>CAMPDV010000373.1:0-318561 GCA_946699065.1 Loxodes magnus
CTCTTAGCAAAGCATGCTCTTTTTAGTAGGTTAATAGTATTAGGTATCATTTAGACTGCCTTTATCATGAAAATCAGTTGCCTTCTTACAAGTCTGAACTAAAATACTAAATTGAGACTAAATTACAAATAAGCATCAAAGAAATAAATGCTTAGCCAATATAATGTGAGAAGGATCAATAGACTAGGGTTTATAAGCTACAAAGATAGACCTAGCCATCTATTTATTGATTGATGACTACTGCTGATCAAAGAAAAAGGAAAAAGAGATTAACAACTACATTATCATAAATACCTAAAACAAGTATATAGAAGAGTTCCAGAAGATTCACAGCAAAACACTTTTATCATGAAGAAAAGCAAGAGAGCTAGGTTGAACAAGGATTAAGCTGAAAAAGCCTAGAGCTTAAAAGGAATAAAAGCAAAACTTTTCAATAAAGAATGCTATAAAGAAAAGGCTGAATTGAGTAAAAAATAAGCTTTCAGAATAAAAACAAGCTGATATTAAGGATTAAAAAAGCGCTTAGGGAGGAGTTCTTCCACCATGTCTACTAGAACGAAACCAGTAGAATTGTATCAGGATATTATCTAATATGCTTAAATAAAAGAGAAAAGAAAAAAGCTTTGAAAATTGGATGTTCCAATACCTACAGTAAAAACAATGACAGAAGTTGAAATGGTTTTAAATGGTTATAAGAACAGGAAAAAGAAAGAGAAATGTTGGAAAAGATTGATTAATAAAGTTTTCTTTTGTAGGAGATAGCTTTTGTTCGCAAACCTCTCAAGTTAAGATATTTATTAGGCTAACAGATTTGAGATTAAAAAGACTCATATCACCCATCCAGAATTAAAAGCTACTTTTTATTTTGATATTATTAGTATGAAGAAAAATCTCATTGTATACAAGTCTCGGAATAATAACCAAAGGAGCAGTAATAGAAGTAAATGTTAGTGAACTAGGCTTGGCTACTTAGAAAGGAAAAATGATTTAGGGAAAATATGAATAAGTTACAAGCAATATTACCAAAACTTTGCTCCATATAAATAAGCCTTTAGATTGACCATACTATTAAGACTGCTTAAGTATAAGGAATTAAACATAAGGAAACTGAACTTTAACCTTAAGTTATTAAATCAAAAGCGAAAGCAGTTTACTATTCACGAAGCTAATTTAATATAGAAGCAATTCTTTTATTTAAAAGTGCTAATCATAATAATAGGTACTAGAACTAAAAGAAGAATACTAGATAAAATAGCAAACAGATTGAGAAAAAGTAAAATTTAAATATCTCTCTAAGTTAATTTGAAATATTAACGAAATAATAAAAGGAATCTACAAAAAAGCTCTTAAAATTCGATAGAAGTAAAATTAGATAGTGTCAGAACACAAATTAGGGATTAAATTTAAGAATTAGTCTAAGTTAAAAGATAAAATTAAAAGAAGTTTTATATTTAGTTTATTTAAGAATATCATATATTGCATAAATAGTTTTCGCTTTACTAATAGACTTATTAAATAGCTATTAATTGGTTTAAAATAATTAATTCTATTTAAGCATTTGTGTGACTAATGCTGCATATTAATTCGTACTTCTTAATGATTTAAGGTTTTCTAGGTTTATAAGTAATAGTGTATTGAATATCTTTAAGCATAGGTTTAATAATTTTGGAAAGTTTCTCTTTTATATATTTGGTTTAAGAAATGATTGAATACTACTATTATAGATATTAGCTATCTTGATATAATAAAGCAGTTTAAGTTTTATCTTTTATAACTAAAATAGTTTGTTGGATTTCTAGAAGCAAAGAGTGTACTAAAGTTAAATTATGAAGTAAAAGGAGTGAATTATAAATAAGATTAGCAATCCTTTAGTTTAATGAAGTTGAAGAGTATAATGAAGAGTTAATTTAAATGATATAGAAGTAATAATAAAGTAAGCTTAGTACTTTAAACCTATGAAGGTAGTTAATAAGATATAATCTTAATTATAAGTAATCACATTCTATATATCTAAAAGACCTACAAGTAGTTAGTCTAAATAATAAGTAGACTAATAGTGAGTATCATAGAAATGCTTGCTATTAACAGAGAAAACTAATTTTAATAGAAGTATAACTATTGTAATTTGCAAGCTATTTACAACTATACCATGATAAGCTTAAGTAGTCTTAATTTAACATGGTATATCAATTTAAATAAGTGACTATTATAAAAGTAATTAATTAGACTTAACACTTAAGAGCTAATTATAAGAATAATAAAGATTAATAAAGTTTAATATCTATTTAAGTAGATTGATGCTATTAAAGGATAATCAATAGATTTGCTTTAATAATTAATTAAATGTAAAAGACTTAAGATAGATTATCTATTTAGTACTAAAAGCTAGTTTAATTCTTAATTTTATTTTAACTAATGAAAACTGCTTTAGTCTGATATTTTAGAGCAATGCTTATTACATCAAAACATTTGAATGAGTCCATAGTTCCATCTTGTTAGGTATAGTCTATACGTACATAAAGCTATTAATATGCTATCTTTCTGTTTTATTTTACCTTCCATCTGTATATCATTAGATATATTCCACCTGTAAACGAGAGCTGGTTTTTGTGTTCAATTATTATTCTGAAATAAAATCTAGCAACTATCACCAAATATCAGCACCTCCAATGTGTTTAGGTATCTTCTTCCATATTAATACGCTAAAGGCATCGAATGTTGCCTGTTTAAAATGGAAGTTAACCTCTGATAGAGCTGTAATAAAATTACCGGTTAAGATAGAAGAAATCTAAAAGTTTCTGTTATCTAAGAATAGTTTTTATTGCAGATTTTAGTGTATATTAAAACTTAGCTATTGACTATCATCTTAAATCTCTTTAGTAGTAATAAATGCTTAGTTAGGAACTACTAATTGCATTATTGCTCTTCACTTCTATCTTTAGAACTTTTAAAATATTAAATCAATCTTTTCTTTTACACTCCTAACAAATAGCTTTGAAATATGACTCACAGTTGATTAAATGAATCTGATTTAAGCCTTTTTTTGATTATTAAATAGGTTTATAATGAGAGTTTAGAAAAGTCAGCTAAGATATAGAAGGTAATAAAAAGACTAAAGATATCTAAAGGTAGCTAAGTTATAGAAATGTACTAAGACACAAATTGGTTTTAGTAGATTTCATAAAATAATGTTAATAACTAAGTACTGAATAAAAATATCCTCTAATACTAGTAGGAAATAACTTGAGATAAAGCATGCAATACTTGTGCTATAATCAAAATTTATAAAGCATAATCATTAAAATCAAGCATAGTTAAGCATTAAAATTTATAGCAGCTATACTTATGTATTTTTATTTCTTCTTTGGATTCTAATTCAATGTCTAGTTAGATATATAATCTCTTCTGTATTTTTTAATTAAAAAAAATTACAATTTTGAATTCTGGCTTTGATGTCAACATAGTTAAATTTATTTCCATGCATTAAATTTCTGTTTTAATCAATCTACTTTCAAAATTCTAAAAATATCTCTTATAGGCTTAAGTTTCATTATATTTTGCTAATTTAGATACATCTTTATATGCACTGCCTAGTCTTCAGGTTACATTTCTTTAATAATAAAGATATTTCTTAACTGAATCTCAGTATCGCTATCCTTCTACTTCATAGTTTATTGTTCACAGTCAATGTTTTCTTTGCTTTTCTCTTGGAATTCTTTCTTTGTCCTAATAAGTTTGTGACTTGAGCAGGTAAAAATTATCTGAACTTAAGTTTTTAAACAATTTAAATATGATAAAGTAGGTATAAATCTAAGCTTTAATACTATATTCCTGACCCTTCTTGTAATATAGGTATCTGTTATAATTATTAATGAGAAGCTTTTTTTATTTAGTTAGCTTCTAGATGCTTCATAGGATTTTTTAACTAAGCTATCTTAGCTATCTAATCATTTTTCAATGTATTCAATCTTTAGTCTTTAGATTCTGCCAAGTAATTTATTGTTCTTTAACTATTTTACTTCAAATAAAAAATTAAGAGATATAAATTTCAGCTATTTTACCAAGCAAAATTCAATTTCCTTAACTAGACTTAGCTTTATATTTTAAAAAGCTTGACTATATCGAGAAAGTTCAAGGAATTATTTAAGTCTTTAAAATGTTCAAGTTTATCATTCAAGGCATAATTCGGTAACTCTGATTGAAGCTGCAATTAACCTTCTTATAAACTGCTGGATCTTTTTATTTCTATGGGATATATTTGAGTTTTCAAGAAATATCGTTTGACGAAGTAATTTAGGACTATTCTGTTAATAATATAAGATATAATTATAGTGATAAAGCTTAATTTTGTAGTATCTATAATGATTCCTAAGTAATATCTAAATAATAGTTTTATAGGTAAAAGAATAATAATAATAGGTATAGCTAAATAAGTAAAAGATACCAAAGATTAATAAAGCAATAAACCATTATTTTATCTAAGCTTCATCTAACTTTCCTATCATTTAGTTATATAGTAACATTATTAACTAACATATCTAGTCAAAATTAACTAGACCTTTATCATCTACCTTATTAGTTAATACTAAGCAATTGTTAGTTAGATTTAGTAGTTAACCAACAATAATCATTAAGCTATTTTCAAATATCTTCAACCTAAATTTATTAAGAGAAAGGAATAAGATACTAATTAACCATGTAACTGGAATATTAAAGAAGTCATCATTCTAAGAGTATTTATATAACCTAGCAATTAACTAGACAGTATTTTAATAACTAACTTAGAATCTATTTTATATTTAAAAAACCTATATTTAAGGGGAACGATATAGGCAGCACCAAAAAACTTTTACTATTATTTTAAAGTAACTGAAACAGAAACTATCTCTTCAGTCTTCTGATACTTCTATTTAGCAAGTTTTTAGTATTAATTAATTGAGATAATGATAATGAAATTAATGTTAGGTTAAGATAATATCTAAGCTAAATTTAAAGTAAAGAGTCTTTTAATTATCTTAGCATAATAAAAGTATCAAATAAAAGACATCTAAGCTAACATGGAAATACTAATGAGCATTTTAAAAGAAGTTAATATAATAGAAGCTCACAAGATTCAACATTTGCTTTAGAAAAGTATCTAGATTTATCATTTAACTCCAAGTATCTTCGACCTATTTATATAGTTAGATACGAAAGTTGAAGATACAACTTAAAGCAAAAATACTGATACAATAATTTGAAATTATGTGTTTGAATTAAAAAAGGAGCTTGAATCAGAAAGTCTGTTTGCATTAAAACTAAAAATAAGATATAAAAATTATTTATTTCTATAAAATGCTAATCTAACAATAAAAAGATAAAAAAGCTTTAGATTGACTTAGTTGAAGAAGATCTCACTCCTTAAATTTGAGCAAGCTAATAAAGTTAAATTTAATAATCAAGTTCAATTAAGTTTAAAAAATAGTAATTTAGTTAAATTAAATAATAAAGAGTAAATCAAAAATAGATCTTTGCTAAAAATTCTTATTTATTAATTATGCATAAGGATTGCAAGATATTTATTCTAATACGTATAGTTACTATTAATAACTTTAATAATTAATTACTTGGCTAAAGAGATATTATTAACAAGCTAAAATAATAAAACTTAAATTTATCTATATCTTACTAGTTATTTTAAATAAGGCTTGCTTAAGAACTAAATAAATAAAGATTATTATAATTTAATACAATTAAGATATTTTTAGTTTCTAATCCTTTAATTTTATAATTTCATTCTGATTTTATTATTAAATATAGTGTATACATTTCCCGCCTTTTTTTATTAATTAAATAAGAATAAACTTAAGTTTAAATGCTAAAGTTATTAGTATCTTATATCTATCAAACTGTATAAACAATATTATTTGTTAAAATACTAATATCTATTATGAAGATGCTTAAATTAATAATAACTATAATTAATTATAATACATTTAGTTTATTTTTAAAAGCTTATTTAGGTCTTATTACAATGCAACTTATTTATATCTTTATTTAAAATTTTGGTTTGAAGTGTTTTGTTTAATTTCAAATATTTGTAGCTTTTAAGTCTTATTTTTGTAGCTTTCAGCGATATTTTAATTTCACTGATTTTGCTTTCTTAATTATAAATAACTAGCCTTTTTTACTAAATTCAAATTTAATACTTGTAAGCAACATAAGTTAAAGTTTTTAGTTACATTTTAAATCTAAAAGAAGTGTTTCTTCTCTCTTTTAAGCTAAAAATATTTCCTTCTATTTATAATTTCTTTGAGAATATAAGCTTGATTGTGGATTAAAGAATTTAATCCTAATGATTGTTAATATACAGTTAAGAGTAATGTATAGAAACAACTAAGAAAATGACTCAAATTAAAGCTTGAAGTAAAGTTAAATGAGTGTCTAGTTCTATTAAATATGTTTTTCCTGATACTTTTAGTTATTTTTTTAATTATTTGTTCTAAGTTACTAAGGCTTCTCAAAATTGAACGATATTCTTAGATTCAAAGTACTTTCTTGGTATAACTGAACTTTAGCATATTGAAAACTAGTTAGCATATGTTCATAAAGAAACTGAAGTAATTCGATCAGAAAATTGTCGTAGAAGGGATTCGATAGATTTAACTAAAGATTTGAAAGTTAACGTAAATGCTAGTTAAAGATCTATATTATGAATCACATCTAAAACTAATTATTTGACATATAAGTAAAATCATAAAAACTTTTGTCTAGTGATTGATAAACAAGGAAACCAGCTGATTGCTTTTTCGAAGACAAAATAAATCCTGTCTATGAACTAAATTTAATTAAAAGGCCAAGGTTTAAGCTCTAAAAACTAGACTAAGCTTCATTAATAAACTAAAAGCTCAAAGTAAGAGATATTCTTATCCTAAATATCAGCTTTGCATTTTGAAGTTTTTGTTCAAGGAATTCTTTATTTCTATTTTGGTTGATTTTATCATACAAATATGCTTAATTGATTCTCCATAATCTTTTAAAAGTCTCTTTTTATTGAAAGTAATAAGCATATAGATATCTTAATAATTATTAATATAAACTAAAATATTTAAAACTGTATACTTATAATATAACTACAAAATATTAAAATAAATAGTTTAAGTAACTTTTAAATGCATTAAATATGCTATTTTACATTAACTTAGTTTTAATAACCCTATATTAATTATTATGCATAAAGAGAAATCATGAAATCTATTTTTAATAATCTACTTATTATGATAAATATAATTCTTAGTTAGCATAATTAAGATTATTAGATGCTAAATACTAAGTAAATTAGTTTAATTGATATATATCATTTAGCTATCTAAATAGTGTAGCTTGTTTATACCTTTCTTTACTATTTCATTTATTTGCGTTCACTGTATTACTGATTAGAATTCTTTTAGAGAAATGGCAAAAGGAACTTGGTAACTTTACTAAGAAGTTAATGAAATATTTTTAAAAATAACAGTATCTTAACTTATCTAAGACTTTCTAAGTTTGCTAATGTATTTGAGGAATTTCATAAATTATTAATAATTCTAGTTCTAGAAATAAAGCATTTTAGTAATTATAAGTACTATAAATAAATAGTAATTAGTAAACATCGATACTCTTTTATATGGTTAAATAAAGTAAATATATTATAGATCTTACAAAGAATCAGTGAATCAACATTTCAAGTCCTGCGATTTTAGTAAATTATGGTGGCCTATATGTTGTTGCTTCCTAAAATTATTCATTATTATCATTATATTAAACAAAATGGCACCTAAGAAATAACAGAATTAATAAAAAAAAATCTAATAACACTTAGCAGGATGTAGCCAATTATCTATACTTTCTTTAGATAGAGAATTAAAAATTAGTAAATGCTATTAAAGATCTGCATTAACGAGCTAATGAATTATTAAACTCTATGGAAGATCTAAAATGGAAAATTCGACATATCGATAGGAATTAGCTCTGAACCCGTACTTGCAACAAATTTACGGTAAAATTTTACAGACAGAACAAATTGCAAGAGAAAATTAAAACTCAAATATATGTAAACCAGAATAGTCCTAAACACAAATGACCTATGGAAATAGAATAGCAACCTGTAACAAAATATATTCCCTATAGGAAAATAATGATATGATAATATTGCAAGCGTTCAGGACATAAAGTAATAAATTGCTACCAATTTTAATAAAAATAAAACAGATTAAAATAAAATAAATGTTAAGATATATTTAGAATATACTTATCAAATGAAAGCTTACTCTATCAGAAAAAATTCTTTAACTAAACAAAGATATATATAGCATGCAATTAACAAATACAATAAGAAATGAATGAGAATCAACCTATCGGAAACTCTCAGAAAAAACAAACTTAACATCCTTAGGACTTATGATAAAAAGGATCCAAGCAAATATGAAGTTTATTTTATTTAACATTAAATTCTTTATTTGTAATTAACCAAATAAAGGTGAAATCACGTACTTTAAATATAATAATAGAGATGATTATTAATTAGCTAATTTATTTTACTATTTAATAATTTTAATTAAAATATAAATAAATATATTTAAAATTTTAAAGTCTGAAAGATAAATAATAAAACTGTTTATAAAGCTTGATTGAATTAAATAAACTTAAATTATAATTAATTAAAATGTTAACATATTATTTATTTTATTATTATTATTTTATATAATATAAGTTTTACTTATTATCAGATTATCCTTTATCATTTTAAAAAATAAATTTTTCTCATTTAAATAAGCATTCAATCAAGTAATCGTTAAAAACATCATTTAAATTATTAACTGTAACTCACTCAAAAGTTAAAAATTATTATAAATAAATATTAGAAATTCTTAGATTTAAAAACAAAAGTATTTAGTTTTAAGATAAGAAATAGAAATTATCAAAATTAAATCTTAAGATACTAAATCTAATTTTTTATGTCCATAAATAAAGTAAATAGTTATATATTAATTAAATAATTAATTTTCAATTATTTTATATCAAAATTAAAATTTATTCTATTGGTAAAAATTGAAGTTTGGACTTGCAACTTCTTTTTTTATTTTTTATTCAAAAATGATTAAAGATAAAAATATAAAAGAAATATGAGTATCATTTTACTTATTTTAAGTAGAATTAGAATATTCTAGAATAGTCATAAGCAGATTTATTTATTATATTATTGATAAGAATGGAAAAAGATAGAATTTGTTCTAAAAATAAGGTTAAAAGTATTCTTCCTAATAATATATCTTATTTAAATTAATATAAAAATTCTTTCTTAACTTTTAATTATAATACTAAATTATTAAATTATTTAAAATTTCTAGGTTTTTAATATTTTTCCAGTTTTTTGATATTGCAAAAGCATTTCCTAAAATATTAATCTAAAAAGTATAAATATTTTATAATTTAATTTAATTTAAATTAATTATAATATTTTACATTTTTTAATATGGCTTATATTTGTTATCTTTTAAACTTACTTTAAGTATGCTATTCATGCAGTATAAAATTTATACGTTGCTTTAATCAGTAAATTCATTTAATTTTCGTTGGAACTTAATAAAAAATCATGCGCCTAAGCTTTAGTAGCAAATACACGTCCATATTTTAAAGCCAAATAGTTTTTAATAAATTTCTAAATATCTGACAAAAATATCATAGAAGATAATAGCTAAAATAAGACCATGTGAACTTTCCTTACAATACATCATTACCAGCTTATAAATTTCTTTAATGTTTATTATCTAAAATAAATCTAATATCTAGATTATGATAAAATGATTCAAAAGAGTTTATTAGGACAAGAGGTAACTTTATTCTATATAAATGATGAAGCAATAGTCTTCCGCTAATAATATCAAACATCTTTTATGCATCTATAAGGGTTGTAATCAGGTGCTTCGGTTTTCCCCAAATTCTATGTAAATCAATAATTGACTATCAGTTAAAACATGATTCATTTTTGTTTATTCTTTTAAAAATCCTTATTATGAGGTGTTATAATTTTACGTTAGTAAATATAACCATAGAGTCTTTAAGTTAGTATTTTATCATATGTTTTTAAAATTACATTTATGGGAACAATTTATCTTCAAATCTTCCAATAACTTTTATATGCTTTTTTCGTAAATTTGAAGAATTATTACTTGTTTGATTTAATTTGGAATGGTTTACTTCCTCAACATGCTGCTAATGAACCTCTTTTATAAAAAAATATAAAATTCCATATTGGCATTATTATAACCTCTACTTTTTGACATCTGTTCCGGATTATTTATTGTTGACTAGTCTCTTTATAGTTTCTAAATTTTTTTAAAACTAATAAGATCTAATCCTTACAAATAAGAAGCTTAGTATACTTTTACAAGATATAACTTTTGAAAATATTATCAATCTTTTAATTGTTGTTTTTTAGTTTTTTAGTTTTTCTTCATCAATAATCTTTCGCTAGTTGAAAAATTATTTTCCAATAAACAAGATAAATAAATTCTTCATGATCATATAGTTTACTTTCCTATAATTAAAAAGTTTCTTTGCTTGTTTAAACATTTTTTAAGGAAATTAATTTATTAATTTTCTCTTTTAACCTGTTTTTATTTATATTATCAGTAAGAGAAACTGTTATATACTTAATTATTTAGTAGATATTGAACTAATTTTCAATGAGCTAATTAAAAATATTTCTATTTGATCCTCCTTTAAGTTCTGGATTATAAATAAAGAGAACTTTTTTATAATTTTAAATTTAAATATAGAGTAAGCTTGGAGTTTATTTTAATACTTTTATAGCATATTAAAGTGAATAGAGTCAATGAATCATATTCTTAGAATTATTATCTATCTATTTTATAAGGTAATTCCATCACATGTCACACTATTTAATCTACAAGACAAAGTAGTAAATTAATTTTCTATATTTATGAGGTTACGTTGTTTTTATCATAGTTTAGATCATAGATATTGAATAAATAAATTGCTTTTAAAATTATACTTCTTTGATAAATCTTCAATATCAATATTTTACATATATAAAATTATATTATGCTATACTCAAAAATGTTTATTTAAAATATGCTTCCTTTCAATTTCTCTTACCATTTTATAATAGTATAATCTAATTAGTAAAAAGAGGTAGAACTTAATCCTTATTGATAATAAAATATATGTATCTCTATTGTTTTATTATTATTCATATAATTCACTTAATTAAATAGTCTAACTAGCTTAATTTCTTTAATATTTGGAATTGACTGAGTCATATCTTCTTTATTTTGCTTCTAAAGTTCTAAAGTAATTAAATAAAAGTAAATTTAATAGAAAAATAAAAATTTCTGATATCTGAAGTTGAATATAAAAGTATGTTATTTAATAAAACATAAATTAAAAGACTAAAAGGAAGTTAATAGTAATACTAATAACTAAGATATTAGTTATATTAACTTTTTATTTAATAAAATAGATTAAATCTAAAATAAATTATAATATCATTAATTACAGAAAAGAGATATAATAACTATTTTTGGAGAATCAGACTCTAAAATCTTAAATCTCAGAATTTAACAATAAATTATAATCCTTCTATAAATTACTATGAAGATATAATAAGAAAATAAATAATTAAAAAGGAAATTAGCAGCAAATTGGAAATGTTAGAGATAAATTTTCAATTAAAGTAAATAAAAAGAGATTCAACAAGTTTATCTTATATTCAAAATCAATAATCTATAAAAACTAAACTATGGAGCCTCTATGCATATTGAGAGAAATTCATGAATGCAACATAAATAGAAAAAATAAGTTTAATAAATGTATTAAACTATTTTTTTTACTTAGTGAAAAATAGATTATCTTTGAGTAAAAAGCAGATTAAATTAAAAATGCTTTCTTAAACAAAAATTTATTTAAAAATAAAGTAAACAATATACATTTAAGTGATAAAGCTTTGCTTATAAATCTTCAATAAAACTAGCAAAAGTAAAATTTTAATACTTTAAGGATAAAAGATTAATCAAATAATAATAAATTAATTTTATTTGTAAATTAAGATTAAGATTAAGATTAAGATTAAATGAGAGTTAACAGTTATGCTAAAAAGCCGGTTAACGTCGGTGCTGGACGGGTTTTTTTGACGGTTTTCCTTCCGCTGTGACACTCTTCTAGGCTTTATGTCACTCTGAGATCAGTCATTAAGAAAATCTTGAATATAAATGTGCGCCCTTGGGTCTTTCTAGTTCATTTCTTCTGGCGTCAATTTCCTAAAAATCCTCCCGTTCGGATCACAGTATAGCCTCTACTTATTAAAAAACAATTATCTTTCTTTTTGTTTTTAGGCTTATTCTGCTTTAATCCGCTTCAGCTCTAATGTACCCCAATATTCTCTTTGTTAGTCTTAAAATTTCCTGCAATTTCTAAAGAGATGTCAGCTACTGCCACAGCAGTAACAAGATTTGGGCTGACTATATTGGATCTTGGGAGGTGAGGTAGAGGTCTAGGAGGCGTATTCTTACTCCAGTTCCATGAATTAATTTTACTGGAGAGCAGAATCCGGCTGATAAGCCTACGCTTACACGTAATGGGTCTTCTGACCACTCAATTACTCCATAGTGCAACTCTGAAGCAAAATAGTGTCGTGAGCTTTTTTGAGCTCCGCTCGCATATCGAAAACCTCCTACTCAAGCTTAGCAAGTCTGGCTTAATCCCAAGTACTCAACTTGGTGCCAGTTTGCATGACTTTTGTTAGAGTTTGCTTGAGGTCCTGTACCTCCTGTCTGAGCTCTGCTTACTCGATGGCTAGCTCGTTATCATAGCCAGAGCCGGACAGAGAGAAATCGCTCACTGAGGATTGTTGGAGTTAAGTTTTCTTTTTAGGTTTTTCTTCTTGCAGTGGCGTTCCTAAAGAAGTCTGTAGATGTTTCTTCTGGGTCTGGGGAATAGTCTGTTGTTGATATTGGGCCTTTTCTTCCTTGCCCTCTTCCCCTTTTTAATTACCTGTTGGAGGTGGATAGAATCCTTTTCTCAGACCTGACATCTTGCTAATTTTTTTTTAATCTTTATTTGTAAATAAAAGTAAATAATAAAGCTTTATCATTAAATATTTATTATTTATTTTATGTTATAAATATAAGTAATTGCTAAATAATTAATTTTAATTATTCAATTATTATTATATGCTTTTTACCAATTAGTTTACTTTCAAAAAAATAATCTAATATTATTCAAGGAAACGATATTTACCACCTTCTTGAAGAATAAAAAATGTAGAACTTGAAATTTTTATTAAAAAGTCTTGTAATAATTAATAAAAGGAGAAACTAGAAGAAATCAGTATTATATCTTAAGAATGGAAGACGGCAGCCTTATTGAAAATTGAATAAAATTAATAAGTATTTCGGATAAAAGTAAGATTATTAAAATTAAAGAGAGAGAAAAATTATATTTTGATACACTAGGAGCTATATCCTAGAACGAAGAAGACAAATACTATAACAGAAACTTGAAAATCACAATATTTATATGCAAGGAAAAAAAGATAAAAACATTTACATTTTTATTATTAGCCTTGGACTATGGAGGTTGGTTCAAAAGAGGTTGAAAATCCTCCAAGAAAGCCAAAATTGAATTTTATCTATCTATCATTAGTAAAAATTCTATTTAAAAATATAAAGATATTAAATAAATAGAATATTTATATTTTAATTAACTATTTAAATAAAATTTTACAGATTTGTCTAATAATAATGTTTATTTAATTAATTTAGTATTTCATAATTTTTATGTACATTATTTTGAAAATTTTGTGTTTTTTGTAAAATTTATAAATTAAATAATAGTATTTAAGTACACTCTATTAAAAAGATATATCTTTATTTTAGCAAAAATTATTTAGTTGATTAGAGTTTAATTATTTCTCTTGCAGCTAAAAAACGCTTTTTAAGTTAAATATTAAATAAATAAAGAACAGATAGTTATCTAACTTTAGATATAAATAATAAGTAAAAGATGGATAAATTTTAATTAATTACTGTTAATTTGAGTATAAAATGAATCTAATATTAAAATTAAAAAATGTAATATTTTAAATTGATCATGAAGATAAGCTAAATATTTAAATCAAAAAAGTGTAAAAGGTTAAGAAGTTAAAAAATTAATATTTAAAGTAAAAATAAATTCTAATTATCGGTATATATTAAAACTAAGAAAGTTAATATATATCTAAGCAAATTTGACAAAAAGAATGTATTAAATAAATAAAATTGACTACATAGAATTATAATTATATAAAAGACTTTTTATTACTCAAAATAAATAAAATAATAAATAGTAAAACTATTTATCTATAATAGATCTATCGCTATAGCTTTTCATAAAATTAAATTTTCATTTATTATAGAAAATAAATTATGATATTAATAAAATTTATTATTATTTTAGATTATCATTTAGTAATTCACACACTTTAAGAAAAGTAACCTATAAAATAAGCAAAATTAGGATGTTTATCTAATAATCTTAATAATATAAATAAAATAAGTTAATTTTATTTTAAATAAAATTAGTTTAATACTTTTAAATTTATAAATTCTTTATATAAAAATATGTATAGAATTGTTATTAACTATTTAATTCAGTAAAAACATTATAGATAAAGAATAAAGTTAAAATATACTTTTAAATAGATATTTTTTAAATATTTATTAAAAACCTCCAAGTAAATTTATTTATATAGTTTTTATTTATAATTAAGATAGCTATAACTATTTTTATTTATTTTATCTTTAAAAATTATTTTTATTTAATCCCTATATTTAATTTTATTACATAATCAATAGATTTATGCATAGTTAACATAGTTACAATGAAATTAAATATTTTCAACATTTATAATTACATAAGTCTTTAGCTTTATCTAATTTAGAGAGAATCTAAATATAAAACTGTCAAATTTATTTTCAATTCTTTAAGATTTTAACTTATTTTTTTAACTAAAAAAGCTTTTTTATAACTTGGAATATAATGATTTGATTAATTAGTCTATTTAAAGTTTATAAATAGAAATAGTTTCATTAATCATATATCTATTATATTTAGTAAATGCTATTTCAGGAAACACATTTTAATTTCCTATTTAGTCCATAATTATTTTTAGCTGTATGCATGGTCAAGTTTCTTTAGAGATATTATTGTAAAATTTCTATTTTTTTCAAGTATTTATTAAATTTCTTACTATCCTAGCCAGCTAAATTTCAAATTTATATATATTAATACTTTTTTATATGTTTCTAGTAAGGTAAATTATATTTTTTTTATTTATCAAATAAAAATGCAATATCCAATGCTTGGGTTGTCTTTACTAATTAAGATTAAATTTTAGTAGAAGAGCAAGCATTTTAAAATAATTATGTGAGTAAATGGAAACCAATTCAAATCAACAAAAAAAGGCACATTGAATGTCAATTCAGTAAATCTAAGTGTCAATTACGGAAATAAATCTTTACAATTTTGTTATTTTACATGTAGTTCCTTTAATTCAATATACAGCTCATGAAATCATATCACATCCATTTTCAGCTTCAGTTAAAATAAAAGATTGACAAAGAACTTTAAAGTTGGTTGGGGATAATGCTCAATATTTGAAAGTATATTAGTAGCTTAAGAAACTGCTATTCTGTATTAGGAAGCTACTGCTGCACAGAACAATTTGTAAATTAATTAACTACCTAGATAATATCCTAAATAAAATACTTAATTTTCTTAAGAAATTGGTATTCCAATTATGCTTAAAGTAATAGAATTATAATTCTCCTGTTTTTTATTATTTTTTAAGAATTCTGCTACTTCATAAATAGTCACAATGATTGCTAGTTTTACTCAAGCAAAAACTTTAGCTTTGGAAGTGCTGCAGCTTTTAATAATTTTAATGTATTTTTCTAGGAATAAGATAATTCTATAAAATCATCAGCAAAGACTATATTTTCAAATGCTCAAGATAGTATCTTAAATCATAATTTCTTCTGATTATCTTCTAGATATCTTATAACAATATCGTAAAATTGCAAGTAAAAGTCCATAATTGCTCACTTGTAAAACTCCATTGTTATATTAAATTTTCCTCGAAAGATAAGCATCAATAATAAGCTTTGCCTCTATACTACTATAAAGGATTCTAGAGCCAATATTAGTCTGAATCTCCGAAGATTATAAAAAAGTAAGATTTTGGAAATATTATCTTGTTCTAGATAAATATAAGTAAAAAGGAAATAAGACTAAATCTTGATTTGAACTATAAATAAAAATGAAAGGAAATAAGATAAATAATGAATTAAGTAAGTTTTGAATAAAAGTAATAAATTGTAGTTAAATAATTGAATGATAAAAGAATATAATTAAGTAATTTAAAATTTAATTTTATCTGTTTAGAGAAAATAAATGATATTAGATTAAGCCTTGGTTAATATAATTTTTAGGTCTATTTTCTATTTCTTAACCAATGTTATTAATTTTTGATTATTTATTAGCATATTTATTTTTATAACTAATAGTTTTAAATAAAATATAGATTTAAAATTTTGAAGTATGAAGAATAAGATGAATAAAAGTTATCTTAAAGAAATGTTAATTGAAATGAAGAAACTGAAATGATTTTGGTTGAATAAAAAAAGAAAGTTTTGAATATTTGGAAAATAATATGTATTTATTTGTTAAAATTAGTATTCTTTGATATATATATGAAAATATTGATTTAATATTTAAATATTGCTTTAGTAAATATTTATAATTATTAGTTTGAAATATTTATTTTTTATTTACTGTTATTGTATCTCCATTATCAAGTTTAATAAAGTAAGCAAAATGTTTTATGATTATTTTATTTAGTTTATTTAAATATTAAGATATATTTTTGCTAGTCTCAATAATTAATAAATATAAAGCTTGTTAGTGTAATAAAGTTTCTTTAAAAAATCTAAGAAAGATGATAATATTAATCTAAGTGATAAATTTAATAAATTAGCAGTAATTAAAATAAAGATAAATAAAATAGTATAAGTAGAATATTATTTAATACTATTATATTTAAATATTATAGTTATAAGGGATCAATTTAGATCAAATTAATTTAGCTAACTTTCAAATTTCAATATATCATTTATCTGAGACATTATGGAAAATAAATAGCCTTATAACTACAAAAGACAAAATAAGATAGTATTTAATCTATTCTAATATAATTGAATTAATATCAAAATAAAATATTTAAGTTTATATTGTAGTTATTTAATATCACTTTATTAATTTATTTTTATTTCATTTTAGAACATAAATCAATTTAAAAAGTAAGCTAAGGCTTTTTTATCTTAATAGACTAATTTATTAATTAGCATTAGATATTCTTTTTAATTTTTTGTTTACATTTTATAATTTAGTCATTGCAACTATTAGTCATTTATTTATTAGAAAATTATCTTCTTTTATTAAATAAAATTAATAAATAAACGTAAAAATTAATATAATCATATAATTAATTATAGTCATTCCACCTTTCAATCATCACTGTAAACTTTATAATTTTATGAAATATTCCATTTCTAGTCTTTTTCATTATAATATTCTTTTAATACATATCTGACGTCTGACGGTACTGTGTTAACCCTTTTTTATTAAACAGATCTTGCTTCAGTCGAGTTTAATTTCAATCTTATTATAGTTCCTTCTTTGCTAAGCAAGAGCAATGTCCATAAAAATTTGAGTCCCTTTGTACATTTTTTCTGTTTAATAGTCGTTCTGGAATTCAATATAAATTACTTACATCAATATAATTAATAATTAAATACTAATCTAATAAACTTAATAGATTATTTTGATTTAACTAAGTAAAAGATATTTGTTTTCACAGTAAAAACCATATTATAATTTTTAATTGCTAGCATAAATAAAAAGTAAGTTTATATTAGAATGGAGGAAATAAGTTAATCATATAAGCTATAAATAAACTATGCATGAATAGTTTCAATTAAAAAGAAATGATAAGCTAAATTATTTAAGAATAGAATGTTAAAATAATAAAAATTCACTTTTAATCTATAATCAATAAATACTTAGTATATAAGTATAACTTTTGCTAAATTTGGATTCATAAATTAATGCTAAAATCAAAATTACCATTTTATAGAGATTTTAAAATATTAATAATTAAACAGGATATTACAATTTATAATCTTTTCCTATCAAATAATAGAATTTCTCTCTTAAAAATATAATATAAATATTTTAATTAACTATACCATCTCTTTTTATATTTAATAACTTATAATAACTTTCTTAAATTAACAATATCCATACTAAATCATAGTTACTATTCTTTATTAAATCAATTCATTTAAATAGAGTACCTAAATCTTTCCTTTTGGAGTTACTTCCAGACTCAAATAGGCAACTATACCAGAGTTTTCTGTTCAATACCAGTAAAAGATCTCACTGTTGCAAGAGATTCTTGATAAAGGATTCGCCAAATTCAACACATCTAAATGCTGGAATCGGTTTAAACTGTAAATCCGCACGGCTTTTAGATAAACGAATTTGAGAATTATTTTTAATAAAAATGATTGGCAGAGGTGTACATCAATGAGAGGCTATGCTTTCGTTAATCGAATTTTTTGTTTAATTTAAAAATATTTGATTCAAATTTTTTAATAAGTGCTTAAAGCTTATTAATATACTTATAAGCTAAATCATAATATTAAAATTTACTTTATAAAAATATCTTTTATTAATAAACATTTTGAGTTGACCAGAGCTTAATTATTTTAAGAAACTAATTTTTTATGCATTAATTAATAAAATATAAATAAATAGTTATTTAACTAAATAATCATCTGAAATAGATAAAAAGCTGATATGTCATTCATTTTATTTTTATTGTAGTAAATAGTATAAAAAGTTTAATAATAATTGAAAAGATGGTGGGAGCTGAGAATGACCTTCGTGACAACACTTTCTTGTTTTATGGCTAGGAACAAGTTTCTTTCGCTGAGAAAGTCCCTGGTCAGAGTCATTTTCTGAAGGAAACACTGTCTTTGAGATTATCCGCTCTTGGTAGGGGTTTGAAGCCTGGCTGCTCATAACGATGGAGCTCCCTAGCAGCTGTGCCTGGAGTACAACAGGATATCCCCGTTATTCCATAAAAAGAGAGCGTCGGGTCGTGCAATCGGAAAGGAATTTCCGGTCCAAAAACTTTTTTAGTTGAAATTAATTAATTAAAAAGTTTAATAAATAATAAATATTATTATAGAGCTTGTAGCACCTCGTTGGCTCATAGCTCTTTCAATTAATATTAAGATTAAAAAAAATTTTCTCATATTTCTTGTTTAAATTCTAGTAGTCAATGAGTCATGTCAGCTTCTCCAAATGAGGAATTAATTATTAAAAATAATTCTTAAATTTTAAATCAATTGTTCCAGTCTTCTTGAATAAGATCAAATAAGAATTAGTATTTAAGTCATTAGTAGGTCCGTTAGTCAAACTTTCATACTGCTAGCGAGAACTATTGGCGAAAGTTAAGCTTGTCTCTTCCGAGCTTTTCCACCCTTCTCCGTGCTGATATCTAGTTCAAGATTACTCGCAATACAGCATACACTGCACGATTACTTACTAGTTCTCCTGACCGCGACCAAAATCCAAATAATAATCTAGCTCTGATAATTAATCCTCTTCTTCCTCTTGAGAATTATACTTCCTTTAGTTCCTTTTAACATTTTTTTCACTATTATATCATTGATTCCTTATTTATTTATGTAATTCCATTCTTTTATACAATTTTCTTCTCTAAATTCTACTTTTCTACATCCAATATATTCGGTTCAGTTTTCTCCAAAGTCTTTTTCTTTTATTATTTACTTAATGTTAAATTGTTAATATTTTCTTACTGGATATGCTTTCCACTTGCAGAATCAACATATTAATATATTTCTCTGCTTATAGTGTATCCAAGTTTTTAATATTTCTCAATATACATATGGTCTCAGTATCTTAATTTTTATAGATTATTGATTTTGAATAAAAGGTAAACATATTGAATCTCTCTTTTATTTATTTTAGTTAATTTTACCTCTTATGTTTTTGATTTAAGGCTTAATTCCTTTTTTAATTAGTTATTTTCTTATTTCATCTTCATCGCTATTAAATGCAGGGCCCGAATTTTTTTAATTCAGAGATTTAAGGCTTGCGGGCCTGATTCTTTTTGAACAGTTTTTATAATCCTTTTTTGAAGTAAATGGTTAAACACGTTTATCTTTCTGTTTTAGAAGAGATTTAATCCATTTTATATAATAAAAAGGTAATTTAATTAATATCTTTTTATTTTAAATATTATTTTTAACTTTTTATAGTTTTTTATTTTATGTTATATTGAAATAATATATTTTTATATCATCTTCAGATTCTAGAAATTTTTATTTTTCTATTTATTTTAAATTTACTTTTATTTAATTATTTTAGAACTTTAGATTCAAATGAAAGAAAATATATTTTGTCGATTTTTAATTTTAAAAATAAAATTTAGCTAGTTAGACTTTTTAATTAAGTAAATATAATGAATATTTCCATCATTATTACTCATTAGCAATTCATTAAATAGAAAAATTATAATAATTAACTAATATTTATATTCTATTTATTAATATATAAAAATAATTATTTTTAATACTTTTTAATCATTTAATATTTAAATCTATTAGTCTTCATTCATAGCCTCACTCTTAAAGTCTTGCAATTCAAATTTTCTATATCGATTCTCAATAATAAAAGCTAATTATCGCAAAAAAAAGTATAAGCAAATCTACCTCTTGCTTTTAATCCTGATAAATTAAAAGAATTATGTTTAAATTCTTTTTATTATCATTATTAACTGCTTCTTTTATATATTTTTCTTAAATATTATTTTTTTAATGCATTTATTGCTCCTCCTAATATAATAAGTGGCTCTAACAATACTAAAGGAGCATAAACTGCTTCAGGAAGATTGAAATAATGCTTATTTCATGTATCATTCTATATATTATACTTTCATATTTCATTTAAAACTTATCCTTTTTAATTTTTTCCTCCAAATGAATATATATTTTCTTCTCCTTCATCTGCTACTAATGTCTACCCTGTTATTTCAAAAGGAAATTGAGAGCAATATTATCATTTACTCTCACTTCCTATTCTTTATTTTTCTACTGTTCTTATCTTCTAATTTTCATATAAAATTCCTCCTACTACATAAATAAAACCTTGAGCTGCTGCTATTCCAAATCCATATCTTCCTTAGTTAAGATCATTTAATCTCTTACTATTTCCTTCGAAATCAAACTATCAAGTTTCTTTTACTCCTTATTCATTTTTTCTACCTCCAACTAAGAATAATTTATTTTAATATTCTACACTTCTACTAAGTTCAGGAACTACTATATTTATTTATAATTTCCTAATTTATTCTGTTTCTATATTAAATAACCAAAGTCTTTAATCGCCCCAATAAAAGAAATGAATATAATTAGATTCTTTATAAGTCTACTAAGTTTAGCTCATTTACTTTTATCCTTGCTAAATACTTCTCTAATCTATCATTTTAGATATAATTTTCTGTTATATTTATTGGATATTGGTTGAGGAGTATTTGTAAATGATAGAAATAAAGGATTTTAGATGGATAGTATATAGTAGTGTTGAGTTAAGTAGTAGTGATTAGTAGTATGTAGTATGTGATGGTATAGTATTTAGAAACAAGTAGGTAATGATTTATTATAGTTTAGTTATTTTCTTTTGCTTCTCTATAATTTACTTCTTCATTTCATCTAATTTCTATACTACTTACCTATATTCCTCATTCTATTACACTATACTCACCCATTCATCATTTATAGCTAAATCTTCAAATCTAAATCTGAACACCTTATAACAAATGCAGCAGCTCATTTAATCCTATAAATACTTCTAAGTCTTTAAGCATAAGCTACAGAAAGTATGTCCACAAGGTAAGAGGGTAGGAATAGCATTGGTTAGGTTAAATGGATATAAGCAGTATTAACACAACTAGATGCCTTACATTTGATTATAAAGTAAATAAATAAAGGAAGCTACAGTATAATTATAACAGTTTAGATTAGAAAACTAATATTAGTATGATTAAATTAGTTTTCAGTATAGTTTATATATAAAAACTTATATTTAAGTATATCAAACAAATTATTTAAAAAGTTAATAATAATTAATTAATTATATTATTTTGACTTTACTATGAATTTATTTATACTAATTAATTAAAATAATATTTTAATATTCTCTTTTATTAAAATTTAATTTAATTTTTTCTTTAATATTTTTTTACTCAATCTTAAATTATCTTGAGACACTTCAGTTTCTCAAAATGAGAATACTTATGCAATCTTAAATTTTATACTTTTTCAAATAAAGCATTTTCTGAAAATAGATATTAATTATAAAATTGAAGGCAAACTCCATGATATAACATTATCATCTGCGCTATCTGCCTTTTTATTCGACATTTGAAGAAATGAGATTTTAATTCGGAACCAGGAATCATAGAGTATGGACAAACAGTCGACGAGCTATAAAACAAGCAAGAATCTTGATTAAGCTAGAGTTATCCTTTAGATTTATCCCATTCTAATCTACTGTTGCGTGCTTAAAAGTAAAAGGATAGTTTTTATAAACTATGTTTTAAATAATTAAAATAAATATAAATAATAAATTAAAAGCTTAATAAATATACAAAATTATAATTAAAATAATTTAAAATAATTAAAGAATAAATCTAATATTTTAATAAAATACAACCATTATAAAAGGTATGAAGTAAGAAAATCTAAACTTTAATAATAAAAGCAAATAATAAGAGTAAATATATTAAAGGAAATTTAAAATAATAAAATTAGTAGAATGTAAATAAAAAGAAAAAATAGATTAAAAATTAAAATATAGAGTAAAGATAGTTTAAAATTAAAAGATATAAAATTAAAATATAAAACTACCACATCAATTTAAAAAATAATTTAACTAACTTAAAATCATTTTTAACGGCATTTAAAGGATAATTTTTGAATTAAATAAATAAAATTTGTATTTATGTTATATTATTTCAGGTAAAATAGGTTTTAAATATTGATCTTAAAACTTAAATAAATATTAAAATATAGAAAGGTTATGTAAGATTCTAGTAATAATTAGTTTTAAAAGAAAATAATGTATGTATTATAAAAATGATATAATATAGATATAAATAATTAAGATTAAAAATAAGAAAGATAATTAAGAATAAGTTTAAATTTATAGCAATATTTTAATTATTAGAAATTGATATAAAAATATGTGAAACTGTATAAATAATAATAATATATGTGCTTTTATTTTTGCTTCAATTATATTTATGAATTATTAATTTTCTATTTATTTTTTAATCTATTTTAATTGATTCCTTCTTTTTTATGAGCCAATAATCTCTTTTCTGTGGTAAATTAAAAATATAATAATTTGTTAGTGAAAATGTAGTTTTTTATATATTTCTTAAAGATTTGTCTTTTTATAGTTGTAAATAGTAAGAAATAACATATAAAAATTAGAAAATAAAATATTAATAGACATACTGATAGTAGAATTATTATTAAACTTCTTTAGTAACATTTAAGAGTAATATTTAATTATATTTTTTTATTATATTTCTATAATATGAAAATAATTATTTTCAGATATAAATATTCTTAAAATTTAGAGAACTTAATAATTTATTCAATGAGACATTAAAGATATCAAAAGTAAGGTTGACAATTATTTTATATAAGAAGAATTTTAGAAATAATAACTTGAAAAATTAATTTAGCATAGAGAAATATTTTATAAATAAAATATGAAATATAAATTTAATTTAAAGATTTGTTATAAAATAATTGATAAGTAAATTATAAAATGAAATAATAAAGATTATATAAAGATAGTTAACTGCTTTTAAATTTAAATATTTGCCTAAAAAACTTTATAACTACATAAGTATCTTATTTTAGATTTTAAATATTTATATTATATAAATTTAAATAAATGCAGAAAAATAAAAAGGCAACTACTTCTTAATTTATTTATAATATAGCAATATTTTGTATAAAACTAATAAATAACTAAAATTATTAATTAGCTAATTTATTTTTCTATCTAATTATTTAATTAAAATATTCATATATTTAAAATTTTAAAGTCTGAAATATAAAAATAAAACTATAAAGCTTGATTGAATTAAATCAACTTAAGTTATAATTAATTAAAATGTTAAATATTATTTGCTTTACTTATATAATACAAGTTTTGCTTATTATCAGATTATCCTTTATCAATTAAAAACTAGATTAATCTCATTAAATAAATATTCAATCAAGTAATAGTTATAAGCATCATTTCTATTATTAACTGTTGCTCTCTCAAAAGTTAAAAGTTATAAATAAGATTTAGAAAATCTTATATTTAAAAACATAAGCATTTAGTTCTAAGATTAGGAATAGAAGTTATCAAATTTAAATCTTATAATACTAAATCTAATTTTGTAAGGCCATAAAGTAAATAGTTATAACTATAAATTAAATAATTCACTACTTTAATCATTTTATATCAAAAATTAAATATTATATTGGTTAAAAAATTAAAGTTTTACTTCCAAATCATTTTTATTCAAATTAAATATGATTAAAGATAAAAAATATAGAAGAAAAATATTAAATCAATTAACTTATTTTAAGTAGGATAGAGTATCCTATAAAACTAAAATTATAATATCATTAATTATACAAAATAATTTAGAAATTCTTCTTGATAAATCAGACCCATAAATCTCAAGTCTCGAAATTAAACAAAAAATTAGACACCTATTATAAGCAGCAAAAAAGATTCAAAGAGAAATTATTATTAAAAAAGGAAATAAGCAGCAAATCGGAAATGTTAGAGGTAAATTTTCAATTAAAGTAAGTAAAAGAGAAATCCAACTATTATCCCTATTATTAAAATAAATAATCTATTAAATTAAACTACTATAGACCTATGTTTATTTAGAGGAATTAAAAACCTGGATATACCTATAAGCAGATAAATATATTGAGATGTTGATTTACCAAGAGGAAAGAATCCTTATAAGATAATTTTAACAATTTAACATTAAGTAAAGGAAAGAAAAATACTTTGGAGAAAGCTGAGTCAATGTTTGCACATAGGAAGTTAAAATTGATATAAGAAAATTGTGCAAAGGAATATAATTACATAAATTAATAAGGAATCGAATAATATAATAATGAAGCAAATGTTAAAAAGATTTAAAAGATGCATAATCCTAAAATAGGAAGAAGATTGATTAATCAGAGCAAGTTAAAGATTGAGCTAAAGAAAAAGATTATGTAAAAATATATCAACAGATAACAATAAGGAAGCCTTTATAGATAATGATACAATCAGACTTGGTTTAAACAGAGAGATCCTATTAAAGGAGTAATCACGTTAATCTATTATTATTAATATTATTAAATAAAATAAATAATTAAAATTAAAGAAATAAAATTAGATTAATTTTGCAATAAAAAAGTTAATTAAAATATGAAAATTAGCCTGCATAATTAAGAACTCTAAAAGATAATTTAATTACTAAACTAGTTAAATAGTAGAACCATTTTAATCTATTATAAAATCTATCTTGTACAAATTTAGATAAAATTAAATCTAATATAAATTTGATTTTTTGTCAAAGCTTTATAACTCTACAGTATTTAATTTTCTAATTTTAATAAAACTTGATGTTTCAACAATTAATTTAAAGGAAAGAGTTATTGCATATAAATCGTTAAGAATATAATATAAAAATGTTTAAATTAGAATTTGAGAGAACTATTAAACCTTTTTTAACAATCTTTAAACTTTCTGAGATATTATATAAAAGTTTAATTTATATTTTATAATTTAATTAATTTTTGTTTAATGTACTCTCTTTAAGAGAATTTCTACTTTTTAATCATGTTAATTATGGGAGTACATATGAAATAAGATTAAATGAAGTTACTTAAAATAAATAATTAGATGTATTGATAGTTTAATTTACATAGTTCAGCAATAAAAAATAAATGAGTATATTGATTTTTAATAATAAATTAGTACTTTTAATATATAAATATTTCTTAATTATTACTTATTACAATTAACTAAATAGAAAAATTATAATAAATTATAAATATTTATTATCTATAACTTAATAAGTAAAACTATTATTTTTCATACTTTTTAATCATTAAGTGCTAATCTATAATCAATATCTCACACTAAGATACATTCCTTTAAAAGTCTTCCATTTAAACTAATTCATATATTTACATTCCTTATCAATCTACAGGCTTATTTGCTTTTATCCTTGATAAATACTTTTTATATTAAAACCATTTAAATTATTTAAACTTTAAGCTTCTTTTTTATATTTATTTAGTTTAACTTTAATAGCACATTACTTATTTAATTTAATTTAAAGAAATAATTAGATTAATAATAAATTAATATAAAATAGGAATTTAAAAATAATGGAAGGTTTCAAAAAGGGCTTTTACAACACCTCCTAGAAGTAGGAGACAAAACTGGAAGCCACTCTTGACTAGTCATCTTTCTCTCGACCTTAACCTTTTTCTCAACAACCTGGAACATAAGCCAATCAGGAAGAACTAAAACAAACTAAGAAAGCTTAACACGAGGTTCTCCAAGTTCGGAAGAATAGCCAATGAAGCAGATGAAGTCTGCCCTTCACTAGGAGGTTTCATAGTTTAATCCTTCTGGCCAGATGAGCATGGAGTAGCTCATCAAAATGGTCCTAAACCTCCAGGAAGAGGTCAAGAAGCTCAGGAAGGAGAATGAAAAGTTATCACAACAAATCCACCACGGATTACAAGATACCTTGGAACTCAGGATGGCAAATCATGAAAGTGAACTGGATGCTCTTTGGAAATATTAATAAGAACAATTCTGCCAAACCAAATGTTAGGTATAGATGATCCAGAATCAGAATTCCTAGATCGAAAGCATACTACAGAGTCAGAAGAGTTCCTAAAGCTAACAGAATCAACTTGAATAGAACATAAAAATGGATATTGAGAAGAATCCTCAAGAAATAAAGAAAGAAGAGAAAATGATCTAAACTTAGAAACTGTGTTATTGTTGTAAAAGCAAAAGCCATCTGTGGAAGAACTGTGCAGAATTCAGAAAAATTAAGGAATTACCATGAAGAAAACAAATTTAATAGCAAATAAGAACAAGAAAAAGTCAAATCTGATGCAGAGGGAACGGAACGACCTATAGGCTGAAAGCGGTAAGGAATTCTGAACCAGAAGTATTAGTAAATACAAGAAGAAAGACTTGAAAAACAAGATTCAAGAGTACTAGAGCTCGTAAAAAACTAGATTCAAGCAATAAAACATTTTTTAAATGGTGATCTGTTGGACCCCACAAACATTTATAATTCAATTTATTAATAAAGTTATATAAATAAAAATTAAATATTATTTATTATTTTCGATAATTCAACAAAGGTATTTACTTAAATTTGGTTAATATTATTTAGCTCTATTTATTTTAAATTATAAATTTGTTTTTCATATCAAATTTACAAATCTTTCTATAATTATTACTTTTAAAAATTCAGTAAATAGAAAAATTATAATAATTAATTAATATTTATATTCTATTTATTAATATATAAAAATAATTATTTTTAATACTTTTTAATCATTTAATATTTAAATCTATTAGTCTTCATTCATAGCCTCACTCTTAAAGTCTTGCAATTCAAATTTTCTATATCGATTCTCAATAATAAAAGCTAATTATCGCAAAAAAAAGAGTAAGCAAATCTACCTCTTGCTTTTAATCCTGATAAATTAAAAGAATCGTGCTTAAATTCTTTTTATTATCATTATTAGTTGCTTCTTTTATATATTTTTCTTAAATAATCCACTTTTTCAGCATTTTTTATTCCTCATATTATAATAAGTGGCTCTAACAATACTAAAGGAAATTAGATAGCTTCAGGAAGATTGAAATGATACTTATTTCATGTATCATTCTATATATTATACTTTCATATATCATTTAAAACTTATCCTTTTTAATTTATTCCTCCAAATGAATATATATTTTCTTCTCTTTAATCTGCTACTAATGTCTACCCTGTTATTTCAAAAGGAAATCTAGAACAATATTATCATTTGCTCTCACTTCCTATTCTTAATTTTTCTACTGTTCTTAATTTCTAACTTTCATATAAAAATCCTCCTACTACATAAATAAAACCTTATGCTGCTGCTATTCCAAATACATATCTTCCTTAGTTAAGATCATTTAGTCTCTTACTATTTCCTTCTAAGTCAAACCATCAAGTTTCTTTTACTTCTTATTCATTTTTTCTACCTCCAACTAAGAATAATTTATTTTAATATTCTATACTTCTACTAAGTTCAGGAACTATTATATTTATTTATAATTTCCTAATTTATTCTGTTTCTATATTAAATAATAAAAGTTCTTAATTTTTCCAATAAAAGTAATGAATATAATTAGATTCTTTATAAGTCTACTAAGTTTAATTTATTTACTTTTATCCTTGCTAAATACTTCTCTAATCTATCATTTTAGATATAATTTTCTGTTATATTTATTGGATATTGGTTGAGGAGTATTTGTAAATGATAGAAATAAAGGATTTTAGATGGATAGTATATAGTAGTGTTGAGTTAAGTAGTAGTGATTAGTAGTATGTAGTATGTGATGGTATAGTATTTAGAAACAAGTAGGTAATGATTTATTATAGTTTAGTTATTTTCTTTTGCTTCTCTATAATTTACTTCTTCATTTCATCTAATTTCTATACTACTTACCTATATTCCTCATTCTATTACACTATACTCACCCATTCATCATTTATAGCTAAATCTTCAAATCTAAATCTGAACACCTTATAACAAATGCAGCAGCTCATTTAATCCTATAAATACTTCTAAGTCTTTAAGCATAAGCTACAGAAAGTATGTCCACAAGGTAAGAGGGTAGGAATAGCATTGGTTAGGTTAAATGGATATAAGCAGTATTAACACAACTAGATGCCTTACATTTGATTATAAAGTAAATAAATAAAGGAAGCTACAGTATAATTATAACAGTTTAGATTAGAAAACTAATATTAGTATGATTAAATTAGTTTTCAGTATAATTTATATATAAAAACTAATATTTAAGTATATCAAACAAATTATTTAAAAAGTTAATAATAATTAATTAATTTAATTATTATGTCATCGTTATTTGATCTATCAAGAATTAAGTTAAAAGTAATATTTTAATATTCTCTTTTATTAAAATTTAATTTAATTTTTTCTTTTATATTTTTTGACTCAATCTTAATTTATCTTGAGACACTCCAGTTTCTCAAAATGTAAATTCTTATTTATTATTAAATCTTGAATTTTTAAAGTAAACAATTTTCTGTAAAAAATATTAATTATAAAAATTGTGGATTTCTTCCATGATATAGCATTATCTGTATTTTCGCCTTATTATATGACACGTGAGGAAAGGAAATTTTAATTTGAAACTAGAAATAAGATAAGGATCAAGCAGACAGTAGGGCTCTAAAGCAAGCGAGAACCTTGAGATAATTAGGTTTATCCCCTAGAATCCGTCCACCCTAATCTATAGTGGCTATATTAAAAACTTAATTTACAGTTTTTATCAATTATATTTTAAATTAGTAAAATAAATAATAAAATAAAATGGTAGAAAGATTTAAAAAAAGCTACTTGTTACTCCCAAAGAGACAAGAAATAAGGAGCAGGCCGATAATTGAAACAGTAACAAACATAAAATCTCCTTTAATAACATAAAAGATGAGCATAAAGAGGCAAAAAGGAACTTAAGTCACACCAAACGAAGAAGAAGAAACAAGAAAAGTGCTGAAGAATTAAGAAGCAACTGCTGAAAGAGAATTCGCTATGCCGCAGTTTCAAGAGAAGCAGGCATAAAACTGATAGCTTTTTCTCAGCTCAAAGAGGAAATCAAGAAATTCAGGATAGAAAATAGAAACCTTAGAACTCAGTCTTCTGACATCTAAGAATAGAAAGAGAGTTTTATGGAGAACTACGGTCGTGAAAAAATTATGCATTCAACTAAATAGGCTCAGAGGAAAAAACTGTTAGCTTTAAGATTCCAGATGAAGCAGATGTTGAAGCTTACTCCCATTAGTAAACAGAACTGACTCAGAAGCAAACCTTGGCAATTGATATTGAGCCGAGGAATCAACCACAGCAACATTTAATCTGGAATTAAAAACCCAAAATTCCTAAACCAAAATACCAAGTTTGTGGAAGCAGAAGTCACAAATATAAAGTAATTCTAAAAACTATAAAAAATTAACAGTTTTATTGGATAAAATAGAATCAAGAAAAATAATTTTAAAAATAGTAATAATAACAATGAGACTATTTTTGCAATTAGTTCTACTCAATGACCAAAGGATAGATTTACAAGCCGAAATTATATAGCGTGCAAGGGGGATGGTAGAAGGGTAGTAGAGATAATTGGTTCAGGTCAATTCAAAAAACTGATTCTGAGTCCATAAGGTTGAAATTCTATAAATATCTCTAAACATAAACATTTAAATTAATATTAAATTAAATATTACAGATAAACTTTAAAAGTTAATTAAATAAGAAAAATTATAATAAAAATAATTTATATTTTAATAAAACACTATCTATTACAAAAAGTACAGGAAAGTAAAAAAATCTTAACTTTAATAATAAAAATAAAATTGTAAGATAAATATATAAAAGGAAATTTATAAAATTAGAATTAATAGAATGTAATTAAAAGTTAGAATTTAAAATTTATATAAAATTAAAATAAAGTGTAAAGATAAGTTAAAATTAAAAGACATAAAATAAAAAATTAGCCTATCAATTTTAAAAATAATATAAATAATATAAATAAAAGAAAATATTTTTTAACAGAATATTACTTATAATTTTTTTAATTAAATAATATTTTTCAGCCATAATTCCTTTTATATATTTATCTTTTAAATTATACAAATAATAACTTAAAAAAGCTTAAATAGGAGTATTATAAATCTTTTTTTAAGCATAATATATGTATTATAAAAAGGATATAAATAATAAATAAATTTGATTATAGAGCGCGTAGCACTCTAGTTGGTGCGCAGCTCTTTTAAAAAATGTTTCATACTGACAAGAATGTTTCTTACTGATAAAATTATCAGATACTGATAAACCTTGTTCAATACTGGTATAATTATTCAGTACTGATAAAAATGTTCAATATTGATATAATTTTAGAATACTCGTAATCTTTAATACTTGCTGGAGGTCCAAGGACATGGCAGGATTGTGTCTCATTGCATCATCAAAGCAGAGGACGACATGTGTCAATTATGGGTACTTAAATTCCTCATCTCTGATCAGGCTCGCAATATTATTTCTTTTTCGTTCCAGAATTAAAAATAAACTAAGCCAAGCCAAACCAAACCAGTGTCGAAGGTCTAAGAATCTTATGTCTCGAGGCCAAACCAAAGCAGAGGAAGACATAAAGTCGATTATGGGTACTTTACTTCCCCAACCTCTGATGAAGATGACCTTGTTGTTCACCTTCGAACAACTATGGCGGTTTTTAAAAAAAATATAATATAATATAGATAACAATAATTAAATTTAAAAATAAAAGAAAAATAGTTAAAAATAACTTAAAATTTATAGCAAAATTCTAATTATTGGAAATTTAGAAAAAATATGAGAAACTATATAAATAATAGTATTATATTTCCTTTTATTTTTGCTTCAATTATATTTATGTCTGATATATTTTCTATTTATTTTTTAATCAATTTTAATTTATCTCTTTCTTTTTTATTTTTAAAAATCAGTTATTCCTTTCTTTTCTGTGTTTTATAAACTTTTTTATGATTTTCAGAAAATTTTCTTTAAAAAATATTTCTTTTTTTTCACCTTTTTTACTTGTAAATAGTAAACTAGTTTTTAAATAAACATATAAGATATAATTAGAAAATATTATATTTAATATACATTCAGATATTAGAATTACTAGAAAATAAAACTTCTTAAGTAGCATTTAAAATGTAATATTTATTTATGTTTTTCTTATTTTAATTTTATAATACCAAAGTAATTATTTTCAGATGTAATACTTCTTAAAAAATTAAAGAACTTAATCATCCATTCAATAAGACATTAAAGATATCTCAAGTAATGTTGAAAATATTTAATATGAAGAGATTGTAGGAGATAGTAACATGAAAAGTAATTTAATATAGAAAAAATATTTTATAAATTTAATAAAGTATAAATAATTATTATATAGTTGTTCGAAGGTGAACAAAAAGGTCATCTTCATCAGAGGTTGAGGAAGTTAAGTACCCATAATCGACTTTATGTCTTCCTCTGCTTTGGTTTGGCCTCGAGACATAAGATTCTTAGACCTTCGACACTGGTTTGGTTTGGCTTGGCTTAGTTTATTTTTAATTCTGGAACGAAAAAGAAATAATATTGCGAGCCTGATCAGAGATGAGGAATTTAAGTACCCATAATTGACACATGTCGTCCTCTGCTTTGATGATGCAATGAGACACAATCCTGCCATGTCCTTGGACCTCCAGCAAGTATTAAAGATTACGAGTATTCTGAAATTATATCAATATTGAACATTTTTATCAGTACTGAATAATTATACCAGTATTGAACAAGGTTTATCAGTATCTGATAATTTTATCAGTAAGAAACATTCTTGTCAGTATGAAACATTTTTTAAAAGAGCTGCGCACCAACTAGAGTGCTACGCGCTCTATAATCAAATTTATTTATTATTTCTATTTTCGCTTTTTAATCCAAGTAATAAAAATAAATTAGATTATTGAGTGTATAATACCTAAATGGCTCACAGCTCTTTTTAATCTTTTTTTTAGTCTTAAAAATTCTTTATTGAAAGTCTGCCTCAGTTTTATCATTCTCTTTAAATCTGTTTTCCATAGGGCCGTGGTCGTAGGACAATCCCAAGAGACTTCAATATCTAGCATCTTTCAATTAATACTTTACTTGCTAGCTAAGGCCTTTCCTTAATAACTACTGCCAAGGTCTTAACATGGTTCTCATTTCATAGGATTTATAATGGTACAAACATTTTTTTCGTTTTCAGTTGGATGATTATTTCTCTTTATCAAAATTAAATTATTAAAGTATTAAATATAAATTTATTTAAAGGTTTGTTATAAAAATAATTAACTGCTTTTATATTTTAAATATTTGTCTGAAATTAATTTTTAACTACATAAGCATCTTACATTCGATTTAAAAATGTTAAGTTATATTATATAAATCTAAATAAATATAGAAAACTAAAAAAGCAACTACTTCTTAATTTATTTATAATATAACAATATTTTGGTTAAAACTAATAAATAACTAAAATTATTAATTAGCTAATTTATTTTTTCTATCTATCAATTTTAATTAAAATATAAATATATATATTTAAAATTTTAAAGTCTGAAAGATAAATAATAAAACTATAAAGATTGATTGAATTAAATAGATTTATTATCAGATTATCATTTATCAGTTCGAAACTAAATTTTTCTCATTTAAATAAACATTCAATTAAGTAATATTTATAAGCATCATTTCTATTATAACTGCTGTTCACTCCAAAGCTAAAAAGATATTATATTAAAAATAAATTTTAGAAGATATTAGTTTGAAAAACACAAGCATTTAGTTCTAAGATTAGGAATAGAAGTTATCAAATTTAAATCTTAAAATACTAAATCTAATTTTAAATGGCTATAAATAAATTAAATAATTATAACTATAAATTAAATTATATACTATTTCAACTATTTTATATCAAAAATAAAATTTATTTTATTGGTAAATATGGAAGTTAAAAAAATATTCTTACAAATCATTAATTTTAATTAATTAAATGAATAAAAATTTCTAAATCTTAAACATTTTTGCGGTTTTTTAACATTGCATACATTTGTAAATAAAAAATACCCTTAAAAATACTGATCTCAAAAATATTAATTCTATATAATATAATTTAAATAAATTATAATATTTCGTATGCTTTAATATGACTTTATATTTGTATATCTTTTAAATTTAAATAAAATATGCTATTAGTTATACTTATTAAGTACCAACTTATTTTTTATAATTTATATTTATATTTTAATAGGATAGAAAACCATCTCCTTCTGATGCTGCTTGGAGGCTCAGCAAGGAAACTAAAAAATGAGTAAAGACGGAGGATAAATCGGAGGAAGAGAAACAAATAGCAAGAGAAGGATGATACGACAAGCTGGAGAACTCTCAATGCCAGGAGAAAACCTTCTTCATCATAGGACGGGAAGATATACCCGTAATCGCATATTGCATCCTATGCTTTAAAAGAAAAAATTACAGGGACGTATTGCAGGAAGAGAAAAAAAGATAGAAGAACAATAAATTTTTTTCGACATTAAATAAAATTAATTTAAAGAGCTGCACACCAACGAGAGTGCTACGCGCTCTATAATCCAACTTATTTATTTATTTCATTAATTTTTCTTAGTTTCAAACATGAAGATTATTTTTATTTTTTAATCATAAAACAATATTTTTATACAGTATTTAAAAAAAATTCAAAGTGTTCTAAATTTAATTTCTTTTATCATTATTAAATCAAATTGTTAATTTATATATGTTTCTAAATAAATAAACCTTATTATATATTTATAACCTTTTTTATAAGTTTTAAAGATAAATACATTGAAATTTAAAGTATTAATATTTATTATATGTTAATTAAATTTTCGATAATACCTTATTAATTTTAAGCATATTAGAAAAAAAATAGATGCCTATATAATAGTAATAGCATCAATTAATATGTCTTTACTATATTTTCATTTAGTAGAATAACTGTTATTTGCATTTCTTTCAACAGTCCTATTTTCCTTATTACTTATAATTTTCTTCCTTTTCTTCTTCTATTTCTTCAGCTTTATCCAAATCATTCTGATTCTGTAGTAATTCCCCATTTTATTTGAGAATTTTTATTCTTCTTCTCAATAGTTTTTAAGTGAAAGTTTTTAATTATAAAATAGATTTTTTTAGCAGCTTAAAGTATGAAATTTAAGATTAAGATAGCTTTTATTGTATGTCAGCATCTTTAGTAAGTTATAATTTTTTAATTCTTGAAATTCTTGAAATTCCTAAGTAAGAACTTGTAGAGCTTCACACTGTTAAATATGTTTTGAGATATTTAAGTCTCATCAGATTCAAATTTCAAAATGATTAATTTTTAAGTGTCTTTATTATAAATTATATTAGAAGTTATAGTAAAAGGTTCTAAATAGGCTTATTGAAACTTATTCTCTATCCATAAATTTAAATAATTTATTAAAGGTATAAATTGCCAGCCATCTTGTTAAAACTTAAACTAAACTAAAATAGTCTGGTGACATCTTTAATTGTTAGAATTACTTCCTTCAATTAAAGATGCTTTAGAATTATTAATAAGTTTTTCATCTCCCGCTTTCATCTTCATCCTATACTTCAGCTTAATCATCTTAGTTATCAATTTTTTCCTTCTATTCTTCAACTTATTCTTTTAGCTCTTCCTATTATTCCTTTTCTTCCTCGTTCTCTTCACTATTTTCTTGATTTTTTACTTCCTATTCCTTAGATTCAGGACTTTCCAATCATTCTTCTTCTATTTCGAATATGCCAGCCATCTTGTTTTATTTTCAATATCTTCAATGTAAAAATATGCAGTTTACTTTGATCTCTTCTTGTCTGCATCAACTGAAAGAGATCTTCTTTGATTTAATCTTAAACTCTATTCAGTAATGTTTTACAGTCTTTGATATTCTATACATCTATTCAAAATAAGTTTCTCCAAATTTTTAAAATACCTCAGATAAGTTCTCTTTGTTTTTCTAATAGAAAAGCATTATCAGAGTAAGGCCGCTTTATATCTCTTATCATAATATTAAATTTGGACTTTAGAGAGCAAACCTTGCAAATTGTGGAGAAGATATAACAATAAAATAATTAGATAAAAAATGAAATTAGCAGCAAATTCGAAACGTAAGAGATAGATATATAAATTAATTAAATAGAAATGAAAATTTATCGGTTTAGTCTACATATAAACTCAATAATCCAATAAAATAGATTAAACAAGATCCACTGGATACTGAGAAAGAGGAAAAATCATCTGACATCTATAATCAGAGAAATATATTAAAATTTTATCTTGCAAGTGGGAAGGACATTTTGTAAAACAATGCTGATATTAAAAAAAGGAAGAATATGGATCAAGTTAAGTTAAATATACTTATAAAGAGAAGTTACTATCAATAAATAAAAGTTATATTAACGAATAGAATTGCATGAATCATTAGCAGAAATAAATAATATAATAATGAGGACGATGACAAAAAGAGTTTAAGCACGAATAATTATAAAAGAAGAGGACTGAACTGAAGAAAAAGAATTGGAAGAAAATTTTAAACAATTTTGGAAAAATAAAGAAAAATTTTATTGAAAAATTCAATTTGACTTAATAAAAACGGTGATGAATCTATTAAAAAATGAAACATAATAATCTATTAATATTAATATTATAATTATTATTCCCATAAAATTTAAGAAAATAATAAATATTAATTAATAAGCAAAATAAATATTCTTCATTCTTTTTAAAACTTTTATAATTTTAATGATTAAACAAATTAAATTATAGAGCGCATAGCACCTCATTGGTGCGCAGCTCTTTCCATATCTCAATATATGACTGTTTCTTCAAGTAAGCCTTCAGGTAATAGAAATTCTTCTCTTATTAATTGCATATCTTCCTCATTTTCTTTTACATTATCTCTTTTTCTTCTATCTTCTATCTATCTACACTTTATTAGATCTTTATTTCAACCTTAATTTATTTTTTCTTACATATTTTACTAATTTTCATCTCTAATTATTTTCCTCTTGATCAAGATTTTATACACTCGTAAAAATTAATAATAACTCACCGACTTTTTTCCTCATATGGGGCTACCATCGCTCTTCTTCCATATACGCTTTTTTTTATTCCCCAATTTCTTTTTGCAAAATCTCTTATTGGCAATGTATATTTTTTTAACCCTTCAATTTTTACATTGTGATTATAAATTAACTAAAGCTTTATATTTAATTTATTTTAATTGTGAGACTTAATTGTTATTATAGTTAAAAATATTGACTACTATTAAAAAAATGTAGAATATTAGTTTTAAAATAAACTTTTTATTTAATTAATTTCTTTCTTTATTTAAATATTTTGGTAAAAATGGTTTATGCTATAAATTAAATAAAGTTTAAAAGTATAAAATACTTATTGCTATAGAAAGTTTGTCATGTCATATGCTAAAGCTCGACCTATTACTTTTTTTACGACTCACAATCAAAAAAAATTTCCATTTTTCATGATATTAGATCTGGTATTTTTATTCGTCCTATGGATGAGTAAAGCAATAAAAGATTAAAAACTAGGTACAGCAAATCGCAGAAACCCAGTTTTATCTTCTAGATTGTTTCTTATATAATATTACTAACATTTACTTAAGTCCAAAGTAAATTGCCTCCTACCTTGTTTAAAATCCTACAAATACTCGAATTTTTTAGATCGCTCTAATCACATCCGAAGCTGCTTATAAAAATTATAATATAGCAATCAAACCCAATAAAATTTTAAAGATCTTATTTCATTTTTAAATCTTGAAGTACAATTTAAGCCATTAATAGGTTTAGTTGTCTGTACATATAAAATAAATTCTCTTGTAATAAAATAAAAAATAACCATATCGTAATGAAATTATATTGTAATATCTATAACTTTATTATGTTAATTCAAATTACTATTTTAGAATATTTTTAAAATTGTACGGAAAAATTCTGGAAATTTCCAAACATAGCACTTTATTATTTTGCCCTTTTAATATATTTACAAAGTAATGAAAAATTTTTATTCTTCGTTTTCATTTGATTTTAATCGAAATCGTTTTGTAGAATACGAATACGCTAAAATAATTTTCTCATCTAAACTAAATTTTTTGCTTCAAATAAATAAAATATTGACCAATTAGTTCTCTACTATCTTTGTAATAATTTCCTTTGCTTTTTTTTTTTTATTTTTTTTTTTGAAAAAGTAAATGGAAAGAGCAAACTAGACCAAGATAATTAAAATTCTATTCCTAAGAAAAATAATAAGGGAAAGAAAAAATTATACTAAAAGTGGTATTTTTGGAAGGTTTGGGATAGGAGTTACTAAATATGAAATATGTCCTAATTTTAAGATTTATTTGTAGTTCACTAAAATATCCTCTATTTTTAAGAATTCCAGTCTAGAGAAGACTTTCAAAATTTTTCCCAAGAACTTCGAACAAGAAAAAATTAATATCTAGTAGACGGACTAATTCTATACTCAAATCGAGTAAATAAAAAGCAACCAAATGGTAATTTCAGGAGGTAAATGATTTAACTAATCTAGATTTGTAATATAATCCTAAAATAACTAAATATAGGAGTATTAAATGCAAGTGAAAAGGTATTTTCATAGAACTAACTTTAGTAAAAGAGATGAGATATATATTGTATCAGGATGTAAATACTTAAGAAACTAAATTTCTGCTATTTAAGAGTGTGAAGTTTTTAGTATGAGGAAAAAAACTTTTAGTAACATTAAGTGTATATAAACGTCAGTCTAGTGATTTGGATGTGACTAAGATAGTTTCCAAATTTATGTCTTTGGAGGATTTAATTGCTCAATTTAGGATTTTGAGAAGTAAATTCAGATGTATGATTCAAAAATAAATGATTGAATATATCCAGAATAATAAATATTAGACTAAGGAGCCAGTTCTGCTATTTATATACCTCTAACAAAAGCTTATATGATATATAGAAATTGATATTGTGATTTAGAAACTTAAATATTTGATAAAAAGTAAACAACTCTTAAAGGATAAAAGTTTCCAAGCAGAAATGTTTGCTTCACTCAACCTTTATTAAGTGGTAATCAAGTGTATTAATTCGATGAGAGTTTAGATTTGTTAAGTTATGATCTAAGCAGTGATAGATGGATTAAACTTTGAATGAACGAGAGTATTTTTCAAATTCTTTCTAAAGTTAATATTTTTTATTTTCATAATTAACAGAGATAGAAATTCTGACTCTTCTAAATATTAATCATTTAATATATTTCGCTAATTAAAAAAATTTAATTTCCAAATTAAGAAAAAAATTTCAAAATTTATCAATTAAAAAGTAAAAAAAGAGTATATTAAAGTGACTTTTTTTAATTTAATATGAGGTGGTTGGAGAGATAAATTTATAGCAACATTTTAATTCATATAGCTTTTTAGAAAAAAAGTTTTCGCTTACTAGAATTATAAAATAATTTGACTTAAAATTAAATTAAATAATCTAGGGATTATATATAAAATTATTAGTACTAAAACTGTTAGAGAAACGTAAATTTAAAGGGATCAAAACCGGAGAAAATGTATAATTAAAGAAATTTATGATGCTTTAAGTTAAAAACAGTAGCAATAATTGAAATATTGTAGTTATCTCTAGAATTTAGAAATATCAAATAAAAGTATTTTTTTATTCCTTTTTTATTATAAAAATTATTTTTAATATTAAGGGAAAAATTTAAATGATATGTTTAGTCAACAGTATGATTATTATATCATGCTAATAAAATATTAATAAATAAATAATTGAGATTATGGAGCGCGTAACACCTCAATGATGCGCGGTTTTTTAATAAAGATTTTAAAAGTTAAAAAAATATTCTTTGCTGAAGTCTTCCATAGTGCTAGCATTCTCTTGTAACTATTGTCATCTATAAGACCGTGATAGAAATGCTTCCAAAGAGACATTAGCATCTAGCATCTTTCCTCATTCATAATAAATCTAAAAATAAAGATAAGTAAGAACAATTAATGGTATTAAAATTTAAATTATTTCTTAGCGTTAATTTTTTATTTGAACTGATAGAAATTTAAAGGAAATAAAATTAAATAGTTTTATTTCTTTGTTTTATTGATTAAAATCATAATAACTTGAATTATTTAAAAAAATGATTAATTTAAATTATCAAATTTGATATCTAAACTTGATAGATATTTTCAAAAAAATGATTCAAAAACGTTTCAAGGTTATTGATTTTATTAGTTTTATATTATATTTAAAAAAATTTGCAAATTGTTATATAAATGAAGATATCGACCGCAGTGGAAAGAACTAGTAGATAATCTAGTGAATACTGAATTGAGAGTAATCTTGTGCCAGATGCCACCACGGAGAATGGCGGACAAGGTCGTAAGAGATAAATCTAATTCGCCGAAGATTCTCACTAACAGTATTAGTATTTAACTGACGGACCGTCTAATATTCTTAATTACTAATTCTTATTTAAATCAATATAAATAGACTAGAACATTTAGTTCAAGAATAAATTTTAAGAAGTAGATTCTCCATTTGGAGAAACTAGCAATGCGCATCAACGAGGAGTTATGCTCTCTATAATAAAATTTTTTTATTATCACTTATATTTTAAAAGTAGAATAATATAATCTCCATGAAAAAGCTTGCCAATTATATTTTAAAATATAATCTTTAAATTTTAATTTTTTAAATTTTAAATAATTTTAAAATTTCATTAGAAAAATAAGAAGACACTAATTTGAACATAGTTAAAGATATAAACTAACGCAAAGGTTCATTCAAATTTAGAATTCTTTTATCTATTTTTTATTTAAAAAAAAAAATCACTTAAAAGAGGAGTTTACATGATAATATTGATCTTAAAGTGCTTTAATTTGAATTTAAAAAAGTTAAGGCTGTGCTTTGATAAATTACTAATTTAAAGATTTAAATGAAAAAAAACAGATAAAAATAGTTAAAAATCTAATTTAATTTATTTTGCTAATCTTCTCTTTATAAATATTATAAAATCTTTCTAATTAAATATTTAAGCTTCAATCACTTAAAATAAAACTAGAGTGCTAAAAAAAAATCGATTTTGATTTCAGTTCCTACTGCTTTAAAAAGAGAACACTTATTTTTAACTCACTTGATAGATATTTTTTTATAAATATAAGAATGAAATTTAGATTCTGAAGAAAGAGAAATAAAAATATAGTGAATTAAAAATTCTATTTTAGATCTGTAAAAGCTTTAAGATTAAAGATATATCAAAACTAGTCAAATAAATAAATAATTTAGAACTAAAAAATACTTTAGATGTTTAATTTAAAACTTCTAAATTTAAATAAAGCGAAATATTTCCTATTTTGATTCTAACTATAGAAGTTTAAAATTTAAAAGGAACTAAAGAAATTAAATATTACTTAAACTGGTATTTAGCCAATCATTATAATATGAAATTGAGAAATGATATTGATTCGTTTTTTTAATGCTTGAGTTTTTTCAGTTCTCATTCAATTATTCTTCTAAAAAGCAAAAATGATATTTGAATTCTGCATTTCAGTAAAATAGTCTATTAGTCATAAAATGCTTTAAAGTTCTTTTTTTTCAGAATTGCGTTATTGAGGAATTTACTTTGGACTGCTGTTTATTTATTTTTAAAGCTATAGACACTAATAAATAACTTGAAAAAGGGTATAAGTTGAATAAATTTTGGAAATCAGATAAAGGAGAAAAATCACCAATAATAATGAAGGGTATCAATTTATATCACTGCTATTATCTAATTTAACAACTTTAGTTACTAAAAAAAGCCATTTTATCCTAGTATTCAGTTTATTGGTTTATCTATATATTTCATATTTGTAAATTTAATAAAAATATTAAAAATAAAAAAATAAAGCTGAGTAAGAATATTTTAGCTTCGAAAAAATTAAATATTTAGCTTCATAAATTCATCTTTTTATTAAATTTGCCTTATCATTTTTACGAATATTATAAAATTTTTTAAACAGAAAATTAAAACTTTTTGTCATTTTTTGAACGCCTGAATTTTTTTTATTTTTAGCTCTTTTTTCTTAGAATAAATAAGCTTTTTAATAATTAAAAAAGATAAAGAGATTACAAAATATATAGTATTTTTCCTTTTTCCAATACTTAAATTTTTTCCTCCTTATATAACTTTAAAATTTTACAAAGATAGCAAATGATAAAATGAGCGAAGATATAACCTAATAATTCCCTTAGGTTTCTTTTATAAATAGTATACATTTTAGAATATTTCCTAGAAGGTATATCCTAAAGACTCTAATAGCTCTAACTCAATATTTCTTATATCACTTAAACTTTATCAGTTTAGCCATAGTAATCAAATAAACTGGAGATAGTTGCTTAGTTATTGTTATATAAAATACGTTCTATATAACTTATGCATGTAGTGAGAAAGGAAAAAGTTATTTGGATTAGTATAAGATACTAATTCATGATAGCTACTTATATATAGAGAACTTCTAAGATAGCACCTATCTTTCCTCTTTTGTCGATTTTATTTGGCTTACTCTTATGTTAACATCATAAAGATAATAACCTAAATATATAGCTTACGAATAAGGACTAATAGATATTCTAGTTTTTGAATGAAGAAGAGTATTTAATTGTCTTTTTGAAACAAATGAGTTGGATAGGAATAAAAGGCATAAAAGGAGTAGAACAATAAAGAATAGATATTAAATCTGGACGAATCGGGTAAATACTTTTGATTAACGATATAAGGCTTGAAAGTTGTTATAATGTCAATAAATCTAAGTCCATTTTAAAGTTAGTGGATATAAAATATAATTAAGATTTTGATCTTTTTAATAGGATGGAAATTTTCTAAAAACAGTAATTCAAAAAAAAGCAAATTCAGTCACTATTATGCAATTTTCTTTAATTAAATATAAATATTAAAATTAATACCCCCATTAATAAAAAAATTCGGATTAAAGTGAGCGTAACACCTCAATGGTGTGCAGCACTATACAATAAAATAAACTTTTTGTCGATTTATTCTTAATATTGTTTTGCTCCTTTTTGAACAAAAGGAAAAATGAATAGCATCTATGATTATAAGCATCTATTATTTTTTATTTCGTGCATACTTATTTTAGTTTTTTGGTTTGAAATAAATAAAAATAAATGTAATATGAAATGATTAGATTTTGCTCAGCATTATTAAGTTGATTTAATAAAAATAGAAGATAAACATAAAGGGGTATATTAAGTTTTTATTGTGTATACTCTTTTCAAACTTTAAGATATCAATTTCCAACTAAAAAAAAGGTAAATCACTTTCAAAAACATGTGATTTTTCCATCCTTTAGTTAAGTAACTTCCACTAACTATTTTTTTATTCCCAGTAGTAGAAATATTTCTCTAAGTAAAACTTACATTTTTCATTTTTATATTTATACCATTCTATTTTATTACATTTGCACTATATATCATTATTAATAAAAAATAGAATGGTACTATGGAAGAATTAAGAATACTTCAATTAAGTAATCTAACAATCATCATCGAAGGAATTTAAAAAAAAGGATAAAAAGAAGAAAAAATTGATTATAAATAACTCAGTAGCCTCATTACTAGTCATCTGCATCTTTCTCTTCAAAAAAAATTCAAATTGGAACTATTTTTTATTTTGAAACTATTTAGTTGCTAATGTTCTCAATTGCAACATTAGTATATTGGGCATTTCTTTAAGGATGGTTATTACCTCTTTATTAAAATCTTATGCTAATAAAATAATTTTTTAGATCAAAGGAAATTAAAAAAAAGTGATAGTGCTTTAATTTAGTATATCATAAGAAGCTATAAATCATGGTTGTCTTTAAAACCCCTCAAACATTTAGATCTGTGCTATTTATATCCTTCATCCTTTACTCTTAGTTAGTTAATTTTCTCTTTTATTAAAATCAAAAAATTTAATTTTTCATCAAATTAGATAGATTGAGATAGAGAATGGTGTATAGTCAAATTAGGCTTATTTATAAATTTTTGGATCTACCAAATGAAAAAAAATGTAGAGTCACTTTAAGTAAATCTACAAGTATAGCTTAGATCGGTTTATTTAGGAATTAAGTTAAATAATATAAGTTCATTAGTCTAAGATTGTTCAAGCAATGTTATCAAAGATGAGTTAAACTTAACTATAGCAAATTTATATTAGCTACATCATAATTATTTAGTAAGAAACACATTTAAAGGTAAACTTTTAGCTTCACATAACTTTATATTTAGTAAGTTTCTCAGAAATAGCAAGTACTGAATATAATTATACCTAGATTCATTTAATCTAATTCGAAGTAAAGAAGAAGAGTTTTAAATGATTATTATTTTTCCTCACAGCTTCATAGAGTTACTACCAAGCTCTGACATTTAAGATATGCCTTTCCATTTTCCCATTTATAAGAATATTTAATTTCCTTGGCTTATATTTATTTGTTAAAATAGTTAATTTAAGCTTTAATTTTGACTACAAAAGTAAGTGAAATAAAAGAGCTCTTAACACAATTTACCATGAAGAAACTTTATCTACACTGAATTGAAATTAAAAAGAAACGGATGATTAAAATAAAATGACATAGCAAAGCTTATTTTTGATTTATAACCCTTCGTTAACCTTACTAAATATACTATTTCAAATAGGCTTTTTAGTGAATCTATAGCTAGTTTTAAGATCTCATTTGATTAGTGTATCTCATACTATCAAATGACTTTTATCTTTAGATCAATGTATAATGTAAATTTATCTCTTTCCTTTATGTGTTTTTTAAGTTGCTATTGATAAATTTCAGCTTGTTAATCAATTTAGTTTTAAGTGTGAAATATAATTATTTTAGAGTTATATAACTTCAATAATCAAATATGGGAATTACTCTGATTCTCCTATTATCAATCCTTTGATGCTCTTAATCTTTCAACATAGGAATAGTGTACAGTAAAGATGCTTAAGTCACTTAAATTTAAGCATAAGAAGTGATTAGCTTTATCAGCTCTAGTAAATATAGCTTCAACACTTAAGAAGTGTATGTAAGTAATTTTACCGAAATCTAAGGAGCAATTAACTTCTTTAAAAGGTAGAAAGTATTACTCTTTATTGACTTTACTTTCTAACAAGAATTCACTTATCTACTCTCACATTTGGCAGAAGAAGCTCAGATTGTTCATTTTGCTTGATAGGAAGAAGAAGTTTAATAAGGAAAGTTTACTCATAACTTCATGCCTTCTGACCAAGAAATAGCCTAGTGTATGATTAGCTTTATAAATCATTGAAATTGAAGTACAGTTGGATTCTTCACTAATAATGAGCAATATAAGGAAGCTAAGATGATTAAAAATAAAGTTAAGTTATCTAATCTTTTCTAGATAGTTAGTAACTATCCTAACTACAATACTCTTAAATAAGCTTTACCTCTTTATTTCAAATCTTTCGGAACTTCTATTTTTTACTTTGCCTCTGAGAAACTTTTATTGTAAGCAGTACAAATAGCAGAGGAAACTTTAAACTACAAAGAAGGAATAGCTATAATAGCAAGCTTCAGGAACTCAAGAATTTTAATAAAAAGCCAGAATAAAACAGATGGCTTGCTAGGCTTTGTTTTTGGAGATAAAGTAACTTTAACAGAAACTGAATATATTCTGTACTGTCTTGAACTAGTCTTTAATAAAATAAACTAGTGAATAGATGATGATCTTGACTCAATCATTTTAAACTAAAGAATTATAACTTACCTTACCCATAATAAATCTCTCGTAGATGTATACTTTCAAGTTATTAACATATAAGATAAATAAATCGTTCAAGTAGGTAAAGTGGACTAAAACTAGTTCATATAAACTAGAGATATCTTATGACCGGGAAATTCACTTAAAAGTCCTGAAGGTGGTGAATTCATCATAAATATTAGTATGTCAAATGATTCTAATGATCCAGGTGGATAATAAAATGAATGGGTTACTCATTATTATAAAGGTAGAATGTTTGGTCTTAAGTGAATTGAAGATCATCCTGAACTTCTACCCTTCTATTAGTATAAGAATTTGCTAACTTATACAGGAGCTACAGTTTATAACTACGATTACGTTTATAAGGATTGAATTACTAATTATAAAGAATATGGATTACTGCATTTCGTTCCAAGTGCCAGTGGAGTTACTATAGGACTTCATCAATTTTTTTAAGAACAAAATTTCTCAGTTTAAACTATCTCTGGAGCTAATAAATCTCCCGCTCTATCCAATCAATAACTCTACCCTTATTTCACTAGAACTACTATGAGTGATGCATTTCAAGGTCTTTTAATAGCTAGACTTTGCTTAAGCTAAGGATGATACAATCTAGGAATGGCTTACGGAAATACAGCTTGACCTATTGGATTAATGGAATCTTTTGTGAAGGCAGCTTAACATTTCAACATTAAGATAGTTAACAAAAACAAAATGCTACCAGAAAATGTAGTTTCAACAAAGACTTAGGAATGAAGTTAAGTAATGGATGAAATGTATTGCTGTACTCGTGTTATGGTAATTTTCCATTATTTGGATGATACTTACGTTTTAGTTAATTATTTATATTCTCAAGGAGCAAAAGCTGGAGATTTAATAATAGTAGGAGCAGAATGAATAACAATGTCATGAGATATAGGAGATTAAAATGATTAATTTAAAGAAGTATTAAAAGGAGCTATTCAATTCTTTACAGCAGCTTGAATTGGAGAATGAGGCTAATAAACTTATATCCAGTATGAATAATATTGAGGAACTAAACCAACTGCAGGATCAGCTTTCGAGTTTGATGCTGTATTTTTGATGAATTATGCTTTAGCGAGCCTTATTAAAAGAGGAGAAGACTACGAAAAGTTAGGAGTACTTACAAATGAAATGAGACATACGAGTTTTATAGGAACGACTGGTAAAGTAACATTGGATAAGAAAGAGAATTAAAGATCCTAAATAGCTTATTAAATTTATAATTACAGATAATAACGGAATAAAGAGTGAGAAGTGGAGGTAATAGGATAATATTGTGCCTAATGTGATGTAATATTTTAGTATAACAAATAAATAATGTGAGGCGACGGATCAACTGGAGTGTTTGATGATCATTGAAAGCTAAAATGTCCATTTTTAGAGAGAAATAGATAAGATTTTTAGCCTGGTAAGGTAGTAAAATATATAGTTCTCTCTATTTTGTTTATTTTGTTTTCATTAGTAACATTTGCTGCTGCAAGACATTGAAGATAAAATGAGCTTTATGAATTGGATAAATAAGTATATATAACAGTATAAGATATACTATAAATATCTTACTAATCAGTAGTTATCATTCAAGTGTTTTTACAAGGTCCGAAGTTTTCTTGATATGGAGACTAAGCTATGATATTAGGTGACTTTTTTTTAGGAAACTTCGTTTAAGCTGTAAACATAACAGAAAAAAACTCTTACATAACTTCGTTAGTTTCAAGTATGGTATGTTTTGTGTGAATTTTAATGTTAGTTTCCATTTTTTGTAAATGGGAATTTTCATAAAGAGCTATTTTTAAAAAGTTTGGTATTTTTTCCTATTTCATTTTACCATCTCTGAGTTACATGCTTTTCTAGCCTCTGATTATTAATCTTACAGACACATTTATTTGTACCGAAGCTAGCGATTTCAATAAAAACGGATAACTTACTTTCAAAGAGTCTTTCTACGTAAAGACATGCTGACAAAGATGCTGATAAGAAAACCATTTACTTATAGTAATCTTGTCTGTCTTAGTGATTCCTATTTTTGTTCCGTTAGCTATTTTTTTTAGACCTATTTGATAAATACTATAGGGAACTCAATTACACATAAAGCTAAAGTATCAATACTTGGTATATTTGGGATATTTCTAGTTGATTATAGTTCTGTCAAGTAAGATTGAGAAAGACTCTGAGATTTCCTATGGAGTGATCTACTTTATAAGTTGTGTCTGCTTTCAATTAATAACATACAAGATGAAGCCCTTTTCGTATATAAAAATCTACATTCTATGGTAATGCTTCCTTTCCATATTAGTAGTGCATGGATTTTTGAGTATGATGATAATAATAAAAAGCATAGAAGTAACAAATCGCTATTACTTAATGGTAGCTTTAATAGTATCCTCTATCATTATCTTTTTCTTTGGATTCTTAAAATAAAGAAAGTTTGAAAGTTTATTGAAGTTCAATACTAAGAATGCCTCAGGGCTTTTTAGATGAGCTTATTAGATAAAAACTAGAAAGGAATATTTAGATTAGCATAGAGAAGATTAAGTTTACTTATATAACAGAAATAGGTATTTCACAGACATTTAGTTAAGAGATCCTTTACATCTCTTCAAGCTTAGAAGTATAAAAGAAACAAATGAAGAATTCGATTAAGTAGTGCAAGCTTATGAAAAAGCAGGGAAAGTTAAATCCTTTAAGCATATTCCTATAGGAAGAACTCTGTCAATTATAGAGAAAAACTAATGCTTATCGCAGACTCTTATGTATGTATAAAGTAAGCTCGTTTATATTTCTAGGCTTCGATCAGAATATCGAAAGTACTTTTAAGACTACAATTTTATAAAATATGTAACGTAGAAGTTTAGACTAAACTCAAGATTTTGAAATGCTTTCTAAACAAGATGATCTAAATGAAAATGCTTAGCAAGAAGCTTTTCAAGGGACTGCAATATACAAACGAAAGTCACGATAGATGAATTTATCCAAGAAATTTATACTTACTAGGAATATTGTGAAGTAAGATTAATAGCAAATTAAAGAAAGTGAACAAGTTACTGCTGCTGAACAAAAGGAAAATGATTTATTTAAAAACCTTTCTCAGGTAGAGAGACTTGAGGTATTGTCTGAGAACTAAGAAAATTGATCTACGAAACATCTATCAAAACTTGGATTTTTATATTTTCATTTTATATAAAATGCTACATTAAGAAACTCATCCAACCAATTTCAATGTATCTTTAAAAATTTAGCTCAGCTAAAAGCTTCAAGCTTATGTAAACAAAGGTAGGAATAAATTATGAGATAAGCTCTAAAGACTAAGTTAAAGACTTCCTACCTAATTTAAAAAAAGCTGGACTATCAGCATTGTATAAGTTAATATTTTTGCATCCTATATTTTTATATCTTTCCTTGTGAAAGTTACATGAAAAATCCTGATATAGACAAATATTAGGCTATTTCAATTTTTTGGTTTTAATTTCATTTTATAAAACTTACTAGCAAATCTAAGGTTAAGAAATACTAAATAACTGCAATTAGCTCTACTTTTAATTATCCTTTGCAATCAAAATTATTGAACCTATTTCTTCAATTGGTATGAATTTAAGGAAAAGTAATAAAAGTTGAATAAGCAAAAAAAGCATTTTTTATAAGGAGCTTTTAATTAATTAGTCTAAATAACAGTTGACATAGCTAAAGCAAGATATTTGTAGTTAGTTATTTAGCTAGGATATCAACCTAGAAAATAATAGCAGTTGCTCTTTACTTTTTTAGCCTAGAAATGTCTTTCGAACACTTATCGATTAAACTTACTTCATTTATAGTTTGTGATGGAATTTCTTTGCTCCATCTTATAAAAAGAAGAGGCGATGCATTTCAAAAGAAATTAGATTGCTAATGTTGTATAGCGTTTCCTTTTAAATGTGATATTGCTCTATCTTTAAATTAAATATGCATAACAGATAAAACACAAAAAGAGATTCCAAGCTGTTTAGTTAAAGGCAAATATCTCACAAGTCTGTTATATCTTCTTACCATAAATAAAGTTATATTTAGTACGAAGAGTAAAATACATTAAATAGTTGAAGCAAATGAAAGCTTAAGTATGATATAAAGGAGATAAAAGCTTCCTTTTATGTGCTTTCTACTAATCCAATTTACTTTGAGTCACTTGTTGTAGAACTATGCTGCTTCTTATCTAATTTATTTGCTACACTTTAATAATTTTCTAGTCTATTTTAATTTAATATAGTACGGAAAAATAGTTGACTTTATAGGGATTAATAGCAATGTAACTTATCTATCTGTATATTCTTCGTATGCTATTAGTGTCTTATAATCAACTCAATATAATAAAACCAATCCCTGGTTTACTGAAGCAAATAAAAGCTGATAATGTTGATAAAGTTAAAACGGGTAAGATGCTAGACAATGATAGCATTTCTTAGTAAGTTATGAAATAAGATAATCTGATAATTAAATCATTATACAGTTCTAACAGTATAGCTATTTCAACTATTCTACAATAGACTTTAATAGCATCTTATCCCTTTTTTATTATTTCAAGTTCCTAAGCTTCTAGAGGGTATCAGTTTTAGCAATTGAATTGCTAAATCGTGAAGAACCACAAGTCCTTTAAGTAAGTCACTTTATTTTATAAGAATGTATCATTAATAAACTTAATTCTATGTAATCCACATTATGATCTTTCATCTTGTTCACTGAATCACTTTATCTACACTATTAAGCTCTTAGATATTTAAAGAGGCTTATCTACTATATATCGTAATGGTATGCCACTTATAGATTGTATAATACTATTCAATAAAGATATCAATCATAGTTATATTTTTAGCTTTGTTACTATGATTTGAGAGCAAATATCTGTTTTAATTAGAGCCTTAAATGTAAAAAGGCTTGTTAGCTATTAAATTAGCATAGTCTTTTTTTGATCTGATTTATGTATTATTGTAAAAGAATCAATTTCCTCTCTAGTAAGCAAACTTAAATATTTGACTGGGTATGTATTATTTAGACACCTTAGCAGTATCAGTTCATAAATAGCAAACATTTAGCTTTCTGTTATGCAAAATTCGTATTATAATACACATAAGCTTTAAGTCTATAGTTAGTCATTTAATGCTTAAGAAGCCCAATGCAAAATTGTATAATCCTTAATGCCAAATAAATTAAGGAAGATGCTATTATTTATTTCTTGGTGTCTAACAAGTTTTCCATACAACTAAGTGTATTAATTTCAGCTAAAATGAAAATAGCATGATAAGCTCATTTCTTTTAGTTCTATTTTATAATTTGGTTATTCCTTCATTTACACCACCAGTTAAAATAGCATTATATATCAGCTTTCTTATGCTTTAGACATACTAAAGCTGTTTCTTTTTTTATTCCTGGAGAAGGATAACTATTTTAAACTTTTAGCGAGGTTCATTATTCATTCTTACTTATCAAAAGAGAGGAATTAATTTCGATCCTTTTATATATAACTATTATGAGGTTTCATACTATGGATTTAACCTAAAATATCTCAAACTAAAATTCACTTCTAAGCATATCTTTCTAATCCCCTCAATCAATTTTTCTAGTAGCACTTAAAAATAAGCTTATTATATGTTAAATCTAATGAAGATATTGAGAGCTTTAGATTCTGATTATAGAGAGCAATCTGATATATCAGCTTTGGATATATGATGGTGCTTGCTATAATCGAGATTTACTTTTAATGAACTGACTGAAATAAAAAGCCTAGATATTTACTAACCTTTAAGACAAAAGTAACTCTTCATTTAAGCTTAATTCTAGCAATTCAATTTAAAGATCGGAAGTGCGCGGATTATAAAACGGCGTATTTAATAAGACTTCTTGGAGATAAGGCTTATTAAAATAAATTTCAAGCATACTACAGAACTAAAATAGCAGCTCTCTAGTTTTAAGCTATACATTCACATAATTACTTGACTAAGATAATGCCGGAGAATTTAGAGTCTAAATAGAAGGATAAATTAGATGAACATGAGAAGTTAACTAAGGAGATAATGAGTGATAGCAAGACCTCTTCTGACACTTAGACTATTTAAGAAATAACGATTTAACTCTTAAAGAATAATCGGATCTATTAATTAAGCAGTCATATCTAAAGCTATAAAGCTAATAAGCTAATTACTTACGACTTAGTAGAAATCACTTGATTGATTATTATTTTAATTTTACCATTGAATTTCATTTTAAAATACCTCAGAGGTTTATAAGGCATATTGATGTGGATTTTATTTATAATTTCTCTATTAAGACTTTTAAAATTTCAAATGGTAAGATAAATTACGAAGATAGAGGCAAGAAGAAATTACAAATGGTAAAGAGATATATTACATGTCTACGATTTATCTCATGTGTAGTCTATCCTAATGCATGTGCTTGTTTTAACTTGGCTATTTTTAGATTAATAATACTTCCTTTAAATAAGAATTAGAGGTTTAAGGGAAATTTAAAAGAGTAGAAGTATAAAAGTTGTAATGGAGTATAGAATAGATTTAGCCAGATTTTGGAGGAGTGGAAATTTAACTTAGTAATAGAAGGAGTTTTTTCCAAATTTTATTTTAGATACATGAAATTCAGTGTCTAACTAACTTGCTCATAGAGACGTTAGGAAAAAATAAGTTAAGCTTCTGGTAGCTAGATTCGGATTGAGATAAACTCAAAAATCAAATTTAAAAGGACCAATCTTTCCCCTAACTGAAGAATGAAAAAATTCAATTTAATTCGTTAAAATTAAAAAAGCATTAAAGGATTTAACTTGAAAATCAAAGAACACGGTTCAAGTTTAAGACGTTTAACACCATAATATAATTATAGTATAATTAAAAGAAAAATGTAAGGCAAAAATAAATAAAACTAAATGCTTTTTTAATTTTCCTTTTTTCTGCAAACAATACAAATCTAGAAATCTTTATAAAATCGAAACTTTAAAGGAGATACAAAAATTCTAAGGTATAACTTAAATATTTATCCTTTTTCATAACTTTGAATATTGCTTCTCAGTTTGTTTTCTCTTTTTATCTTCCTTCATTATTTTATTAGAGGATATTAAATGGTTTAAAATATATTATTTACATACTGAGATAAAAATAGGTATTAGTTTAAAAAATCGAAATAGCTCATAGTTTTAGCTTTTATTTTTAATCCCGATAAATTTATTTTACTACTGAGTATTTTATACTATTTTTATAAAGCCTAAAAAGCTATGCTTTGCTTATTTAAATTACACTTATATTAGTAGCTTTTATCTTATCTTTATGGATTTAAAATAGATTTGAAGCTTTATTTTTTCACTGCTTTTGATACCAAATGGAGAATCAAATCCATTTAAAGTAAGTTCATAAATTAACGTCGGCCCATTTTTATTGAGTTCGTCATGTGGATCAGTTTGAAGGGAGGAGCTAGAAGAGGTTAGAGGATAATCCGATACCTGTATCAAATGCCACAGTTGAGTTTAATTCTTCTAAATAAAAAATTATTTCTAATCTTAGACGTGTCTTTAGGTTTTTCCAATTCCGAATCAAATCATCAACATGTAAAGGCAGGATAACTCTGAGACTGGACTTCAGTACTTCCTAGTGAGATTCTCGTACCGATAGAGAGAACCCTCAAATAAATAAGGCTTATCATACAAGGGTACGTCTTTACTTATTTGTGATGGCATCTATTACAAGAGTACTTGTAATGCAGTCTACACTGTACCGGATTACCTACACAGCTGACAAGAGCCCAACATTCTTAATAAAATCTTACTCACTAATAGTCTATACACAACCATTTATAAAATTAAACCAACGAGGGTAACTTAAACCGATTTCACCCCTTTTGTTGCCGGATAATTTTTATTATAATAACAACCAAAGCAAAACAAATTTTCTAATAAAATAAAATATCATCCATAATAATATTTCAATTAATTTAAAAATATATACTATACTATTTTTATTACTAAGATAAGTAACTTTTACTCAAGCTTTCATATAAAGTTTTGTTAAAGTTTGATGAGAAAAAAAATTAATCTACTGGTGAAATGAAATTCCATTCTTATGAGATATGTTTCTCTTGAAACTTAAAAAAATGTAAATAAAAAATATTATCTTTTTATAAAGGTTTCGGTTGCTTGGATTTTTATAGGATAAGCTTAATAAATCTCCAGAAAATATTATAGCAGAAACTAAAAAATATTAAAGAATGAGAAGGTTAAAAATTAATTTTGATAAAAGTGCTTTGAAATAAGAAAAATGCTGAAATTTAAAAGAAAATATTTTAAAGGATTCAAAAATAGATTTTTTAAATACTATCTAGAATTTTCGAAAGCTTATTTAAAAAAAATGTTATTATAGAGAGCGTAGCCCTACAATAGAGCGCATCTCTTTAAAAAAGTCAATTTATAAGTCTCATTAATCTCCAATATTCCCATAGCATCATCTCTTCTACTTGTGGACAAGATTGTTGTTTAAAATCTCCAAAGCACAGTATGCCAACAGGCGATTACAGGTAGATTTCCAACCCATGATGAAGAGATTAATCAGGTCCAACATTTAGAAAATATCGTTTCACAGTCAGTTCCTCTTTGGGGAATTCTTCTCGCGACCTTAGAAGGTAAGGTCCACCATATATAAATTTATTTAATAGAGATCTATTTAATCATTTATAATCTAATTATAATTTTTCTAGATTAGAGTTTAAAGTGAAAATTTCTTTATTTTTAAAACGATTTTTAAGCTTCAAATTTTATTTAGCAGCATTTTTTTATTATATTAAATGCTTTTTTTATAGAAATTTATTTAAAAAATAATTTTTCTGTATTTAATTAGCTAAAATAAAGTATAAACTAAATTTACTAAAATTTGTATTTATATCAAATTGCTTAATTAATTGATTTATTTATAGCGTAATTAATATAATTTGTTATCGTGATGTCACTTTTATTTGGCTTGTAACGTATTTGTTTAAAAAGTCTCAAGAATTATTGTAAAATAAATATAAAGCTTCCATTCCTTCTCGGGTTCGTATTCTTGGATAACGCATTTATGGTTGCTAATCTGGTCTTTCTTTACCGTAGGTATTTTATTCCAATCTCAGTCTTTTCCAAACATTTGCTTCGTTCTTCTTTTTTGAGTTTCTATTATTTATTAAAGTAACTAGTCTCTGCCATTCATTTTTTCTTATATAGGTCATCTTTAGATGTACAATAAATCTTGGTTTAGTTTTTTATCAGAATTTTTTAATTTACCAACTATTTAATTTTTTATCTTCAACAATTTTATTTTGTATGTCCCAGTCTTCTACAGAATCAGCATATAATTGATCTTCTTTTTATTACTTAATTAATTATTTAATTTTTTCCTGTTTGATTAATATTTAAATTTGATTGCTAAATCTTCATTGGATCAAGCATGAATTTACTTATAACTTGTTCATAGTTTATTAATTGAGATTTCAGATTTCTAATATTTTCCTCTGCTCTTTTAATTTCTTTATTAAATAGCTGCATTGAAGTTTTTAACCTCAATTCTGTATTCAGTATTTCTCTATCATCTTAAAGTTATTTAATTTTCACTCTAGGTTGTTTATTTGCCGAGTTAATTTTATACTGCATCCTATAGTTTTTTGTTTCCTGATTATAGTGAGTAAATCTCAATCAAGGTATCGTATTGTTAGTTAGAAGATTGACTTTTAGGTAAATTGTTTCTTAGGTACCTTTTTATAGCTATAATAATACAATTTTTGTAAATATAATTCTTTTGCTATACTTGCTATCGAATTAAATTTAACTAAATTTAAAAAAATTTTGGAAAAAGGAAATATTTCTTTGAAGGTTTCTCTCCTCCTAAGTAGCGAGTAGATTCTCAGATTTCCTATTTAAAATATTCTCACTTAAAGGGTTATTCAACTTCTATTGATTGATCAAATTCCTTCATAACTTCCCATTACATGATGGTAAGAGTTGTAAAGTCTTTTCAAAACTTCTTCAGTTATCTCATAATATATTCACTTTCTCCAGAGATACTATTTATTCCACAAGATATAGCCCTTTTTCTTGAATATGACTAGTTTTGTGTGCACTCTATCCGTTATACTACAATTAGTTTTTTTAATTTTACTCATTTTATTAATATAAATAATAAATATGATTATAGTGATCGTAGCATTCCCTCATATTTAAAATGTTCTCATATTTCACGTTGCTACTCTATTCGTCTAACGAGTCATATTACCTTCTCCAAATTGAAATCTGCTTGTTAAAAATTATTCTTGTGGTTTGAACAAAATGCTCCAGTCTTCTTAAATAAGATCCAAAAAGAGTTAGTAATTAAATCACTACTTTGCCCATCAGTCAAATGTTTATTCTATTAGCGAGAACTCTCAGGTAAGCTAGGTCTGTCTCTTCCAATCATATCCACCCTTCCCCATTGTGGCATCTAGTTTGAGATTACTCTATATACACTTACAAGTTAAATTAAAGGTAAATTAGCAATTTTATTTATTTACTAATAAAGCATTTAAATCATCACTTTTTTAAATGCCTATTTCTAGCATTATCACTTACATTAAATTAGCTTCATTTGAATTAATTTTAAAAAAATGGAAATAGAATAGAATATTCGACTATCTAAAAATTAGGCAAGGAACGCAAGAAGAAGAGCTAACAAAGAACTAGAGAAGAAGTAGAAATCAATGGAACACTTATCAAGCTCCTCTTCAAAAGGCAAAGTAATGGTTGGACAAATTAATGAGAGCACTTCGCTTTCAATTGAAATGGAAAAGATTAAAAAATTAATTTCTAAATATGAAGAAGAAACATATAATCAAGGAGAAAGAATTAGAGAGCTTATGAATAACATTGAGGATCAAAATAACGAACTGTTAATTCTTAGGAAATAGCTTATATAAAACAATATTGTGACAGAGCAATAGCTCTATACCCAGTCTTAAAATAATTTCAAACAAGGGGAAAACATGAGTATTGAAGTCCTCCCTTCTTAAGCAAAAGATTAAGAAATAAATATAGAATAAAATGTTGATAAAAGTTTAATTAAAAGAATAGAACAAATAGAAAAATTAGTTTTGCCTTAGTTGAATAAAAAAAAATAGACAAAAAATTGTTGATGTTGTAGGTCGAAATATCACTTATTAAAAAATTGTTAAAAATGATAAAAATCGAAAAAAAGAGAAGAAATAAAAACATGAAGGATGTTAAACAAACTTTGAATAACCGACTCAGGAATTTATAAATAGAAATTATTTAGTGGTAACATGGAAAATTCATTGTGGTAGCCACCCACATTCAAAAAAAGGCCGTGGTATACATCCACGTTAAAAAAAAGGCGGATGAAATCGGTTGGAATCCCGAAGAACTCCAAAACTCTTAACATTTAGTTTACATTATTATTATTATTATTGAATTAATTTTAAAAACAAAACCTTAGTGTATACTAATTAAAAGCAGAATGAATACCAACTAGTTATATTTATTTAGAGTTACTATCCTAATCCAAACTTCACTATTTTATCAATATTTATTTATCATTCTTTAGAACTAATTTTATCTCCAAAAAATAGCTTTGATAGTAGCTTTAAAAAATAGAATCGAAATGATAATTTAGATTATAAAACTAAATTCTTTACGAACTTTTAAATTTCAGAGATTTGTACATACATATTGATATATAGTCACTACTGTAACTTTTTTAAACTGATTATATTATGCTCTCTTTATTATATTTAGCTAAGCATAACAAAGATTTTATTTTTTCCTTTTTTAATCCATTTTTTTATTTAAATTAAATGCTTTTTCTCCAACTTTTTTCAAAACCACTTAAGGAAAAAAAAAATTAACCCCTTAACTACTTTTTTATGATTTACTCATTTCAAAAATTTTGCTTTTTGCTTTTTGCTTTTTGCTTTTTTCATTTTTCTAGTTTTCAGATTCTCTGGTTCATTTCCATTAAAAAGAAGAAAATAGAGATTGAAAATCAAAAGTTAGCTAGATATTGAAATTTTAATTTTAGGTTAAATAATTTAACTAAAAAGTTTCTTTTTATTTCATTGGAATTTATTTTAAATTTAATGCTTCTTTAAATTATTAAATAAAATGGGTTGCACCTCATCTAATAAAAAAAATAAAGAAAGTACCTCCAATCCCCCTGAAAAACAAAATTTTGTGAGTTAACCTTAGAAATAAGCTACTTAAGAAACTGTCGACCATAAAAATATTTAAATAAACGTGTAGAGCTAGAGTACTTATTTACTTACAGGTATGAATTTTATGTAATTTTAGATGCTTAAACATAAAAACCTTAGGCTTGTAAATTTAAATACCTGTTCATATATAGAGTATTAATAGGCTTAGACTGGTTGTAAGTTTAAATACCTGTTCATATATAGAGTACTAATAGGCCTAGACTGCTTGTAAAATTATAATACCTGTTTAGAATATAATTTCTAAGAGGAAGAAGAATAACCATAGCCTGGTAATGAACTCATTTTTAGACCCGTTTGTTGAATAGAAAGGTATGATTTAAACATGAAAGAGAGTAATAAATAAGTATTTATAGTTTGTAATCTAGCTAAACTTTATAGTGAGTAAGTCAAATTTATCTTAGGGAGTAAGATGTTTAACTATCTCAGAAAGTAAGCATATTTAAAGCACCATAGTGAGTAATTACTTACTTCCTTCTAGTTGGTAGCATTTTTACTTTATAGATGGTAATAAATATAAAAGTTATAGATTGTAACTATTGATAAATCTTTTAGATGGTAAGATACAATAAGTTTATAGAATGTAAGGTATAAAGTAAAGAGTGTATAATGCCTTAGTATAGAGAGTAATATATTAAATATAATAAGGAAGTAGGATTTCAATTTCATAAGAGAGTATTGACTAATTTCAATTACAGATCGTAAGATTTTTATATTCTTTAGTTAGTAAAATAGTTAAATCACTTTAGATGGTAACTTTTAAGAACTCTATAGAAAGTAATACTCTTAAGATATTTATAGAAAGTACTTAAATAACATTCTTTATAGTTTGTATCCACTTTAAATTTCAATAGCAAGTAAAGGGTAAAATATAGATGGTATGATTTTTAAACTTGTAAAAGAGAGTATCTTTTGTAATACAATCTAGATGGTAATTCACTTTACTTTGTAGATGGTAGATTCTTAAATGATATAGAGGGTTCTATATTAAATTTATAGAAAGTAAAAATTCTGATTTATAGACAGTAACAAACCTTTTAGAACCAATGTAGAGAGTAAGGGATATGATGATTATAGAATGTGAGAATTTAAATATTTAGCTTGTATCAAAATTATTTAATTAAAGTGAGTAAGAAGTTAAGTTTAGGGGGTATTGAATTTATGATGATTAGAAGGTAGATTTTTGATATAGATTGTAAAGCATTTTATTCAATAAAGTGAGTAGATATTTAAATATTTGATAGATGGTAATAATTAAATACTTAAGTTAGTAAGAAATTAAGAGTTTAAGTTGGTATTAAATGATTTATTTTAGAGGGTAAGCTTCTATGCCTTTTAGAATGTAAGCTAATTAGCTCAACTAAGAAAGTATTACTTATAAGCTTCATTAGTTGGTATATATCTTAATCATATAGCTCGTACTATGCTTTATATAATTAGTCAGTACCTGCTAATTTTTTCTAGCTCGTAACTTTTCATATTTCTATAGAAAGTAAGTCATGTAATTTTGCCTAGAATGTAAAGTACTAACAGTAGCGTGTATTGATTTTAATACTGAATAAAGAGTGTAAGTATAAATTACTATAGAGAGTAAAAAATAAGATTTCAGTGTGTAAGGCATTTAATAAGAACATAGTGGTAAATATATCTAAATGCTTATAGTGGAACGTAATTACTTTAATAGAAACAGATAGGGCAATGAGAGGACATTTAAACTTTTATCAATTGGTATGGAATTTGAATATTCATAGAATGTAATAAGTTTCAATCCATTTTAGTAGAAACTGATTAGAATTTTTTCAATCTAAAGCATTAAATTTAATCAATTTTTTTATTTAAAGAAATATGAAAAGTTAGACCAACTAAGTAGGTATTTTAACAAGGTGAAAGAAAAATAAAAGTTGTCAATGAAGGAAATAAATTTGGGATCTTAAATAGGCATAATGCTAAGCCTGGAGTGGATCTTTATATTAGATAATATTTTGATATAAAAATCAAAATTAGGTGATTATCAACGAAATTTAAGAAAGAGAACTTAAAGGGCTTTAATTCAAAATTGGAAATAAGATATAACTAAAAGATATAGAAAGCTTCTAGTCTAAGTTGTTTGATAGTTTATATACTCTATCTTATGACAACAATACTTCTTTGAATATTATGTAAATCTACCCATCAAAATTGTTATAGAAGTATTATATAACCAAGCAATAAGTATAGAAATTCTAGCAATAGCTAAATAAATCTTAATTATTGAAATTAAGTCTAAAGTGTTAAATGTAGACACTTTCGATTCTTAAACTGACTTAAAGGTTATATATACTCATAAATTATTAAATGAGATAGCGTAATTTGAGAGAAATTAGAATCAAAGAAGAAAATCTAATAAATGTTGAATTAGATGAATGCTCTCGTTTATTTATAGAGAATAAATATTATATTCAGTTGATATTTGATTATATAACTTTCAGCTCTTAAAAGTATTACTATATTAATTACTTTACGTTCTGCTCTTTTCTTGTCAATTTAAAAAATTCTCTCAGGTTCTTTCATGATTTAATGTTTAAAAATCTTCTTTTTGAAGCTAAACTTTAATCCTATATTTTTCAACTTATCCTAATTAAGTTATACTCCACTATTGGTTTATTAGGATTTATTATTCATCTATTTAGATGCTTCATAAGGGAGAGTGTTCTAGATATTTCAGCTTTAATTTCTAGATTTTAGTCTTTTATTTATTTTTCCATTCTAAAAAGAATTTATCTAAGTAAATAATTCGGGCTGATTAGAGAAAAATAAAAGGGCTTATTACTTCAAAAATTAGTTATCAGGTGCTTATTTTGATATTTCTATCTTAGTACTGAAAAAAATCTTTGAATGAACTTAAATTTTCTTAACTATATAAAATAAATCTCTTTATAGGCTTTATTTTTACCTCATGCTAGCTTCATATAAGATCCTTATATATTATACTCATAAACATATATAGGGTAGTGGATTTTGAAACCAGAGGGAGAATAAATTGCTATGACGTCTATTAAAGCTACAATAATTTTAGGTTAACTATGAAGTCAATTGCTAAATTACTAAGATTGGGTAAGAATAGAGTTCGTACTCATTTTAACGATTTTATCTAAGTAAGATAAAATAGCAATTGCAGTTAGTTCTTATTACATAAACATCTTTTATTACTACCAAAAGTCATACTTCTTCATACATCCTTAAGAAACCTCCGTGTTTCTTTTACAAAAAATCCGTTGAGAATTTAGGTTTCCTTTTTTACTCTTCTGAATGTATGTCATATGAACTAAGATGCTATTTAGAAAGGTATTTTAGCATATACTTTTAAAAAGATGTTCCAATCTTTCGAGCTTCAAAACTATAATATAAACTCCTTGATTTCAGAAAAGAATTAGCTATTAATTCAAGTTTTGTTGTAGAGATTTTTACCTGAAATATATAAATTTTCGTTTTACGTTTCTAGCTTTTTGATTAATAAGGTTTTTTGGGAGTTACTATACTTAGATTTATTTTTAAAACCTTTTCCCACATTATAATGATTGCTTTAACCCCAGTAAATACTTAGAATGACAGTTATAAATTGACAAGAGAAAACAAAGTTATTCTAAAAATTCCTTAATTCAGCCTTATTTGAGTGCTATCATTAGTATTAACCCACAAACTCCGGATTACTTACTACAATCTTAACCTCTTAACTTTAAGCTTCTATTATACTTTTATTTAACTCTCTAATAGAATACATGCTCGTTATACCTTAGCTAATACCTTTTAACCTAATAACTTAAAATCTAAAATCTTTCTATCTCCAAAGCTTAACCTTTATAAAGCTGCTTGTTATTTACCACACGTTTTATACTTAAATCACTCCAGACATTCTCTTTTTTTAATGCCATTTTGCATTTTATAAGTATAACCTAATACCTCTTAATTACTATCCCCATCTTACCTTCTTTTCTCTTTTATCTTTACTTACACTGGTTCTATCTTTTTTTTGGTTGATATTGCTTATTTATTTCAGTCGACTTAGAGATCAAGAGATGATATTCTAAAATTGATTTCTTGAGCTAGTAGTAAAAAAATATTTATAGGGTTCTAAAATAAATTAGTTACAATGAAAAATTGCAGTTCAATTTTAGTAATCAAAGAGAGATAAAAAGAAGCCACTTTCAAGGACATCACTATGATAGTAAGTATTAAGATGTCTTAGTAACAAGATAACAGTCATTTGAATATCAACGAGGAGTTTAATTAAACAAGGGATAGAAATATGAAAAATAAGCAGATGGAAGTTAATGAGAGCATTAAGAAACAAAGGACTTTTGGATATAGTGAAGGAATTTTTAGAGCTTAAGCTTTCATACACTTCTTAAAGTATAAAATCTATAATGCAAGAACTATTTAAATATACCTAGTATTAGTTAAATGCAATATATTAAGAATATAATGAGTAAAGTTGTATATATAAAAAGCTAGGAGGATTAGATGTTTAATTAAGCATATAACTAAAATTATATAGCCTCCTAAGAAGTTAGTGATAGAATGGTAAATTTAATATACTTAATAACTTCTCTAAGATTTAAGCTTTATCGAAATTTAAAACTGTGTTGAATAGTGTTGATCATTAGATATAAGACAGATTATAGATTCTTCGTAATGTTTTGATTTATAGCTCTTTATATTTACAAATTTTCAATTGGCTTTGCTAATTTTTGTATTAATTAGGCCTTTTTTCTTTTGATGAGGATTCTAAAGAATTCTAAAATTTTCGCTTCTAATTATGTTTAGCCAAAGTCGTCTAAGTTTTATTCCTTTCCTTCTGTATGGTTATCTTTATTATTGACTGTAAATACTTTCTAAGATATTAGATATTAGGTATTTAATATGGATGCTTAGTAAATGTATTAAGTAGTAACGCATTTTTTTTAGACTTCCTGAGAAAAATTGGATGCGTTTTTACTTGTGCTTGCATAGCTAAATATTTCCTATGAGCTTTAAAATTGAGAATATGAAATATCATCGCTAAAAATGTTCACGGGTATACTTGTAAGAGACCAATTTTCCTTTCTCCACCATCTTCATTTCTTAAAACTAACAACTTAGAAGCTATTATCTAATTCAGTTTTTTAAACGTTTTCTGAAGTATTAAGTCAAGATAATAGTGAGCTTATCTATCATCCAGCAATATATTTGAAGAATTGATATTCTTTGAATCATTTTACTTGTATGATCAACTAGAATCCTTCTATTTTTTTGATTAGTAGCTTCTTTTAGAACCTTTATAATTGTTTAGGATAATCATATATAGCAACTCAGTCAAGTAGTTAACTGTATGATTATCAAGTTGGGAATCATGCTATTAGCTAATTATAGCAGTACTTTTAAATTTTCTAATGAGTATATCTAATCAAACTTTTATTCCCTCTTACTATAGATCATCAAACTATGGCCTATCCTCATTTCTTTTTTATCACCTTTCACTTCTAGAATTCTATTGATTTTCTCTTTTTAGTGTTATATAATAATTAAATCCATATAACTCAATAATTTAAATTGATAATACCTCTAGTCATAATTAGATGGATTATACAATGACTATCTAATTTATTATTACTTATTTAAGTAGCTATTGAAAACTAATGATAAGCTAGTTTAATATTAGAAGCTTTTAATAATTTGGCTTAAGAAACTTACTAATTAGTCTAAGTGTATATGCCTATTAACGATTTTATATATAAAGCTATTATCTTTAGCTATTAATCTGACTCTTATGGGATGAGTTTCTATCCACTTTATTTGATCTACTATAAACCTGCCACCAGGTATAACTACTTTATTAGCACTAGCCAGTTTATAACTAACATGACATGCAGTAAGGAAATTTTCTAAATTTAAGTATGCTTTATATCTTAAGCTATGAGCTACTCAGGTCTGCTAGTTACTTTTTTATAGTACCTAATGATTATAAGTTTTAGAGGAAATAGCTATTAGGTTTATGAAGAAGAGGATAAGAAAATGAACTGCTTATATTAATGAAGAAACTAATATTAAAAGCAAAGACTAGGACTGATTAGCAAGGACTTGGAGAAAAAAATTACTGAGTTAGCAGAAATCGTTAAAGATCCAAGACTGAAAGTAGTACTTCTAGAAAAAATCGATAACGCTATTAAGACAAATTCTTTTAAAAGGCAAGTTCCTTAATAATAAGTACTAACGCAATCAAAATATTCAACCTCACTATTGCATAAAAAACATGAACTCAGTTTTTAAGATTTTAAGGTTTTAAAGCCTTTAGTTAATTACAATCAAATCAAAAAGAGTTTCAACTAAACATGCTAATAAAAAGCAAGAGATGCATTAAAGCGTTTGATAACTATTTAACTATTAGTCTAAGCATATAAAAGCTGATATAAACACAAGTTATTAGTTACACAGTATGAAGATAACTAGGTTAAGTAATTAAATTTATATGGTTTATAAAAAAAATCTATATTAGTACAGTTGTAGAAATATAACTACAAGGTTGATGATTTTAACACTAATTTTTAAACTTAAAACTTCTTTAAAATCATGATTAGTTTTAAGTAGCTTGGTCTTTAGTACGGCTTTTAAAATAGAATGAAACTAGCTTTTTAAGTGAATATCATTACCTAATATAAGTATTATATAAGTAAATAACCAGCTAATAAGAAAAGGTAAGTATAAGGAACTAAACAGGCTAGTTACTTGAAATCTAGTACCATGAAATGATATGAGATTTTTATCTAAAGTATAAAATACCTTTTGATAAGTTCATGTGGTATTAGTTTTTACTCTTGGGAAAAAAGATTATGATAGTTAAAGTAGAATAGCTCATCAAAAAGAAAAGGGACTCTTATGAGCGTTTTCAAAACCCATAAATAGCTTCGCTTGGAATTAAGTCTAGTCATTTTATCTTCAGTGATCCTTAAACAAAATAATGAGGGACAAACTTATATATTATATAGCTTGATAAGAATCAAACTTCAATTACCTAATGTAAACTGAATAAATGAATATGAAAGTCTTAGTTAACAAGATAAAGTTGATAAAATAATGTCCAATAGAGGCTTCAAAAAACTATTTTCTCTATATAAAAGTGAAAGTTCTATAACTTACCTCTTATTATGATTCTTCTTTATAGAGTGAATCTTATGAGAAGGATAAATCATCCTTATGTTTTAGATTTTTTATTATACAACAATATTCAGTTTTCTGATAAATCTGTTCTAAAATATATACTCAGATTACATACTAAGTCAAATGGATCGAGACTTGTATAGTGCTTCAAAAGTAGCTTGAACCTTAGGTATTAATGTAAAGCTAGCAGTACTAACTAAATATTCTTTTATGCTGCATATAGATTTTGAACCTTAAAGAGCTTTTAAGTTTAAGCTAAAATTTAATTTTTCATGACTGACTAAATAAAATATAGCAATAATTGCTAGTTATGTTCAACAAGATATAGAAGCTAGGTTCATTATCGTGTCCTTATTTAAGGATAAAGCTAACTAAGATAGATAATTGGATTAGGTTGAATGGATATATTATCTGCTATACTACCTACTGAAGTTCCTATAACGTGAATTTAACCTAATCCTGCACTTTATTAGCTCCTTAATATTATATTCACAAATACCTTCTCTAACTTTATCCTTCTTAACCTCTATAAGTCATTGCTTGCATTTAATTTAAATAATTAAACTAGCATTATACCTTAAATGGTAGACTAAGCAAGGGTAGAATAATTTAGATGCTATATAGAAAAACAAAGGTAGAAGAAGCTTTAAGTAAATAAGAGATTGGTAAAGTACAGCATCGATATGAACCAGTATGAAGCTTCTTTCCTAAACTAGAACGAATATCTAAACCAAATAAGTTTATATATACTAAATCTGTAGTAATAAGGTAGTCTCTAGTTATTATTTTATTTGCATAAGTAGAACATTAGTGATATAATAGAATAACCTATTAAGTTAAAGAAAGTTTGTTTAGTAGGTAATTAAAGCTTAAAGATTGTATACAGGGGTATTTTAATAAAAATGGAAGTGCTTTTACTTATTTTTTAGATTGTATTATCTTGTTCTTAAGCTGTTAATATTGGCTTCGCCTATAGTCAAACGATAAGCTTATAAAAATCGCTAGCTTCAGATATTTAGAAATTTTTGAAGCAAGAAAAGATTGACTTAGATTTGCTTGAGTTCTAAGTAGATAACTTACTAGATGTTCAATAGGCTATGGAGTACTTTAAGGATGTCTAGACGCTATTTTTCATTGATGCTACTTTTCAAGAGGATTATACTAATGCCTTTTCATACTAAGCTGAAAATGATCACATAGTTCATTTCGTACTTTAGGAAGATGCTATTATGTCTTTAGGGAACTTCACTCATTTATTCCTACCTACGGATGAGTAAGTAGCTAAATGTATGCTCGCCTTTATGAATCATTGGAATTGAACTACCATTGGCTTTTTTACCAATATTTAGCAATGCCATGAGTCTTAAATGATAGAAAAGGAGGTTAAGAACTCTAGGTTTTTTTAAATAATAAGCGACTATCCTAACTATACCACGCTTAGCAAAATCATCCCTGTCTACTTTAGATCCTTTGGAACTTCTATTTACTACTTTTCGTCAGAAGAGCTGCTCTTATGAGCTGCGAAATAAGCCTAAATTACTTTAAACTATAAGGTAGGAATAGCTTTTATAGCAAGCTTTAGAAACTCAAGATTGATGATGAAGAGTAAGGATATAATAGATGGAATTTTAGGTTTCAGCTTTAGAGATAAAATAACTCTGACAGAGTATGAATACAGACTATACTGCGTTGAGCTACTGCTTAGCAAGATTAATCAGTGGATATATTAGTATAGAATATTCACTTCGTTTGATTTAAATCAAAAGATCCATTATGACCTAAACAAGGGCTAATCATTAGTGGAAGTCTATTTTCAAGTTATTAACATCCAAGATAAGAAAGTTGTCAATGTAGGAATTGTTGACTAGGATAACTTCGTTGAAACTAGAAGTATACTATGGCCAGGTGAAACTATGAAGGCTCCAGAAGGAGGAGATGTGATAATTAAAATAAGCATGTCTAATGATTCTTATAATCCTAATGGAGTTTACGTAGACTGGGTTATTTAATATTACCGTGGAAGATTATATGCTATTAAATATATAGAAGACCATCCTGAACTTCTACCTTATTATTAATATAAAAACTATTTAACTTTCACAGGAGCAACAGTTTATAGTTATGACTATGTCTATGAAGACTGGATTACTAACTATTAAGAATATGGGATAGCTCATTTTGTTCCTATTGCGAGTGGAATTAGCATTGGAGTGCTTTCATTTTTTAGTTAGTAGAACTTTCTTATTCAAACTATTTCTGGAGCGAATAAGTCACCCATACTGCTTAATTAAACATAATATCCATATTATACGCGAACTACGATGAGTGATTCTTTTCAAGGACTTTTAATAGCAAGACTTTGTCTCAGCTAAGGATGAAAAAATTTAGGAATGGTTTATGGAAACACAGCATGATCAATAGGCTTAATGGAAGCTTTTGTAAAAGCAGCTGACCATTTTAAAATCAATATAGTTAATAACGATACAATGCTTCCAGAAAGTGTCGTATCTGCTGAGCCATCAGAATGAATGTTCCTCATGGATGAAATGTACTGCTGTACTCGTGTGATGGTTATCTTTCACTACATTGATGATACTTACATTCTTGTTAATTACTTGTATACTCTAGGAGCTAAAGCAGGCGATTTATCGATTGTGGGAGCAGAATGATTGACATAGTCATGAGATCTTGGAGAGCATAATGATTGGTTTAAGGAAGTAGTTAAAGGAGCTATTCAATTCTTTACAACAGCTTGGCTTGGAGAATGAGGTTAAGAAACTTATGCAGGGTTTAAAAAATACTGAGGATTAGAGCCTACAGCAGGCTCAGCTTTTGAGTTCGATGCTGTTTTCCTAATGAACAACGCCTTGGTAAATTTAATTAAAAAAGGAGAAGATTATGAAAAGCTTGGAGTACTTACTAATGAAATGAGATATACTACTTTTTAAGGTGTGACTGGGAAAGTAGCAGTTGAAAAAAAGGAAAATTAGAGATCTTAAATAGCCTATTAAATCTATAACTATAGGAAAGAAGAAAAAGATTAGTGAAAAGTGGAGGTTATTGGGTAGTATTGTGCAGTATGCGACGTTATTTTTTAGTACAATAAGACAATAATGTGAGGTGACGGCTCAACTGGAGTATTTTCTGATCATTGAATCCTTGACTGTCCCTTTCTAGAAAGAAATAGAGAAGATTTTAAATAAGGCTTTGTCATAAAATACATAGTTCTCATTATACTGCTAGTTTGTTTCTCAGTCATTTCTTTCTCATCCGCTCGTCATTGAAGACATAAAGAAATAAAAAATTTAGACAAAATAGTGTATTTAAGTGTGTAAGATATCTTCTAGCTTGCTTATCAGCTAGTTATATTCGTTTAAATATTCCTACAAGGTCCTAAACTGGATTGATATGGTACTTAAGCAGAAATAATTAGCAACTTATTTTTAGGAAATTTTGCCTAAGCTACCAACATACCAGATGAATATGCCTACATTACCTCTCTGCTTTCAAGTGCAGTATCTATCGTCTGGCTTTTTATGGTAGTAGCAGTTCTTTGCAAATGAGAATTTTCAAAATGAATCGTACTAAAAAAGTTTGGGATTATTTCCTTTTACTTACTTCCTCCACTTGGTTAGATTTTCTTTTAGCCGTTAATTAAAAACTTGACTGATATATTTCTATGTGTAGAAGCCAGTGATTTTAATGGAGATGGAGACTTATCTTTTAAAGAATCATTTTACATTTAAGCCTGCTAGTTAAAATGCTGGTAAGGCGAACATTTGATTTCTGTGATTTTAGCTAGTATAGCTATTCCTATTTTCGTTCCCTTAGCTATATTCCTGCGACCTTTCTGATAATATTTGCAAGGAACACAGCTACACATAAAAATCAAGCATGTTTACTTGATTTATCTTTGTCTTTACCAGATAATCATAGTTTTACTTAATAAGCTAGAGCCTGACGCTGAAATAGCATATGCAGTCATTTACTTCATTTTAAGTGTTTGCTTCCTGATAATAACTCACAAAATGGAGCCTTTTTCCTACAATAAGATTAACATATTTTGGAAATGCTGTCTAGGAATCCTCCTAGTTCATAGTATCCACGGCTTCATTATAATAGCTTGTGATCCTTCATCCAAACACAAAGTGTACTTTATAGTATCCATAGCTTCCTTCTCTACTATCATCCTTCTATTTGGATATTTAAAATAAAGAAAAATGAAAAATTTATTAAAGCCAAATACTAAAGATGCGACAGGACTAATAAGATGGGCGTACTAGTTTAAAACGAAGAAGGAGTATATGGAAACGCATAGATAAGATCAGATCTTTAGATATAACAGAAATAGATACTTTACAGACGTCTAGCTTAGAGATCCTGACCATCTTTTGAAAATTAAGAGTATAGATGAAATGAATCAAGAGTTCGATTAGGTAGTTCAGTCTTATTAACTGTCTGGTAAAATTACCTCTTTCAATTTAGCTCCTATTGATAGATAACTGTCTATGGTTGATCAAGCTTTAGGAATTACTTCAAATGTGCTAAATGATAGCAGTAAGCTTGTCAAATTTTAGGTATTGGTTAAAGTCCGGACAAAGATAGTCACTCTTCTATATAAATAAATCAAGATATTGCAAATAACTTAGATCTAACATAGGAGCTAGAAATATCTCGCGATAAATAGGAGAGAGAAGAAATAACTAAAGAGACCTAAAGCTACAAGAAGTCAAAAACAATGAATGAGCCTAATTTAGCCCATTAAAAAGACTAGAATGTCTTATTTTATAAAAAGATAGATTTTGAAACAGCAAAAGAGAAAATTATTTAGAGCGAGCAATTACACATTTCTGAAAGTAGCGAAAGAGATTAAGAATCAGTTGGCAATATTTTTGCGGAAAAGAAGACTTGTGATTACATTGAGGATTCAGTAAATTGAGAGCAATAAAGGCATCAAACTCTTTTTCGTTAAATTTAAGAAATAAAGTTATATTTGTATATTAACGATTTTATATAACTCTAATAAATCTTTATCTATCTAATAAATAGGATGACTATAGACTAGTAGGTTTAAGTGTTGACGTCAAGTATATATAAACGAATAATGGCATTAAAAGAAAAAGCGATCTCGTAAATATTCATTTCATTGTAGATTATATCAATTTAATAACGTGGGTTTACGTTCCTTTATAACTCCCACGATATTAACAAACTATGAATATTGCTACTAATAACTTTTTTTACGTGGTTCTACCTTTTATTTGACACTTCTTCAATGTTCTAGTTCAATGTAGCTAAATTAAAAAATATCAATAGATAAGGGAAACTAAAGAAACCCATTATCATTCTTAATCAAACAAAGACTTTAAAGCTATTATTAACTTTCCTTACCTTATTAAGCTAAAAGTTGCATACACCAATTCCTTTTGGTTTTCCTTATTAAACCTTCCCACTTAATTTAGAAGCAAAGTATGATAAATAAAGTAATATTTAGATAACATTTTTCAAGCTTTATATTGGAATAACTGAAGTCTTTTTAAATGTTCCTTCTCTATTAACAATATTTGATAGAAACTTAACTATTTATTTGCTAGTTTTATATAATGCTTTTTTATTAACCTTGACTTCGTTATTTGAATACCCATTTCTTAACTGAATATTTATTGCTTATACTTATGCTTCTTTATATATTAGTTATACCATTAAGAGACTAATTGATTTATATATAGCTCCTTTTATTCACTGATAGCAGCTCTTTAGATATAAGAGGTATTTGATTCTTAAAAGGCATTTAGCTTAGTTAATTGAAGAAAGGTCGCAATTTGATTTTATAGAGTTTGCTAATAAATATGCGAAGCATGTACTAGTAGACTAGTGATCTCCTGCTCCTTTATTAATCAGTTCTTAGACTACTAGTCAGCTTAAAATCTTGCTCCAAAGCTTTACTTTCATCATTAGTATCTTATAAGCTATAAAATCTCTGATTTGCTAAGAATAAAGCAAAAGCTCGAGATTTGATTTACCGATTTGAGCCTACCAGTTCGATACTGCATTATATCTTTCTCTAATTGTTTCTCAATTATAATTGCTATGATATTGATGAGTCTATAAAGCTTCTAATGGTGGATTTATTATTGATGATATACAACTTTAAGAAAAAATGTCTTATTAATATAAGAGAAACTTAGTTTCTATAAAAGGAAGATTTAGCTTTGTAATGCATAACTAATATTTAAGCAGTCTATTGATATCTATGGTCTTGATATTCGCTCAATGTTAGGCTTACTATTACTATCACTAAGTATCCTGCTTGTATTTTTTAACCTTGCTTATAGCCTTGCTTTTTGTGAGCTACTACCGATATAAAATTTTTTCTATTCCCTTCTTATTATGCCTAGGGCTAATAAATTGAAGAAAGTACAGATAAGTATGATAGATTGGAGTATAAAGCTAGCCTTCTTATCAATTAGGTATAAGGAAAGCTATAAGAAAGGATCCTTCTGTATATAAGCTCTTACTGCTCCTTTTTTTAGGCATTAGTTAAAAGGAGTGAATGCTTAAAGGAGTTTAGACCTAAAAAGTAATTTATTTAGATATCGTAGAGTGATTTGTGGGTTTGGTTAAATGGCCTTGCTTTATAAAGCCTAAATAAAATAAAGATTTATACTCCTTTAAAAATGCAAGAGGAAGCATTCAAATTATAGCAAAAGTACTAGAATATGATTTATTGGATACTAGTAAGATAAAAATAAAAATACGAAGACTCTTTTAAAACCTTTTGATAGATTTAGCAATAATAAAAGCAAATGACTAACCTAAAATTACGTAATAATCTAGAAGCATTTACTAATATATTGACTTATATACTTCTATTCATCTTATAGAACAAAGCTCAGATTATCTGTAGTATACACTCATAAAGGCTTAGATGCTTATTAATCACTCTTTTTCTCAGTTCATAAGCATAATTAAAATCATGCATTTCTGAATATCTTGTTTAGTACCTTTCTTAATTACCCTTATAATTTAGTTCAATGTAGTTAGCTCTTGCTAGTAATTTAGCTATCTCATTAGATTCTTCTAACTCTCTTATCTTTTCTAATTTTTTAGTATTTTCATTATGCTTCACTGACTCATTAATAACTAAAGATTTAATTAAAAGAATTTGAACTTTGTTGACTGGAATATAATAAGGAATCTTCATCGTATTAGCTTGAGAGAGTTTTACAGGCTCAAGTATTAAATTAAACGTATTTAGTGACTTCTATGAGAAATCACTAGTCTATAATATAGGCAGTTTAGCTTTCAATGTAAGCTAAACTTCAGCTAAAAATGGTGTTACTATATGCCTTCAAAAGGTCTAAAATCGATTAATTTTAAAACGTTATCTACCTAGACTTCACAGTCCTTATTTCCTCCTCCTTTTTATCTTTAATTCCTAAGAATTTTCAATTATTAGATAAGCTTGATAAAGCTCTTAGATCTGGCCAGTATACTTCTATTTCCATTGTCTAGGGGACTCTATTTATTTTAAGGTAAAAAAGGTTATCTTAAACTATAAGTATCGAACCAGTTTAATAGGCTTCTATTTCTTAACTAGCTATAATGATAGAAAGAAACACCCGCATATATTATGGATACCTATACCTATTATACTAATGAATGCTTTATATCAACATCCTTTATATTTATACATTTAATAAGCTTGACTATCTATTTTTACTACATGCCTTCAAACTTTTATTAGTATCATTTTATCTTCTGTATCAGTTAAAACCTACTTAGTGCTTATTCATTTCTTAGTACTCGTTAGAAGAATCTAAAAAGGTATTTGACTAACTAGGTTAAATTGATAAGTCGTTTGATGTTGCTTGATAAACTGCTTGACTTCAATTGAAAAAAGTACTAACTATTAGATACTTAACTTCGTAGAGTATTGATAGAACTTAATTTTCCCCTATCTTTACTTTCATTTTTATATATCGTTTGTTTCTTTATCCTACTAGAAAATCTTCCCCGGTATATAAAAATTGCCCTATCTAGTTAGAAAGAAAAAGAGCATGCTTAGGGATTTAAAGTATCTAGATTATAATCCTTGCAATACCTTTTTAACCCCTAGTTCCTTCTAAAGCTCAATATGACTAAAGCAAATCTTCCTTTATACACTGATGTGTCTTCTAAACAGCTAGGTCTACTTCTAAAGTACCAACATCCCTTATTTATTAGCATACCTTATAAAGTAATGAGTGCTGACCTACCTGCTTAAGTATATGAATATAGATTTAATTTTAGTAGTAATGGATAAATAAAATAGCTAAGGATTAGACTACCAAGCAGTTGAGTAATAGCTAAGTCAAATTCTATCCTTTTATAAGTCTATTTCATCTGAGTCATTCACTAGTAACGAAACTCAGCTGTTTAGTAACTAAGAAAGTGCTCAGGAGTTTGTGGAGATTTCATCGAGGATTGCAAAAACGCATGCCTTTTTGTACATTTTTGCTGATGTAATATCCGAGTAAAAGGAAATAGAAGTTGAAAGTATAACTCAGTTATATTAAAAACTAGTGGACTTTAAAAAACTTACAGTTAAAGACTTAAATCAAGCTAAATTTGCGGCATTTGAAGAATTAATTTAGGGTGGAATTCTACTAGAAGCATTAGAAACCAAAATTACGTTAGGTTATACTTGATATTTCTCACTTAACTAGGATAAACTGGTAATATAGAATAGGTTAAAGGAAATAGATATGCAGCAGGAAGTTAAATAAAGGCTTAAAGATATGTATAGAGAGAATAAAATACAACTAAAGGAAAAACTAATGGAAGCTTAAATCCTTTATAGTTTTGGAGAAGAATCTACTTAGTCAGTTCTAATAAATAACATCTTGAGAGAATATGATCAAGAAACAGATCTATTTCAGCTAATTAACTAGATGGAGGAAATAAATCTATTTCTTACTAGTCAAGCTTTGAGTGTTGCTGCTGGTTCGACAATGAAGTAAGAAAGTAAGAATATAATGCCTGTTTTTGAGTATGTTTCTAACGTTTTGCCAATATTAGCTTGTGCATAGAATCCAGAAGAGTTTTTCGAAATTTTGGGAGATGGACAATTTATAAAAGCCAACATCAAAGATTACTTAATGGAATCATGACCTTACTTTTCCTAAAATATGCTAAATCTCTAAGCTTAACTTGAAAAAAAATAGCTAAGTAAAGAAAAACTAATAATCATCCTAGATCATATTAGTAAAGGAGGGTGCTACCCTGTTCAGAAAGGAAAAATAATATCTTACAAATACATTTCTGACTTCAATTTAAATACACTTTGACTCCTTTAAATCATTAGCAACTATTAATAAATACTCAATATTCTCTAGTTTTAATCTGATTACAATTATAATAGCCTTCTTAACTTTATTTTACCATATAATTATGTAATATCATTGAATATTATAAAGTCTAGTTCATATATGAAATAGTAGCCATAATATAAATACAATAATTACACTGATAGAAAATACATATTCTAGGAGATTATTTTATTACTAGCTATGAGGTAAATTAAGATTTAAGCTATTTAGCTATGCTAGAAACTAAGTAGATTAACATAAAGCAAAGTAAGCAACTCTTATAAAAGTAAGGATCATACCAGATATCAAATTTATTTATAAACTTGCTAATTTCATCTCTTTGTGTAAGATTTCCTTTTATTAACTTCTGCATTTTATTGGTTAAAAATAATATAAATTCTTTAGGATTTTTATTTAGTCTAGAACTTAGAAACTAACTGAGAAGGAAATTGAATTAAGCTCAAAAGAGAAAAATGTAGAGTTACTTTTAATAAGGGTAACCTGTTTATTAATTCAAGCAGCTGTTTAATATTATAAGTATCTATGATTATACGTTAATCGGCTAAGCATCGATTTAGATTTTTAGATTCTAGTTTAGGTTAAAAGATTTCGTTCCTTTATTTTAGCTCTTATAGTTTATATATTTTGGAGTTTGACTTTCCTTTTAATTTCCTACCAAATTTTCTAAGTCAAATCATAGCTAAAAAGGTCACTTGAATTATCATATTGATAAATAAAATTTTTGTATTAAGTTGGCTGAGTATTACTAATATCGCTATTAGGTTGCTTACGTTTCTACTTGGTGATAGTCTTTTTTCATAAGTTTGATTAATTAGCCTTGAGTCTCTTTTTTATAAATTAGAAAGGATTTATTACTAGGAACGAAAACTGATGAAGTAGATACTTTTTTATACAGTTTATTTTGCTTGCGACTCTCTAATTTCTATTAATATCAAATGCTAAATTTTATTTTTCTCAGTGATTTATGTAGTACTAAATCCTCCAAAAGCAAATCACTTTTTATTCATTTGATCGTATTCAAAATAGCATTATGAGATTTCACAGAGCTTATGTCTCTAAATTTTTTAAACCATATCAAAGATTTGGTATTTTGGAATATCTAAATGGTATTAATTTACTCCAGCTCACCTGAAATTATATCAATCTTATTTATTCTGTTAAAGCTGGTTCTTTGAAAGTGTCTTGAGAATTACCTTAACTATTCTTTGAATTTATTTTCCTTAAAACGAAAAGCAAACACATCTAGTTTCTTCCTTCTGGTAGAAGCTTAATATCTCTTAAATCTACTCTAATAAACTCTTATTAAAAGCTTTCTTTTTATTACTTAAGCATTCAATTTAAAACTCTTTGCTTTCTATCCAATAGCTGATTTTTAAGTTAGTGATATATTATACTATAGATATTATTTTGACTTAATATACCTTCTTTAAGTTAGGAGTTCCTTCATATTTTATAACTCCTATACCAAACTTCCAAACTATTGTTCTTTAGCTCAAAACTCAGAGTTGCTAGTTAATTTTCCTAAGAAAAGTATTCTGAATAATACGTTTTCCTTCTTTGATATCCTTCCTAGCTTTTGATTTCTTAATAGTAAACATTTAAATTCACAAGAAGCTGAAAGTTTTATATGCTTTTTAATCATTAAAAGGCTTTTTATGGTAGCTATAGTAACTCCCAATCAATGCTTAAGATAAATATTTACTTATTGGATACTTTGATGAATTTAGCTATTTTGTTATTTCTATTTTATACGAAAGCACCTTTATTCCTCTAAAAGAGAACTACATTTAATGAATATATCTCTTTACTAATATTTAAGCTAGTCTTAAGCTTAATTTATCTAATTAAGGAATTTTCGCTATTAGGATTAAAAATGCTGACTATGTATGTATTACTTAATTATATTAAAGAGAAACCTAAATTAGCTTGAGTCTTTTAAGGACTTAAAGTATTTTACTTCTAGTTACCTTTTTTATCCTCAAATTAGCTTCCTTTTGTATATACCTTGCCACTAAGAAAGTTGTATTGAACGTTTCAAAATTGCTTAGCTTTCTCATTTTCTTCTTGCTATTTTAGATAATTTAACTTTTTCTTTGGACTATTAAATTTTTGGTAATATATCCAAGTGAGAAAAAAAAGGAAATTGAAGGAGAAAAAAAATTTAATTTAATAAACTAAAAAAGTCAGAAAGAGGAGCTTGTTATGATATCTTCCTTTTCACTAAAAATTAGTATCTAAATATCATGAAATTAAGCTAAATGAGTAAGCTGCATAATGTCCTATTTATATCTACCACCTTTTTATCATTCAAAGTTAACCTTTTATTATTTCAATAAGCGAAGCAGTATTGAGTCATTATTATTATATAGCTAGAAAGTAGTTAACTCTTGAGAAAAAAGCTATTTCTGTAGATATTTAATGTATTAGAGAAGTTATAGAGTTGTATTGTTTAAGTCAAAGTAATGAGATAAAAGTAAAATTGTATCTTATAACTTTAACCACCTTTTTCATTAATAATCAGCTCTGTATTTCAGTTTACTCTTTCATAATAAAGAATTATAATCAAGCTATCTTAATTGCTTATTTCATTGATAGTACTGCTTTTCTTATCTTTAACAGTAAGAAAAGAATCAAAACGAGAGGATATTTAGAGTCAGATCTGAAGAAATTGACTAAATTTTTTTAGTTAAAAATAGAAAAATAAACTAGGGTTAGTTTTAATTTTTGAACTATCTAAGTAGCAAACATCCTCAAACTATTACTAAGTAATATTAAATACTAATCAGGTTATAGTTATAATTAGTCATATGGCTATAAATCTTATAGCAAATAGTTAATTTCAAGTTCTTACTTTTATTAATAGGTATAAAATTATAGAAGCCATTTAAATTTTATTTCTGTCACTAGTTATATCTATTTATATGTGGTTAGCCTGTTAAATTTGTATCCTAAATAATCATTTAAAGTGTATTAAGTTTTAATATGAGACTGCTATTAAATAAGCTTGAGATATAGATTTTATGAAAGAGTACTTTAAAACTAAGGAGATTTAGATAGAAAGTTTTGGTATATTCTCTCTCCACTTCTTCTTAATATAATTGCTATTTTGATGATTTTCTTGATTTTCAATTTTCTCAGAAGCAAGTATTTATTCACTTTTTGCCTTTCTAATTTAATCTCATTGTTCAATGTTTTTTCTTAAGAATATCATTTTATTCTACTCTATAAATTCCTACTAGATCAGAGCTTAAGCTTCATGAAATCCATCTCTGCTTTCTAGCTACTTTTAGATTTGGCTTCTCTAATCTTTCTATCTGAATAGTCATTAATCTCTTCTACATTTTCATTATAGCGCTTAGAGTTGCTTTGAGAACTTGATGCAATAACTGAAGAATAACAGGCTTGCTATCATTAGAACTTAGAGATTATAAGTTATTAACCACCTTATCAGTAATAGAAAGTTCTCTGATACTGTCTATTATTTAAAGCATTTCAGCTTTCATGTATGTTTCTTTCCTATAAAGGGGACCAGGAGCATTTAATTAGAAATCAGCAAAATACCTCTTTCTGTTATACCTATAAACCTACTCTTCTCTGTGCTTTTCCTTATCATCCTTTTTGGATTTTAATTGATATGCTCATCTTACAAATCCAGATGTATCTTTCCTATCAAATATGAACAATCTAATGCATGTGAAGCTTGTACGATAAGGGTTAAGATTTGAATGCAAGAAATTAAAAACTAGCAGGACTGATAAATAGATAAGCTTCTATGATTCAGGCTCTTTTTTATTAATCAAAACTGATACTATTTAAAACAGCCCTAAATAGATTAAATACACTTGATTGGTCTTTAAGTGTAATTAACTGCCTTAAAGATTTAACCAAAAATAGTCTAATTAAAAAAAGGAATGAAAGTTGGAATAAAATACGAGATAATATAACTTTAAATGGATGGCTTTCTTTTCGGTATCTTTATCATCAAGGTTTTTATTTGAACGAATCTCTAATAAGTTAAATGGCCATTTCTGTCAATGCATTAGCTTCTATATATAAAAGTGATAAAAATAAATTATTAGAGTAGGCTAAAAAAGAGCTTTATTGATAAAGGTGGATTATAATATGAGATTATTCCTTATTTTAGTAGAATCACTTTGAAAATTCTCGTTGAGACAATTAAGAGAAAGACATAGTAAATCAGGGGAAGTATACTACACTTGATATAAGATATTTGTAAAATGTTTAAAGCTTATGCAAAGGTACTTTTCTGCTTCTCCCAAAAATGGATAATTAAGTTTTCAATGGCCATCAAACGCTCCTGGATTTTTACCAAGAGTTTCTAAAAACTGGCAAAAGTTATTAAGATGTTTTGCGCCAATTTAGAATCTAGTAACTAAGTACACCCACTACATAGCTTTAAATTCTGCTATATTTAATAAACCAATTGCATCTTCCTTATCTACATACACTCATTCAGATATTTTTGATTCTGATATATTTCAATTAAATTCTAGCCTTATAAATATCATCAATGCAGCTCTTATTATTTAAAAGAAGCTATTTATTCTAGCCAAATTTTTCCTCATTTTAAGGTTCGTTTTCCTTTATTTTGCTTTCTTTTTTATTTTGAGATTTTAAGTAAGAAAATTAATAATTATAATAAAAAGAGTCAATCAACCACTATTTACCTTTTAATAGCAAACGCTTTCATTGCCAAATCAAAATCAAAGAGTTTTAGATATCTATAAGTAGTCAAACTTTAAAGCAAGGATATGCTTTCTGTATACATAAAGACCCATAACTTAATTATATCTTCCTCCTTTCTATATTTCCTATAACTAAGCCCTTCCTATTATATTTGAGTAATTTAAGTCTCTTTAAACTAATAACCATTAAAGTTGAAATCAACTATATCTTAATTACTTAGCTTGTCTTTTTGCATTACTATATTATGAGTACTTACGATCAAACCCTTTTTGCATTTGAAACTAGGTTCTTTTAATTTGGCTATTTCAATCAATACAGCTTTCTAACCTCACTATCTCTTATTACTTCTTGTGCATTTCTAGATAGTTAAACTTACTTTAAGGAATTGCTATAAAGCATAAGTTTTACTTAGTCTACAGACTAAATAATGTTTAGTCTGTTATCCCTTTAATGATCTATTAATAATCCACTGAAAGAAGAAAATACCATTTATACTAAGAAACTTGATATGGCTAAAAATATCATAGCAGCTATATCTCTGCAGCCTATAATAGGCTATCTTGAATAGAACTTGGATATTAAATATGTATAAGGAGCTTATTTTTAACTATTTATTAGATAGAGTGATTGATATTATGATCAAGGCATAAATGAATCAATCTGTAAACTTAGATAATTTAAGTTTAAAAGAATAGCTTTATATCACATACTAGTGATATGGGGGATAGGAGGAATCATTTTATCACATTTTGATGAAATTTCGATAGAAATGATCTTCTAGTCATTAAGTCAAATTATCACTATAATTTAAAGAAGCTAAAAGAAAGGAATTTAAGCATATCCAAATAACTTCAAAGTAACCATATAAAAGTTATTGTAACTAATGAAATATCTAAGTTATATCTATCTATATAATCCCTTTTCAAGCCAAAAGCATAATAAAGACTACTAGTATTAAGCTAACCGTCATTCAAATGAACATAAGTAGACTTAAATTCATGGGTAGATGCTTTTACTAGCTCATTAAGAAAAATATTAGTATCCGTTCTAAGCATCTAAAGTCATTCATATTTGCATAGAAAAACTAAGTTATCTAGAAGGGAATGTATAATTAAGCTAAAATGCTTCTTAAGTATTTAATATCTACAATAGATTTTGAAAACGGAAAGTAGTTAATGAACTATGAAACTAACGAAATTAAAAAAAAATCAAAATTGCTAGTTATTTGTATATTGATACTAGCAAGTCTAGCACATTATCTTAGCAATGCTCTGCTAGCTAATTAACTTTTTATATAGTAAGTCCTTTTTTAAGGATATCACTTAATAGAATAAACTAATATATATCAAGCTAATTTAAAAGGGAGGTAGAATAGGTATCATTATGTAAGCCAAATTTAAATAAAGCTAGGCTTTTTAAATGATATATAACCAAAGTAACCCGCTTAGATAATTTCTAAAAGCTAGAGTTTTGGAATTACAAAAAGAGAATGAAATATTATAAAAAGAAAACTCCAAGATAGTTGAAATGTCTATAAAACTAAGCCTGTTATATAACCTTTAATTATCAATCAAATGAGCTGAGATAATAACTTAATAAAATATTACAATTCTATAGCCTTTTAATGATCTTAAGAAATAAACAGCATTATTAGTCTTTATTTGCTTTCATTACTTTTAAGTGTTTAGATAGATAAAAGGCACTAATATTATTTGCTCCTTAGATCATAATTAGAAGAGTATATAAATACTAAGTTGCATGCTGTATATTCTGTATATTAAAATTATCAAAAAATATATTAAATACAAATGTAAGAGAGTAAGGGTGCTTAGTTACGAAGTTAAATAAGAAGTAGAATAGTTCTTTAGCATAGGACTCGAATAAAATCCTTTAGTAGAATCAATTAAAAAGGAACTTTTTATTCCTTATTATGTTAACTTGGAATTGTTATAGCTGATCATTATTTTTTACTCATACAATCAAAATGATTAGTGGCAAAGCTACGAATTATTAACTTTTGGCTTAATTTCAAAGTTTAAAAATCTCTAAATGAATCCAAATTTTAAAGTGAATTCTTACGTAAGATTTTCAAGACTTGGTCATCTTGAAGTTTATGATTATGGACAATGTGCAAATTACTCTAAGAAGTATCTGATACAGAAAATGGCTATTAGAATAATCATGCTAAGTTATAAAGAAGCATTCTGAGGGAACTGCATAGAAGTTTTCCCAAATACTTTCCAAGTTAATAGTAATCATAATTTTATATTCATCAGCATCAATTAAATTTTCATTTAACTTAATTATTTCTTCAAGAACAAAAACCTTCAAAGCTAAAACAAAGATTTAGCTAATGCTAATTAGTTCAAAAATAAGGTTTCTTTTAGTCCCAAAAATAAATCAAAGGGATTATATACCTAGCTAAAAAAGAAAAAAAGTGGGAACATTAGGGATTTGAAATAATTTGGAGGTGATCAAAAAGGATGATAACTACTACAGTTATTTTCCAACCAATTATCTAAGTAATATAGTTAACTTCTAGTCTAATAATTCAATTAGTATTTAAACCAATTAATTATAAATCCTCATAAAGAAGAAGTTAAAAAACCTTTCTTTAGAAAAAAGAAACAAATTTTTAAGCCAAAAAAGAGAATAAAAAAGTATAAACAAAAAAAAATTCTGAGTACCTTTAGATTTTACATTTAAGTGCTAGAAAAAGAATGAAATTAAAGCTTTAAAGCAAGATTATTTGAATCTTTTACTGATAGAAATATTTAAGATGTATACAGCTTCAAGTTTTAGTGTATTTTTTCAAGCAAAAGAAGAAAAAATACAATAGAAATATAAAAGCTACATTATGTTCTAGATATTTCATGATTTTAATATAGTTCTATTAAGCGTTTTGTTAAGAACACTTTAATTTAGCACTCAAAGCTTATTTATTAATAGTTTTTACGTTCTACTACATTATATCTATGCTTATAGCTGATTTAACCTTTAGGGATGTTTTTAAAATAGAATTTAATAGCTCGAAATTTAATTTTTGATATAAAGAATTAAAAAGTCAAATGAGTTTATAAATATCTCGCAAATCAGTTTTCTAAATTCTCAGATAAATTTTCAATTTATTCTACATTAGAGAAACTATTAGTTTAATCCTGCTCCTTTTATTCAAGATCAGAAATTTGTTCTATCTATTATGAATTTGAATCTTCTTAGCTTAAAATACTCTTAATAAGCTTAAATTTCTTGGATAAACTCTACTATCAAGATTTTCACATTTATATCCCAGTTTCTTGAAAAGGATCTTATTTAGCATTTTTATTTTTATCTTCTTTCTTAGAAATCATTTCAAAATCTTGAGTTTAGTCTAAGCTTCTTTGCTATATATTTTATAAAGCGGTAGTCTTAAAAGTATTTTCAACAGTTTGATCAAAGCCTAGAAATAATAAAAGAGCTTACTTTATACATACATTAGAGTTTATGATAAGCATTAGTTTTTCTCTATAATTGACAAAGTTCTACCAACAGGAGTGTGCTTAAATGATTTAACTTTCCCTGCCTTTTCATAAGCTTGCACTACTTAATCGAATTCTTCATTTGTTTCTTTTATGCTTCTAAGCTTGAAGAGATGTAAAGAATCTCTTAACTAAATGTCTGTGAAATACCTATTTCTGTTATATAAGTAAACTTAATCTTCTCTATGCTAATCTAAATATTCCTTTCTAGTTTTTATCTAATAAGCTCATCTAAAAAGCCCTGAGGCATTCTTAGTATTGAACTTCAATAAACTTTCAAACTTTCTTTATTTTAAGAATCCAAAGAAAAAGATAATGATAGAGGATACTATTAAAGCTACCATTAAGTAATAGCGATTTGTTACTTCTATGCTTTTTATTATTATTATCATACTCAAAAATCCATGCACTACTAATATGGAAAGGAAGCATTACCATAGAATGTAGATTTTTATATACGAAAAGGGCTTCATCTTGTATGTTATTAATTGAAAGCAGACACAACTTATAAAGTAGATCACTCCATAGGAAATCTCAGAGTCTTTCTCAATCTTACTTGACAGAACTATAATCAACTAGAAATATCCCAAATATACCAAGTATTGATACTTTAGCTTTATGTGTAATTGAGTTCCCTATAGTATTTATCAAATAGGTCTAAAAAAAATAGCCAGAGGCATGAAAATAGGAATCATAAAGCAAGCCAAGATTACTATAAGTAAATGGTTTTCTTATCAGCATCTTTGTCAGCAAGTCTTTACGTAGATAGACTCTTTGAAAGTAAGCTATCCATCTTCATTAAAATCACTAGCTTCAATGCAAATAAATGTATCTGTAAGATTAACAATCAAAGGCTAGAAAAGCATGTAACTCAGTGGTGGTAAAATGAAATAGGAAAATATCCCAAATTTTTAAAAAACAGCTCTTTAAGAAAATTCTCACTTGCAAAAAATGGAAGCTAACATTAAAACTCAAACAAAGCATACTAAACTTGAAACTAACGAAGTTATGTAAGAGTTTCTTTCTGTTATGTTTACAGCTTAAACGAAGTTTCCTAAAAAAAAGTCACTTAATATCATAACCGAGTCTCCATACCAGGAAAATTTTGGAGCTTATAAAAATATTTGAATGATTATTACTAGCAAGTAAGATATTTAGAGTATATCTTATATTGATATGAAAACTTGTTTATCTAATTCTTAAACATCATTTTATTTTCAATGTTTTGCGGCAGCAAATGTTACTAATGAAAATAAAATAAGCAATATAGAGAGAACTATATATTTTACTACCTTACCAGGCTAAAAATCTTATCTATTTCTCTCTAAAAATGGACATTTTAGCTTTCAATGATCATCAAACACTCCAATTAATCCGTCGCCTCACATTATTTATTTGTTATACTAAAATATTACATCACATTAGGCACAATATTATCCTATTACCTCCACTTCTCACTCTTTATTCTATTACTATCTGTAATTATAAATTTAATAAGCTATTTAGGATCTTTAATTCTCTTTCTTATCCAATGTTACTTTACCAGTCGTTCCTATAAAACTCGTATGTCTCATTTCATTTGTAAGTACTCCTAGCTTTTCGTAGTCTTCTCCTCTTTTAATAAGGCTCGCTAAAGCATAATTCATTAAAAACACAGCATCAAACTCGAAAGCTGATCCTGCAGTTGGTTTAGTTCCTCAATATTATTCATACTGGATATAAGTTTATTATCCTCATTCTCCAATTCAAGCTGCTGTAAAGAATTGAATAGCTCCTTTTAATACTTCTTTAAATTAATCATTTTAATCTCCTATATCTCATGACATTGTTATTCATTCTGCTCCTACTATTATTAAATCTCCAGCTTTTGCTCCTTGAGAATATAAATAATTAACTAAAACGTAAGTATCATCCAAATAATGGAAAATTACCATAACACGAGTACAGCAATACATTTCATCCATTACTTAACTTCATTCCTAAGTCTTTGTTGAAACTACATTTTCTGGTAGCACTTTGTTTTTGTTAACTATCTTAATGTTGAAATGTTAAGCTGCTTTCACAAAAGATTCCATTAATCCGATAGGTCAAGCTGTGTTTCCGTAAGCCATTCCTAGATTGTATCATCCTTAGCTTAAACAAAGTCTTGCTATTAAAAGACCTTGAAATGCATCACTCATAGTAGTTCTAGTGAAATAAGGGTAGAGTTATTGATTGGATAAAACAGGAGATTTGTTAGCTCCAGAAATAGTTTAAACTGAGAAATTTTGCTAATTGAAAAAATTAAGTAGCTCTATAGTAACTCCACTGGCACTTGGAACGAAATGCAGTAATCCATATTCTTTATAGTTAGTAATTCAATCCTTATAAACGTAATCGTAGTTATAAACTGTAGCTCCTGTATAAGTTAATAAATTCATATATTTATAGAAAGGTAGAAGTTCAGGATGATCTTCGATATATTTAAGACCAAACAGTCTACCTTTATAATAATGAGTAACTCATTCATTTTATTATCCACCTGGATCATTTGAATCATTAGACATACTAATATTTATGATGAATTCACCACCTTCAGGACTTTTAAGTGAATTTCCCGGTCATAAGATATCTCTAGTTTATATAAATTAGTTTTAGTCCACTTTACCTACTTGAACAATTTAGTTATCTTATATGTTAATAACTTGAAAATATACATCTATGAGAGATTTATTTTGGGTAAGGTAAGTTATAATTCTTTAGTTTAAAATGATTGAGTCAGGATCATCATCGATCCACTAGCTTATTTTATTAAAGACTAGTTCAAGGCAGTACAGAATATATTCAGTTTCTGTTAGAGTCACTCTGTCTCCAAAAACAAAACCTATCAAACCATCTGTTTTATTCTGGCTTTTTATTAAAATTCTTGAGTTCCTGAAGCTTGCTATTATAGCTATTCCTTCTTTGTAGTTTAAAGTTTCTTTTGCTATTTTTACAGCTTAAAATAAAAGTTCCTCAGAGGCAAAGTAAAAAATAGAAGTTCCAAAAGATTTGAAATAAAGAGGTAAAGCTTATCTTAGAGTATTGTAGTTAGGATAGTTACTAACTATCTAGAAAAGATTAGATAACTTAACTTTATTTTTAATCATCTTAGCTTCCTTATATTGCTCATTATTAGTGAAGAATCCAACTGTACTTCAATTTCAATGATTTATAAAGCTAATCATACACTAGGCTATTTCTTGATCAGAAGGCATGAAGTTATGAGTAAACTTTCCCAATTAAACTTCTTCTTCCTATCAAACAAAATGAACAATCTGAGCTTCTTCTGCCAAATGTGAGAGTAGATAAGTGAACTCTTGTTAGAAAGTAAAGTCAATAAAGAGTAATACTTTCTACCTTTTAAAGAAGTTAATTGCTCCTTAGATTTCGGTAAAATTACTTACATACACTTCTTAAGTGTTGAAGCTATATTTACTAGAGCTGATTAAGCTATTCACTTCTTATGCTTAAATTTAAGTGACTTAAGCATCTTTGCTGTACACTATGCCTATGTTGAAAGATAAAGAGCAACAAAGAATTGATAATAGGATAATCTTATTAATTCCCATATTTATTTAGATATGAATAAATATAAAAGATCTAACTTAAAATAATCACACTATACACTTAAAATTAATTTCTTCATACTAAGCATTTTATTAATAAGCCCTTTAGAAAAATATAAGTGTTAGGAATATATTCTAATTATCTCTGAACATAGGATAAATAACATTAAGGCATCTAGATACTAAAATTTAATTAGATATAACTAGCTATATATTTGGTAAGAACTTATATGAAAAAGCTTATTCATTACAGTTTAAGTAAGATTATAAATCTTAATAGTAGCTTTACTTTGTCATTTTTATATAATTGAGCATATATTTTAGTTTATATTTAATTTACCTAAGTTCTTTTTAATAAGATATGTTGTGAGTTCTTTTATTAATTTAACTTAGTTCTAAAATCTAAGATTTAAGATTATTTATTACTTAAGCAAATATAGAATTAACTATGAAATATACTTTAATATGATAAATTTTAAAAGTTTAAAGCTAATTACTTAGCTTCTTTTTTATAGTAAGGATTATCTAGATTTTAAAGAGACTTCTATTCATTTATGAAGTTATGGGTAAAGATGACAGGATATTTTATAATATTTATCTTTATTTGTTCTATTTTAATTCCTCATAAAGCAATTTAAATTAATATACACTAAGTTGTCTTTAATCTTTGCTATATATCAATATATTTAGAAATAAATAGTCATATGTTTATCTTATAAAAGTTTTCTGGAGATATTTAGCTTTTAGAATTATTTCGATGCATCAAATATCAAAAAATTAATTTTATCTTATTCATAATTCTTTGGTTTAGGTACTAAGAGTAATTAGTAGAAACTATTAAATCCAATTATCTCCTTTACTTTAGGATTAATAGTATAAATCAGTTAAAGTTATTCTTAATGCATTAGAATAAAAGGGTTTAGCAATTTAATAAATCTATTAATTATTTCCAACATTTAATTAACTTAGTAGTCATCTAATTTAATTTGATACTAGAGGAATAAAGTGATAGTTATATTTGCTTTAATATAAATAAAAAAGATGAGTTAGTAGAGAGGAGACTAAAGAAACATTGATTAAGTAAACTTATATTGCTGATGATTTAAAGATAAGCATATATACAGAGTCATATTCTATATAATTCTGCTCTATCAAGTTTCTAGTTTTTATTTCTTTATAATAATTGACTACAAATATTTAAAAAAAGGAAGATATTAAATACAAATATTGTAAATACATAGCAGCAAATAGCTTGATTGTTGGAATAAAATATTAAATTTATTAGATTATTGAATATAAAGCATAGTAATTGAATAATAATGCTATTATGCTATTTATGAAATAAATCATTTCTTTGATATCTCTGTATTTTATTCTATTTGGTAGATAAAATTTAATAATAAAATAGTTTGCTTAAGTTAACTAGAATCTTTTAAAAGCACTTCAAATAAATTTTATATAAAATGCTTAATAGGTGGGGATGTAGAAAACTACTAAGATATAAAAAATAATAAATGCTGGCTTGCTTTTAAGATGATTTATATAGCTAAACATTAAAATAAGCTTATTAATGAAATTAATTAACTAAATATAATAAAATAATTTTTAATGAAAACATGCAAGGATTCTTAAATGGATTTTTGCTATTTAATAGCTTGTGAAATTAAAGAATAAATTATAACCCAACAAAATTAAAATAGGCTACTTTATATTTATTATATAATAATCTTAATTTTAAATTAGTAGAACTGAGCAAAATTGAGATTTTATAGATCTAATATCTATTAGAAAATAATTTATGATAGAAATAAATATAATAAGAGTAAAAGAAATATAAATAAAGGCTTAATAACTATGATTTTATTCAGGCTTTCTTTAGTTATATTAAGCAAGTTAATAATCTAAATGAAACCAAAAAATAAATTTAAATCATTTTAATGTGAAATGTGTTTAGGATATCCTGTCAATATTTCAGATTGTTTAAAGAATAGTTATTATATTGATTGAGTGAGAATAAAGATAATTAATTTTTAAATTTATAAATCAATGAAATTAACGAAGCTTATTTATTTAAATAGCTATTCTAAGAAATGTTTTATTTTATATTGCTAGCTAAACTTCAAAATCTATATCAAATTTATTTTTAATACATTAAAGCATCCTAAATTTTTGACATTATAACACACTCCTGTTTAAGATATTTTAGATGTCATAGACTAAAATACGAACTTAGTTAGAATTTGATAAAAATAGTAAATAATCAGATTTAAATTTACTTTTAACTAAATTAAGTTTCCAATTTAGTTAAATAATTAACTAAAAGAGAGCTTTTTATTAGATTTATAAAATTAAATAGCCTTAATTAGTCTTATTTTATTAATAATTAAGCAACTTATAAGACAGGTAACTTAAGTCAATTATCCTAGCTTAATATTAATATTTTTATGCTTTAATAGACTTTATGAATTTATCCCTTTTAAACTTTTGTCGTTCTGAAAATTTCTAGATACTGACTTTATGGTAAATTATATTAAAAATAATAAGAATAATAATTAAATCTATATAAATAAAGGGACAGCTTTTCATTTAGAAACTTACTATGTGTAGGTAGTTAATGCTGAAAATATCTAATCTTAATATAAAAAATAATTTTTAAGGATTTATGCAGAATAAAAGGATAAAAAGTATTTTTTCATTAGTAATAAAGAATTAATTTCAATGTATTTTATTACTAAATCCAAATAAGTTAAAAATTAAGAATTTTATAAATATGAAAAAGCTAAGACTGAAACCTTTATAATATACAAATTACTAAGATTGTAGATTTATAAATCTTTCTTATTCATAGCATTTCTTATGAAGAAAATTTAAAAGTGGTATTTATGGCTTTCACTAGTATAAGCTTTACTATATTCTTAAAAATTTACATAATATAAAGAAATAACAATATTAAATCAAACTTTTAATTATTTATTACAATAGAAAAATAAAGGAGGATACCTATAACTAACAATAAGCATTAATTATTAAATTCTTTAGTTATAAAATGTTAAATATAAACCTTTCTAAAAAAATGAATTTTTATCTTCTTTGAAAGTATTTATAATTTCTATCATTATCAACATTACATAGTATAATTATATAATTTATTTATATTTTATGATGATTTAAGAAATATTATTTTAAGATATTAGTATGAAGATGATAATAAGTATCTTATATGCTTTTGCAAATTTAAATTAGAATTATTAATTTAGAGTTTAGCTCTAAAAAGTTAAAATTTATTCTTTTGTTGCTCCATTTACTTAAAAAATTAAAAATTAAAGGATATCTTTGATTTGTGTACTATTAAATTAAAGTGAGGAAAAATAAAAAAACAGTAATGATAAATTATTTTTTATCTTTTTCAGCAAAATCAGATTCTTAATTCGTAATATATGGGGGATTTCCTAAATTTATTATCTCAAAATTTCCATAAAAAGCACAATAGGAAAATTGCTTAATTTATCTCTTATGAGCTAAGCTTTTTGATTAAAAAATCATTAATAAAGCTTTAATCTAGCATCTGGTAAATTAATTAAGGATTTTATTCAATTAATATCTATTAAGCAAGCTAAAACTGTAATTCTAAGTTAATTTTTTTTAAGAAAAGTTCAAAATTTAGAATAACTAAGTAGAATCTCTAGGTTTGATTATGAATATTTTATAATGTAAGAAATTGATTAACCTTTGAATAAGTACTCTTATTCTGATCATATAGCTTTTTAAATTTTTATTTTATTTAATATAAAAATCATTAAAGCTTTAAAACTAAACAATCATTTTTAATTCAAACGAAGTTTCTTAGAAAATAATTAAGAAATCTTAGTAAATAGCTTTCTATTTATTATTTATAATTTATAATTAAAAGTCTTATTTTTATTAATTTTACTTTTAAGAATAAAGATAATTAAATCCTTAAAGCTCTTTAATCTTATATATTTTAGGCTATTATTATATTTTATTTCTTTTTAGTTTTATTCAAATAATTCAAATTTTAAATACAATCCTTATCTTTTTTATTTTAACAGAGATTAATTCTCAAAATAAGCTGAAGATTTACTTTAGCATAATAAAAATACATGAAATTTGTTTGAGCAAGGAAAATGAGAGTTTTCAGTTAGTATTAAGCTGAATTTTAGATTGCTTGTCTTTTTGTTATTTTATAAAATAATAATAAATTTGCTTAAATACTAGCTTAATCCAATTAAAGCATTAAACTCTTAAAAATCTAGGTTAGAAGATAAAAAGTTAGTTTTATTTATTTAGTTCTAATTAAAGATTTGAATACTCTTATGAAATTAAAGGTTTATAGTTCTCTTTAAATATTTCATTTAAGTTGCTATTTACCTTGAAGATAATTTAAATATTGTACCTAAATTCTTATAAAAGGATTAGATTTGCTTGTATTAGCTTTGAATAAAATAAATTTAAATTTCTTGGATTATTTAATGAGTGAATTTCTGAAATAAATAATATATCAACTATGATTGATAATTTCAATAACTAGCAAGGAGAAATTTAAGTAGATAAATTTGGGAAAGGAAAGAAATAGCTTGAGTAAATAAATAAAGAGTGCTAGAATGCTAGTATAATTTATACAGTTTATGAGGTAATTTAAAGTCGCTGCTATAATATTTACACTTAAATAGCATCAAACATTGCATAATTTGATAAAATATCAAGATCTGATATAGAGGATATTAATGAAAAAACTAGTAGAATACTGAATATTGTTTAATAGCTTAAGTAAAGAGAACTAATAGCTAAAATATTAGAGCCTAGATAAGATTATGATTTAGTGAAATAAGTTTAGTGAGACTTAGATGTATTAGATAGGAACTTAAAAATTACTTCTAAAGAGTAAAATTATAAGCAAAGTTTAGACCTAATGGATCAGTAATGCTAGAGAGCAAAATAACTGGAAAATTTTTAATCCTTGTTACTTTAACTTCTAGCGTTTTTTAACAGAGATCTAGTAAAAATAACAAAATCTATCGAGGTTTTTGAAAAAGAAAAAATGGTTCTATAAAAGCTTGCAACAGCTTACAAGCATAAATGTGAAAAAGTGATTGAATATTATTCTTCAAGAAAACCTAGAATAATTATTTCATTAAAAGAAAAGTATAGAGAAGAAATAAAAAATGCTTAAGAATAAAATTATAACTTCTAAATGATTTTCACTCCTACATTAGATAATATCTAAGATAAATAGCAATAGCAAGTATAGCTTCAATTGAAAAATCAGCTATCTGCGTAGTTTCAAGAAAATTATAGTTAAAATAGTCAATAGTTTTAATTTCGAAATGTGGTAGACTTGGAAAACTGCCAAAACAATTTTAGTTATAATCAATTGCCAACATAAACTGAAAATAAGATTAACCAATATTCAATGCAATAAATTTAACCTCAAGCTTTATAAAATAAGGAAGACTAAGTTTAAAAATAGGATGATATAAAAAGATAGAAAATAGATTAAGAAAGAAAAATAAAAGAGCAAGAGTATGAAAGTTAAATTGCTTAATTAACTAATTAACTACAAAGCTTTGAAAAAGAAAATAAAGAACTTAATAGTCAATATAATTAGTTATTAGAATAAAAAGAAACAAATGAAAAATATATAGTAAGATTGTTATACAGGGAAAAGTAGAATGCCTTTAAAATAACCAATAGTTTTATAAAGGCCAAAAAGTTGATATAGAGTTGTAATTTTATTATATAGTAAAATTTATAATATTGGAGAGACTGTATGGGAAGAACGTGTTAGCTTATTTTGAAAAGAAATAAGTAAGGAATTCGTTATCAGCTAAGTACTAAAACGAAATGAAAATACCATAGTAAAAATACCTTTCGATTTCTAACAATATTAAGAGTCGAAATTGGTTCAAACGTTTATACTCAGAAAGAATGTAGAAATAGATATTTCATAAGAATATAGTATGACTATATATATAAAATCTTTCCTTTAAGCTTCAGTTAAGCTATTACAAGAAATATAAAAATTTTCTACAAATGAACAAGTTATAATAAAATGAGAAGTAACAAATACTGGAGAAGATAAATGACCTTAAAGCACTATCTTATAAAGTCTAGACAATTTTTCAAAAAATGTAGATGTTGGAGAAGTATTACCAAAAGAAAGTAAGATAATTAAATGTTTAATTACTGTGGAAAAATATCCAGGATAATATAAGCATGAATGAAAGTTAAGTGCATAAGATACATAATTTGGAGAATCTTTCTACTATTCTTATTAGATTTTTAATTTTGTTATGGATTTTGAAGAATCTTTAGAAAGTGAAAGTTCTGCAAAGACAACTTAAAAAGTTTCATCTTAAAAATACACTTAAAATGTAGGAGAAAAGGATATGGATATTATAGATTTTCTTACTGAAGATAAAAATAAAATTTTTGGAGCAGAAATTAAATAAGTTTAGAGTTAAAAAGATTTTGCAGAGCAAAATTAAAATAATGAAATTAAAAGAATGGCAAAATGGTATTGCAGATGCTAAAAAAAATCTTCTACTAGAGATATTTGTCAAATATTTTAATACTTCACTTAAGATAAAAATTAAATTATTTAAATTGAGAAATCTTTTTTTTATATTAAACTTATAAATACTTAAACCAAATGTAATTTATTCCTTATTTATGTTAAAAGTTTCTAAGATAATAAAATTAATTAAATACATATCAGAATAATAATTTAGTATAAATACTTAGAGAAGATTCTAAGATTAGATAATTAATTATTTACATTTGCTTTAATAATTTTTAAGAACTTATAAAATATTTAAAAATTATCAGAGTTATTATACATATATAAAATCTAGTTTTAAGCTATTTTAGAAGATAAATTTATCATTTGCAATAAGCTTTTAATAAAAATATCTTTCAAAATTGCATCGAATAAATCTTAGATAAATATATCTAAACTTCTTTCAAAAGTTAATACAACCAAGAAACTTAAAATTAAAGGATACATTATCAATTTTAGCTTCGTATTAGAACTGTAAGCGATGAAAATTAATTTATTCGTATTTATATTAAAGGTATTATATTTTTCGTAATTTTTACGCTCGTTTGATAAGTTATATAAAGTGATATCTCCATTATTAGGTTTATCATTGATTAGTTTATAAGTTATTTTATAAAATGATAGGATTGTTTTATGCGATAAAATGATTATTATAGTTTTCTTCAGAGTTCGCTTCTTCTATTACGTAACAGCTTGTGCAAAATTAACCCCCTCTTGTCCACAGGAATCTTACTTCATTCTCTTTTAGGCCCAAACATTTATTTTGCTCTTCTTCTTTGAGCATTTAATATTTCTATTAGTAATTAATTTCCCTGTATATCTTTTTCTTGTAGATCTTTTCTCCCGGAAAGTAGTATAATTTAGTCATATTATTTAATATCTTTTAGGTATTTAATTCTTGTTTCTTCCAAAAATATGCCCAATCTTTTAACAGTAGAGGCATCTTGTTTTACAATTCTTTAAGTCAAGACCTATTTTTATACATTTTTTATGTTTTTAAATTTTTATAATTTTTTCAGATTCGAAAGGATTTATGCTTTACGTTCTTAAATTACTATAAGATCGTTATTAAGATTAAGAAATAAAAGAGTTATACATTATTTTTCGGCTTTTTAATTTCTTCAATTTTTTACTCTGTTTTTTCCAGTTCTTGTTTAACTTGCAACATTGAAGCTTTAGTTCTAATTTCCGTTTTTAATCATTATTTTTAATTTAATAGTTATTATATAGTTAAGTTTAGAAATTTTATTCGCTAATTAAAGAGCTAGAATTATTGGTAAAACTTTTCATTTGCTGCTTCAAGGAAGTAACAATCAATGAGCGAATTGTATTAAATATATCCTGTTAGTTATTCCAAGTTTATTTCTTAAGATCCATTTTTATCAATAAACATGAATAATTTAAGCTTTTTGTTAACTTATTTTATTTTAATTTTACACTTAAAATAAATTTTTTTCTAGCATAATTATATTTAAAATTATAAAAAATTAAATAACTAATTCTTAATAAATCACTAGTTTTGAAATAAAATTTATTACTCTTTTAGTTTATTTATTAAATAGGTTTTTTAAAATTTAGCGTTAAAAGAGCAGTTTTTTTCTATATAATTAGATTAAAATTTTATTTTATAATTTTAATATCAATTATTCATTTTAAACTTTACTTGAGCTCGTTTTATTGTTTATCCATCCTTTTAAAGTTTTTTAAAAAATGCGAGTATTTCCATATGATTTAAAAAATTGAGCTATTAAAATAAAAATTACTTAAATTAGGATTTTTTGCAAGTTTAATAAATAGAAGATGACATTCTTTAGCTTTTATATTAATTCAGTGCTTTTATAAAAAAAGATAAAAGTTTAAAATTATTGAATTAAAATTCTGAAATACTCATTAAATAAACTAATTATTAATAAAATCTAGTATAATTATTATTTTACTGATATTATTAAACTATAATACTAATAAAATATTTATATTCATAAATATCTTAATTTTAGCTAAATTAGTTTGTAAATTATTAATTAAAAAAGACTAAAAGCTTATTTTTTACTTTATTTGTATTTTATAAAATTTAATACAATAATGAATATAATAAATTTGCTCTTTACTATCTAGATGAATAAAAGTAGTAAACATTTCAATTATTAAATTTAAATTTTAAACTGCAAAAATTTTTTGACTTCTTTAGTTGCAAGAATTGCTTCCTTCAATTATATAAGCTAATAAATATTCTTTTAATTGTTTTTAAAATATTGACTTTATCTCCTATCTTTCATTTACTTTAGCTTTCTCTTATCTTTAACTTCCTTTTTTTCTTTCTTCATTTTCAATAATTAAACTCTTCTTTTCATCTGCTTCTTGTAAAATATTTGATTAATAAATCTAATTACTTCAAATAAAAGTTGGAAATTAATTTATATATCCTTTATCATAAAGTATAATACTTAAGTCTAATTTTCCGATTTAGTAAAAAATAAGCAATTTAGAATTAAATAGAATTTTAGGAAAAAACAGACTGAAAAATGTTTAAAAAAACAAAAAGAAAAAATGCGAAAATCGGAATTTTTAAATTATAAGGTATAAAATTACTTAAAGTGGAAATAAGCATAGATACTGGGAATTTTTAAGCTTTTAAATATTTTATGATATGGTTCAAGGCAAAAAATGAAGTTTCAAAGATAATTTTTTTATTCAATACAATTTTTAGAAATATTTAACTTTCTTAATTTAATTAAAAAAGTATAAATAAAATTTATTGTTTTTATATAAAAGCATTCATTCTAATAAATTATATAGAATTTTATAAAAAATTATGAAATTACAAAATTAGAAATTTTATAATAATAATGAAAAATTAAAAAATTGCATTGAAAATATTACTATTATTGTTTAAAATAAAATTAACTTAATTAAGATTTCTAAAAGAATATTTATCTTATTATTAAAAAATTTTATTTTAGAAATAAATAATAATATTTTTATTACAATAAATGTTTAGAGATATAATGTTTAATTAAAAAACTTAAAAAAACATTTATTCAGAAAATAAATTGACATTTTATGTAAAATGGAATAACAAGTTTATTTTTCTTCTATAGTGGAAATGCCAAAGATGATCCACCAAAAAAAACAAGATCATTCTTAGCTTAAGTGATTATTTTGAATTATCCAGGTTAAATTCAGAAGGGATATTGTTCTGTTTTAGATTGTCATACTGCTCATATAGCTTGTAAGTTTGAAGATTTGAAGTAGAAAGTAGATAGACGTACAGGTGCAGTAATCGAAGAAGAACCGAAATTTGTGAAATCAGGAGAAGCTGCTATCATAAGATTAGTTCCAAGTAAGCCATTATGTGTTGAATCATTTTAATAATATCCTCCTCTAGGAAGATTTGCAGTAAGAGATATGAGACAAACAGTAGCAGTAGGAGTAATAAAGGAAGTAGAGAAGAGAGAAGTAGAAGAGAAGATGACATTCAAGGGGGGATGTCATTGCGGTAGAAGAAAGAAGAAATGAAGACAGCTTTTTAGTATATATAGTTTAATTAAGGGTTATAAATGAGTATTTTAAAGTTTTCCATTTTCCATAAAAAAGATATAATAATAGTGAAAAGTTTTGTGAAAAGTTTGAAATGTAACTTTTCATGACTTAATTTTGATTGGCTTATTGATGTTTAAAATGTAAATGAAGTGAAAATGAAAATAATGCCAAAGGAAAAGCCACATATCAGTTTAGTAGTAATTGGTCATGTAGATTCAGGAAAGTCTACTACAACAGGTCATATGATTTATAAATGTGGAGGTATTGACAAACGTACGATAGAGAAATTTGAGAAGGAAGCTGAATAGATGGGCAAAGGTTCATTTAAATTTGCTTGGGTACTAGATTAACTAAAGTAAGAACGTGAACGTGGTATTACAATTGATATAGCTCTATGGAAATTCGAAACTCCTAAATATGAATATACGATTATAGATGCTCCAGGACATCGTGATTTTATAAAGAATATGATAACAGGTACTTCTCAAGCTGATGTTGCTCTTCTAATAGTTGCAGCTGGTACTGGAGAATTCGAAGCTGGTATTGGTAAAGAAGGATAAACTAGAGAACATGCACTTCTTGCTTTCACTTTAGGAGTAAAGCAAATGATCGTAGGAGTAAACAAAATGGATGATAAATCAGTAAATTATGGAAAAAATAGATTTGAAGAAATCTAAAATGAAGTGAAGGAATATTTGGAGAAAGTAGGATATAATCCAGCAAGGATTCCATTCGTTCCAATTTCAGGTTGGATAGGAGATAATATGATTGAACTATCTAATAATATGGATTGGTATAGAGGACCAACTCTTCTTTAATGTTTAGATGCAGTTGTTCCACCAAAAAGACCAACTGATAAACCTCTTCGTATACCTCTTTAAGATGTATATAAGATTGGAGGTATAGGAACAGTTCCAGTAGGAAGAGTAGAAACAGGAGTTTTGAAAGCTGGCATGGTAGTGATATTTGCGCCTGTAGCTTATGCAACTGAAGTGAAATCGGTAGAAATGCATCATGAAACTCTTGACGAAGCGATTCCAGGAGATAATATAGGATTTAACGTAAAAGGTTTATCTGTTAAAGATATAAAGAGAGGTTATGTTTGTGGAAATGCCAAAGATGATCCACCAAAAGAAACAAGATCATTCTTAGCTTAAGTGATTATTTTGAATTATCCCGGTTAAATTCAGAAGGGATATTGTCCTGTTTTAGATTGTCATACTGCTCATATAGCTTGTAAGTTTGAAGATTTGAAGTAGAAAGTAGATAGACGTACAGGTGCAGTAATCGAAGAAGAACCGAAATTTGTGAAATCAGGAGAAGCTGCTATCATAAAATTAGTTCCAAGTAAGCCATTATGTGTTGAATCATTTTAATAATATCCTCCTCTAGGAAGATTTGCAGTAAGAGATATGAGACAAACAGTAGCAGTAGGAGTAATAAAGGAAGTAGAGAAGAGAGAAGTAAGAGAGAAGATGATGTTATATCATCGCTGCGGTAATAGAAAGAAGAAATGAAGAAATTTTTTTTGATTTTTTAAAGCAGATTCCGTTTTATTTTTAATTTTAAAAGTTTTAAATAATGTCTTGAAATTAGTTATCTCTGATTGTATTTTTTTATTTTTATTTATTTCTTCTCTTTCAAATTTTTTTACAATTTGTTTTTTAAAGCTTTTCGGAACTTTTGATTACTTTCAAATTTGAAAAAAAATTTCGATTATTTTACATAATTTTTTTTAATATTTATCTATCTTTTTTTTCTTTTTATAAACATTTTGATATAAAAATTTAATTATTCCACATATGTAGAAATAAATTTGTTATATATATTCAATTTTATTTGCATTTATTTTAATATTATAAATTTAAGTTTCTCATTTATTTTTGTCGTCAAGATTTTTAAAAATTGACATGTATTCGATTTCAATTAAAACATTTTTTAATTTAGTTATTTAGCAATTTTGCTCATTAACTACTAAATTTATTTAAAAATATGGTATTTAATTCATATAGTTTTTTCTGTTGGTGCGCAGCTCTTTACATATCACAATATATATCCATTTCTTTAAATAAGCTTTCAGGTAATAGAAAATTCTTCTCTTATTAGTTACATATCTTCCTCATTTTCCTCTACATTATCTCTTGCTTTTCTGTCTTCTATCTATCTACGTTTTATTATATCTTTATTACAAGCTTAATTTGGTTTTTCTTACATATCTTACTATTTTTCATTTCTAATTATTTTTTCTTAATCAAGCTTTTATACACTCATAAAAATTATCCTTTTCCAGCTCTGAAGTTTTTTTCTATTTCTTTTTTCTATTCAATTTTCTTTCTTATATATCCTCTTTTCCTTTTTTCTTATATATCTTTGATATAATCTTTATTATCAAGTCAGCTTTTGATTTTTTTAACTCTTCTTAGTGGCTAATGAATTTCTCTATTTTGTCCGTACCTCATATTTTATCAAATAGTTTCATTCCTTATCTTCTACTCCTATTGCTCTTAGGTTTCATATACATATTTATCTTCCTTCTTTGTATTCTGAACAGTTTTCTAAGATATGCCTTTCATTTTATCTGCATCATTGCAGAAAGGGCATTGGCTTGTTATAACTAAGCGTATTTCTTTTAAGCAATCCTATTCCCATTACATCTCGTTCAAATTCTAGATATGTAGCATATTTCTTCTTTTCAGTTTTTATTGTATATCAGGTAGTTGGGTGGTTCTACTACATATTCATCAAATCATGTTTTTCTATACAATAATTTTGTTATTATTTAATCCATTCTTTCTCTATCTTCTTCGTATACTCTATATTCTTGAATTGCACGATTATTGCTTTTCTTCACTTTTTAATTATTATTAAGATCATCTATAAATATATATTTGTCCTCAATTTTAGTTACCTATTAATCTGCCGCTTAATCTTAACGTTTCTGACATAATTAATGCTTAAATTTCATAAACACAGTTCATGTTCTAACATCTCATTTTACACTTAAAAAGGGGCATCTACGATCATTCGTAAAGATATTCTCTTCTCTATATTATTTCTGATTGTTCCATCACTTATTTTCATATAAATTATTCACAGTATGGAATCAATTCGGTTCAATAATTGAAAACTGAGGTTACAAAAGTTTTTCATGTTCCTGCGCTATATGGTATTAATCCCATTCATTGTTATTTTTCCCAGTATTCATGTTTACATCTTTTATACTACTTCTAGCCTATTCTCCATGTTTTTTTCAAAATTGATGTTCTCTTCTATTATATGACCTGGGCATTAAAAGATAATTAATCTTTCGATTCTTAAATTTCCCACCTAGATAGTATTTCCAATATTTTCTCAGTTACTATTACTGCTGCTTTTCATATATTTCATTTTGTTTTATCTGCAATTCTCAATTTGTACTTTTCTGCCCATAAGGTTAAATTTTCGTTTAATTTCTCTAATTATACCCATTCACTTATTAAGATTAGGTCATCTGCGTATGCAAAACATCCTGTATAAGTTTCTTTTGAACATCTCTCTTCGTTTTTATAGTCTATCGTAATTCATAGCTCTTAAACTTCCAAGCTATAGAGAACTCTTGCTATTATAATGTTAAACAGCCTTGGCGAGATTATGATTCCCTATTTTAGTCTTTTATTTGTCGAAAATGATTTTTCTACTTAATCATTGATTTTCAGTTTAATTTCTTCTTCATAATAGAAGTTGCTAGAAGTTTAATTATCTATTCCGGCACTTTTAGATCACTTAGGATTTTCATATATCTTCCTTTGCACTGAACCATACGCTTTCTTAATATCAACAAATATCGCAAAAGCATCTTTTTTATTCCGCATTGATCAATCCTTTACTGTCCTCAGATTGAAGATTTATAGTGCGTATGAATTTCCTTTTTTGAAACCATTTATTATTTGCTTTCATTATTATGTAGAAATCCTTACAATTGCTAGAAAATTCATGAGTCTGCAATTTTTAAAGCATGATTCAATAAAAGGATTGGTCTATAGTTCAACGGAATCATCTATCCTCCTTTTTATATTAATAATATGTATTACTATTTCATCTCCTAAAGCATTGTTCCCTCTTAAATCATTTCGCATGCTATTTCCATTAACTTTCTCCCACCAGCTAAAATCGTTCCTAACTATATTTCATCAGGTCCTGATAATTTTCGTTTCGCCAATTAGTTATTGCTTTCTCAAATTTCATACTCTCTTACCATTATTTGTTTCTTGTTTAAGAATTTAATTCGTAACGTATTATTACCATCTTCATATTTACAATCATTTATAGCTGAATTTTTTTTATAAGTATACTCATTAATTATTTTTTCTATTAAGCAGATTTTTAGTTTTTTCCACATTTTATCAGGTTTCCTTTATTTGCATTGTCCAAAAGAGATTAAGTTAGTTTCTTTCATCTTTTTACTTGATTAAATGTATTCTTGTCTTGCTAATTAGATATTCTCTATATTTATCATTTTATTGATTTTCATTTATTTCTTCGTTGATCTTTACCCTTTATTTTAATTGTTTACTGCATTTTCTGAAAATTTATTACGCTATTTTGTTGTTTCTGAGTATTTATATATCTTAAAGCTTTATGTTTTAACCGTTCCACATACCATTTAAAGTCTTTCCTAAATATTTTCTTTCATCATTTATAAGTCTATGTACCGTTTTCTTTTAGGTAAGTCTGCTTAATCATAGATATTTTGATATCATTTTCCCGCTGAGCATATTATTTCTTTATGTTAGTTCTATCAGTGAATTTGGTTCTGTGTAATCTGAGTGCTTGCATTATGAATCTGGTTTCCATTCGTAATAAAGAAGGTTGGACTTATTAAAACTAAGGAGTGGTAAAAGAAAGTGCTTCAGGTTTTCTCTTCACTCTAAAGAGGAGGTATAAGAACCCTTCTTGAAGCTAACAATTTATAAATATAGATAATATCTACTATTATCTAAGTACTGGAATTACTTAGGACATATTATAGCAAAAATTTGTAAATTGATTTATTGCTAGTAATCTAAAACATTAACCCTTAAACTCTTAACTAGAAATATGAAATAGCAGAATAATATTAAATCAATTAATTATTTGGTTTATTGAGATAATAGCTGCTAAATATTAAGAAGGTATAAGTATAAGAATTAATAGAAAAGAAAGATTGAAAATTCTAATAAAGCAAAGAAAATATTTAACCAATCTTTAGAAATTTGGTAATGCAGAAGCAAGAATTTTTGCAAACAATTTTTTTCTTAAGTGCATATAATATATTTAAATGGTTTAAATATTCAAACTAAAATTTGAAAATTTAGAATTTTAGAAATTATCATAATTTATCAGGGAAATTTACTGATAACATAAATTAGAATAGTAAAGATACGATAAAATAGTACTATAAAGTTTAATTTTACTCCTAGTAATGCAGAAATAAAAAATAAAATTCCATTAGCTAAAAGAATAATTAAGGATGAAATATAACATTAAAAAAATTTGTTAAAGTCTATGAAACTGGATAATAGCGATATTTTATAAAAAAACGAGAGTAAAAATTAGGAATATATATTAATAATTTTTTAGTTAATTTTGAAGATTTTTAGAGGATAAATTACATGAATCTGGTAAACAATCAAATCTAAAATTTAAAGTTTTTATTCATAAAATATATAAAATATGGATGTCGGTCGCGGTCGGGAGAAATAGTATGTAATCTGGTGCAGTGTATACTGTATTATATGTAATCTCGCGCTAGATGCCGCCATGAGAAGGACGGTAGAGGAAAGTCTAATTTACCCAAGGATTCTTGCTAGCAATATTAATGTTTGACTGACGGGCCATCTAATAATCCTTAATTACTAATTCTCATTTTTATCTTATTCAAGAAGACAAAGCATTTAGCTAATGAATAACTTTTAATAAGTAGATTCCCTAATTGGAGAAGCTGATGTGACTTTTGGACGGTTTGAATGACAACATGAAATATGAAGACATTTTTTTAATATTAAATTAATATTGAAAGATTTATCTTCCATAGAAACTCTCTTTCAATCAAAGATTATTAAAAATAATAAAAATGCTAAACAAATTAAACACTATGAAATTAATAGATAGTAATGCTATAAAATATATTCTTTGGTTAAGAAACTTTTTATCATAATTAAGTTTCAATTTCTTAATTTAAAATAATCAATATGAACTATTAAAATATTTTATGCTTTTTTATTAATTTATAGATATAAACTAAAGGATAAAAGGATAAAATTAAGTTTTATAGTTTAAGAAGAAAACTTCACTGCTAATTTTCATTTGGAACCGCTCTCTTCCAAACTAAAGGATTAGGACTTCGTTAGTCCGCCATCTTTATCCCCTAAGATTCATTTGTCTTTTAGTTTCTTCTTCAATTTTTATTTTTTTCTTATATTCTTGAGTTATAAAATTTCTTCTATAAATTGATACTGTCCTTATTGGCCAAAAGCAGAAAAATTTGTCTAATATTTTCTTCTTATTAATTTTTTCGATTTTAGTTTACTTTCATCATCTTTTCCAGCAATGATTCTTCTAACATATATATCACCAAACCTTTCTACGATAGAAATTAATATTATTTACATCTTATTATTATTTTTCAGATTCAATCCATTGAAATGCTTGATTACTAATCTTAATATTAATATTATTAAAAAGGTGTCTGTGGTGTCCAACTGATCACCACTAAATAAAGATTTTTGAATTTAATCTAGTTTTTTACGAGCCCTAGTACTCGCGAGTCTTGTATTCCAAATTCTCTTTCTCCTTCCGGTATTAATTCAAATTAATTTTTCTGGTTCTTTTTATTCAGAAGGCTTCTTAATTCTATAAATTAACTCTTTTTCTTTGCACTAGATCTAATTTTTCTTTTTTCATATTTATTATTATAATTATCTCTTTCAAGATTTCTCCTTGAATTTTCTAAAGCCGTTACAATTCTTCCAAAGATGTTATTTACTTTTACATTAGTAGCAAAATTTCTAAATCTTGAGTTTTGGTTCAATTATTTTTTCTTGATGAGGATTCTTCTCAATCTCCATCTTATCGGAATTTACCTACTCTAATGGGATCTGTTAATTTCTCTGACTTTGCAAGGTACTTCAATCTGCTGGCTCTAATCTTGTATTCGTTGAATTTAAGAGTTAGTCTGGTTAAACTGCTCCTGGTGATACTTCCATAGGGCATCAATCTCCCTTTTAGTGTTAGCTATTCTGAGATCTAAAGTATCCTGCAATCCATGCTGGATCTGCTGTGATAACTTCTCGTTCTCCTTCCTGAGTTTCCTGACCTCTTCCTAGAGGTTTAGGACCACTTTGATGAGCTGCTCCATGCTCATCTAGCCAGAAGGATTGACATCAGAGACCTCCTGGTGAAGGGCAGACTTCATCTACTTTCTTTGGTTACTCCTCTGACGTTGGCGTTTCAGTATGTGTCGCTTTCTTAGGCTGTTTCCGTTCTTGTTATATTTCAGGTTATTAAGAAGAAAAAGATTAGGGTTAGATGTAAGAAGTCGGATGAGAAGTGGCTTCTGGATTTCTCTCCTTTTTTGTGGAGGTGGTATAAAATCCCTTTTTGAAACCTTCAACCATTTTTTTTATATCTTACTATTCTTATGATTTTTAAATTACTGTTTGTTATTATTCTTACCTTTCTTAAAGTTACTTTATTTGACATTAAAATTAAGAAAATTTTAATGAAAACATTTAAAGAACCTCTTTAAAATATTTATCCATCTATTCCAATTTAATTACTATTCACGATTAAACTTTATTGAATATTTCTTATATGGATGAGAATTATAGATTTAGTAATTCAATCTATTTTTTCTATTTTTTCTTTCCTTAATCTTTGTTATTTAAATTTGTGTTACCCTTTAATTATTCGTTACTACATAGATTATGCGAAAGTTACTTTAAATTATGTTACTAATCTTATTAAGGCTCTTATTCAGTTAGATTATACTATTTTTCTAGCTTTTTAATAAAAGAACCAAGAGAGAACTATTTCTTAGCGCCATTTTATTTTTATATATAAATAAATAAAAATGATTATAGAGTGCGTAGCATCTCATTGGCGCGCAGCTCTTTCAATATTAATATTTAATATTAAGAAAATGTTCTCAAAAGCTTGATTTCATTCTTTTCGTCCATAGAGTCATGTCAGCTTCTCCAAATGGGGAATCTTCTTATTAAAATTATTCTAAGATCTTGAGTCAAATGCTTCAGTCTTCTTGAATAAGGTCCAAATAAGAATTAGTTATTAAGTCGGTAATTAGAAGGCCATCAGTCAAACTTTCATATTGTTAGAGAAAACCCTCGGGGTAAGTTAGGCATATCTCAACGGAGCTTATCCACCTTTCCCCGTTGTAACATCTAGTGCGAGATAACTCGCAATGCAGTACACACTGCACCAGATTACCTACTAGTTTGACTGACGCGGCCGACATTCATTTTATATATATAATAATAAAATCCTTTCATTAGCTTTACTTTAATATTATAATTTAAATATTCCACCACTTGTAAAAACAAGCATTATTTAAAAAATATGAAGGATAAAAATAGATAAATTCAATACATAAACGATAAAAGTTTCTATTTTACTTTACTAATTTTTAGTTTATTTTACTAAATTAAAAAGAGCATTTCATAGTAAAAATAGATATATTCTCCATCAAGAACGTCAAAGGAAAAATTAATGCAAAAGATAATCTAAATTTTTATTAACTGATAATATAAAATGAATGTCAGCTGCGTCAGTCAAATTAGTAGGTAATCTGGTGCAGTGTGTACTGCATTGCGAGTTATCTCGCACTAGATGTTACAACGGGGAAAGGTGGATAAGCTCCGTTGAGATATGCTTAACTTACCCCGAGGTTTTCTCTAACAATATGAAAGTTTGACTGATGGGTCTTCTAATTACCGACTTAATAACTAATTCTTATTTGGACCTTATTCAAGAAGACTGAAGTATTTGACTCAAGATCTTAGAATAATTTTAATAAGAAGATTCCCCATTTGGAGAAGCTGACATGACTCTATGGACGAAAAGAATGAAATCAAGCTTTTAAGAACATTTTCTTAATATTAAATATTAATATTGAAAGAGCTGCGCGCCAATGATATGCTACGCACTCTATAATCATATTTATTTGACTGCTAAAATATTTAAAATAAATAGTTAATAAATCTAAGTTAAATTAAAAGATAAATTTTATCCCATTTAGATAAAATAAATCTAAAGAATATAATAAAGACTTTACTAAACTGAATCATTTCACTTTATTAAACTAGTTTCGTTGAGTTAAATAATCTAAAATTATTTAGGTTAGAATTCATATAATTCTACTTTTTTATGTTTTGCACCTTCTTATTTTTTTGTTCTATTATTTCTAAAAAAAATAAGTAATCATTAATAATAAGAGTATTATACTACGTGTCTATTACCTCAATAGAAATGAAAGATAATTTTAAATAGAAGATTTAAAAATATATTAATTTATAATAAACGGATAGTTCTAAGTCCTATAAAGTTAGCAATGTTTTAATGATTAATAATATCAAAAATATGTTATAATATGATCTATTAAAACTTAATTAAAATGACAAATTAATTTTAAAGTGAGTATTTAGGTAAAACTTTATTTATGGATGATTTTATAGTGTTAACGGAAATTAAAAAATTCTTTATAAAAGAATTAAAATTTTTTGTATTGAATAAGCTTTATGTTTATATATAATTGATTTAATTAGTCTTTAATTCTAAATTTTAATTATGATTTATTAGTTTTGAGCCTTTTTAATATTAATTAAAATTAGGTTAAAAAATTTTGTTTGCTTAAAATAGAATAATAAAGACATGCCAAAGCCATAATTTACCATACATATGATAAACATAATTTTCTCTGTTACAGGTGGATCTTCTCTATCCGTTTCTATGAACTGCCAAGTTCCATAATACTTTGTAATTTAATACAAACCGAGCTTGGATTAAACTTCGCTCATCCTTATCAAAACCTGCTCCGACCGAAAAATTAAATACTTAACTCCTGGGAAAATATCCAAATGATTATCCAGTGAACCTGGATTTTGAAGAGCGGTCAATTTCCATCAATTCCATTTTAATTATTTTTTTAAAATTATAATACTAAAAGTTTAAAATTTAAATATATAGTCTAGTTAATTTTATTACCATAAATCATCTTTAACTTATAAGAAAATTAAAAAGATTATAGTTTTATTTATCGACTAACTTTTAATGAAAGTTATCATTAAAACTAAAAAGTTTAGTTTTAAAGGAATTTCAATATGAGTTAAAATACTATGCTAGTAAATTTTAACTTCTTGAAAATATCTTAAATCTTTGTTTATAAAATAGGTTATTTAAATTGCTTTGGTAGCATTGTTTATTATATTTAACAAACTTTATCATATTTTTGCTATACCTTTTTTAAGTTAAATTAGGATTAAGTTTAATTTATTTACTTTTGTATTAATAAGTTAGACAAGATAAATTTAAGCTATTCTTAAATTATTAAATTTATTAATAATAATAATAATAATAGTAAACTAAATGTTAAAAAAATGTTTTGCCATATTCTGGACTTTCACCAGTTCCTGCCGCCATTTTTTTGACTCGGATGGATACCGCGACCATTTTTTTTATGTGGATGGTTACCACTGATTGCTTTCAAAAGAGCGCATAGACAGTTTTTATTTGTATATTCCTGTTGAAGTTATCCATAGAAAATTCAATGCTCTTCATGTTCTTTATTATACCTTTTCAATTAATTTCTTTCATTCTCAGCATCTTCTTAATAAGTGGTAATTGGATTGGCAATATCAACATTATTTTTTAATCTTCTTTTGACTAATATGTTTTTTAAATAGCTTATTTTCAATATTTTCTAGTCTTTTAATTAAGTTATTATCATATCTAATTTCTTTCTGTTCTTAAACACTTTATAATGGAGTGAAAGTTTTTTCAATTTCCATCTTTTATGTACGTTAAGATTTTTATTGCGATTACATTCAAAGTTGTTCTTCCGTTATTACCTTGTTTTCTATTAGCTGATTCTTAAGGATTTCCATTTCATTATTTTGCACGTCAATGTTTGTTGTAAGTTCCCGTATTAATAAGTCTTAATTATATATTGTTTCTTCGTATCGGGATATAATTTTTTACATTTGTTCGATCTTTTATCGTAGTTCCTCTGAAATATCTGATTTAAATTCCTCAGCTTGCAAAGTTCCGATCATTATTTTACCTTATGAGTCGGAAATTGATTCTTCTTATTGTTTTTCTTTTTATCGAAGTACTTAAGCAGCCTTTTTCCGAGCATTTCTTATTTGATTTTTATTTAGTCTAATGTTCTGCTCCATCTTTTTTTTTATTTATTAAATTTATTATATTAGGAAATATGGCACCTAAGAAATAGACCTAACCTAACTGAATAAGAGCCGCAATAAATCTAAGAAATATAATCGAAGGAAAGCTTACATATAATCGATGCAGCAAAGAGTATCAAATATCTAATACGAATTAAAATTACAAAGATAAAGGATAGAAAAACTAGAAGACAAGCTAGAAAAATTGATTGAATAATTAGATCTATAATTCCCCTCTATAGAAGAATCACTAAGTAAAATCTAATCGTAAATAGTAATTAAATTGGAATAAATTGATAAATAATTTAACGAAGTCCCTCAAATATTCCTATTTCAATTTTCTAAATTTGAATATAAAATAAAGTAACTTTAAGAAAAATAAGAATAATAACAAGTAATAAAATAAAAATAATTGGTTTTGTAACCAAATATCCCAATGAAAATCGAATCGGAATTCTGATAATAAGAAACAAAGTAGATTAAATTCTATCGGAGAAAAATTCGGTGCTATATATGTTAAAGGAACCACTGCTGGAGAAATTGTTGAAAGAACTAATAATAATAAAATCCTAGAAGAACTATTTCGCTTTTGACCAACAAGGACAGGATAAATTTACAGAAAGAAATTCTATAACTCAAAAGCTAAAGACTATAATAACGGGAGAAGGAACCTTTAGGACAATTGGATTTCGGGAAGGAGACAAGGATGACGGACTAGTGAAATCCTACGACAAGAGAGCAGGAGAAAATGGAAGATATCTGTAAAGCTCTCTAAGAACTATAAACTTAAATTTTGTTTAACAATGAAATTTACTTTATGCTATTTTAGTTCAATTTCTTTAAAAATGTATTATCTCATTTCATAAAAAAGGTTGAGAAAATAGAATTTTTTGAAATAGTGCATATTTTTCAAAAGCGACTTGCTTTTCATAATGCATTTTAATGATCGCTGAATGGAAAGCCAGAAAAATTTATTTGGGAGCGGGTTGGATATCAAAAAAGGGATGTTTGAGAACTTTAAATATTGCTTAACTTTGAAATTTTAATTAATTTATCAATTAGAATATTTAAAAAATAATATGCTTATTATAAATTAGCCAGATAAAACAAGTAATCTACTGATTTCTTCTTAACAGTTGGACAATTTCATTTAGATAAAACTTTATGACTAGTAAGAAATATTTTAAGCCTTACACTTGCAATTATTATTTTCCATTTTTAATCTATGCAAATAAGCAAAAAACCTTATTATAATGTAATATTCTTTATCTATATTTAAAATTAATATCTTTGCTATATTAATAGCTTTTAGTATTATAAGCCATATTTAGATTATAAACACTCATAATTATTTTTAAAGCGGAGATGCATATTTAATCATCTTTTTGTTCTTAATTAAAATTTTGATTCCATTTTTGATTAAAAAAATAGCTGATAATGTTTTATAGTTCTATATTAAAATGATATAGCTAATTATTAGGTAAAGCTAGTTTTGAGCATATTAAAAAGCGCTTTTAATTAACTTATTTTTTTATTTCAGTATAATTTAAATTAATAAATAGCTTCTAACTATTTTATAATAATATGGGTTGCTTATTTTCTAAAAAATCTAAAAAAAAGAATTAGGAAAGTTAAAAAGTAAGAAATTAGTAATAGCAAAAGCCTGTACATCAAAAAGAAGTTCATATATAAATAGTAAATAACCAGGGTGATAGTTTCATTTTTAGATTGTTAGCTATTTTATTTTTAGAGTGTAATTGTTTAATAGCATGCAGTTTGTAATTATTTAACACTATTTAGCTGGTGATTAATTAGATAAATCACGAGGTAATTATTTTTATTCCTGTTTAGATGGTACATTTTTTTTAGCAACATGAAGGTAATTTCATGTTATTTTAGTTGATGCTTTTGTTGAGTAGAAAAGTAATTTTTAAATTATAAAGAGAGTAAACTATAAATATTTAAAGATGGTAATTTGATTCAACTTTTACAGTGTGTAAAGAATAATATCTTAGAGAGTAACTTGCTTAATTTACCTAGAATGTAAAGATTAAATACATTGTAGCAAGTAAATATGTATTCCTTCTAGTTGGTTAGCAGCTTATTTATAGAGGGTATAAATATTTATGTTATAGATTGTATTTCTTTATAAGCTTTTTAGTAAGTAAGAAGCATTCAGTATTCATAGAAAGTATTATTTAAAAAAAGAGTGTATCAAGCTTAAATATAGAGCGTAATGTATTAAATGTAATAAAGAAAGTAGGACCTAAATTCATAAGAGTGTAAGAATAATTTCTACTATAGTTTGTAATATTATTTTACTTTAGTAAGTAAAAAGCTAAAATCATTTTAGAAGGTATATTGTTTAAGAACTTTATAGATAGTAATACATTTAGATTTTTATAGAAAGTAAAAGTTTATAGTTATTATAGTTGGTAAGTACTTTAAATGTCAATAGCAAGTAAAAATTAAAAGATATTTATAGAGGGTAGAATATTTAAAAGTGTATAGAGTGTATCCTATTAATTTAGCTAGTAAATCATTTAACGGATATAGATGGTAAAGCCTTAAACTTAGAGGGTACTTTATTAAATTTTATAGATAGTAATCTTTTAGGTTCTAGATAGTACATTAATTTTAGGAGTTTTACAGAAAGTATAATTATAAAGTTTTTTGTAGAATGTAATAATCTAATACCTTAGCTTGTATAATTTTAATCAATTAAAGTGAGTAAGAAGTTTAACTATAGATGGTACTAATTTAATATCCTTAGAGAGTAAATTTTGAAAGAAGATTGTAAACAATTTATTCTCATAGTGAGTAGATGCTTTAATATTTATTAGAGGGTAAAATTTAAATCTTTAGTTAGTAAGAAAATTAAAAATTTAAGTTGGTAATAAACTATTTTATTTAGAGGGTATGACATTTAGATCTTTAATAGAATGTAAATAATTAGCCTAATTAAAGAAAGTACTATATTTAAGATTCTTTAGTTAGTAATAAATCTTATATATTTAGCTAGTACTATGCTTTATTTAATTAGTCAGTAATTATCAAATCTCTATTAGCTGGTAAGTTTTCAATTTTTTATAGAAAGTAATACAATTTAATTTTGATTAGAATGTAACATTCTAAAAACAGCGCGTATTTTTTTCCAATTTCAAAAAGTTTGTAATTTAGACTAAATGCTATAGCGAGTAAAAAAATAAGATTTTAGTGTGTAATTCTTTAACAAGAATATAGTAGTCAGACTATTTAATTTCTTTACAGAATGCCGTAATCTCTTAAATATGATATAGTTATGATCTTGAGAGAACTTTTAAACTTTTATCAATTGGTATGAAATTTACATATTTGATAGAATGTAATTTGCTATTATTAATGTTATAGTAGATATCAGTTATACTTATTATTATGCCTAAACCTTTTAAATTAACAAGTTAATTCATTATATTTATCTTGAAAACTAGAGCTTAAAGTATTGCCCTTCCTAATTATTATTCTTTCTATTTCTAGTCTATCCTGTGGGAAATGCGTTTCATTTTGATATCCGCCAAATGAAAATCTAACCTAAATCTAGAATTTATTTGTTAATAGCATGTGAGTTATCTACCGAATTAATTAAGCCAGCAAGGTATTATTTTTAAATTCAGCATTATAGAAGTATGAAGTATATAGACTCATCCTCTTTAGATCCAAATTATATCTATCAGTTAATCAAAATAAATTTTAAAAAAGCTAAAGTAACATTCCTTCAAGGCTTTGATGAAAACTATTGATAGTATATAACTCAGAAGTTTATAAAATTTAAGTTCTATTGAGTGATTTTTATTAAGCTTCAAGAAAATAAAGAATAAATAAACAAAGGAAATATATCATGAAGTTCGAAATAAATGAAGCTAAAGAAAAAAAAATCCATTATTATTAAAGATTAATTTTGAAAGCTTGAAGAAAGTTAAGCTCTCGTCGTGCTCTTTATCTGAAAACCTTTTTAAGATATAATGGGGATATTATCCTAATCAGTTTCTGTAGAAAACGATCACCATGAATATTCAATACATACTCCTTAATACTAGACTTCATAATCTTTCAGCGCATTTCCTTCAAGATCTTGTATCTTCGATTCAAGTACCTCTCTAAGGCTAGAGATTTAGTCAATCAGTTCAAAATCTTTATATTTAAATTATTTAATTATTAACTAAAGCAAACAGATAAAATTCTATATAAGCAAAACTTTAGAAAGATCGTCTGAACTATTACCAGAGTTCTTTAAATTATAAATAAAACAAAATTAAAACAGATTTAGAAAGTGAACAGTTATTAGATATAGCTATCAAAATCATAAATCTACTCAATACGAAAATTTTATAAAAATCGTATTTTTCTACCGGATCACAATTATCGAAGATATAGTAATTACTATATAACTTTTTTGTCAATATATAAATATAAGATATGATGCATTAAACTATTTAACACCTTAAGCTGATTATAAGATAAAAAACTAATAAATTTTAAACTAGAAGCCATCTTTTGAATTTTATAGATAGTCAAATTAAAATATTCCAGTAAGTCATAATCTATCTCATTAATTAAACTTACAACTAATATATTCTCTAAAAGCTAATTTTGATAAAATGAGTCCAAGAAAAAGTAAGAATAAAAAAGAAGATAATAGCGTAAAATTATATAGATTGAGTATTTTTCTTTCGATCTAATGAAATATAAAGTTATATTATATTTTGATATTAATTTAGTAGAAACCATTTCATAAATGTATAGATATAAAAAGGTTATTTTATACTAAAGTATTCTCTTATCAATAAATATCTTTTAGATCCAAGCAATTATTTTAGATATAGTAAACCTCCTTTTTAATTTACTTTGTATATTAATCTTATATGTTTTAAGTTAGCAGACTGAAGCTATAGACATAAATTTGAAAAAAATAAAGGAAAAATAGATAAAAACTGCTGGGATTAAAATGCAAATAAGCATATTTTGCAACAATGCTGAACTGGGGAAATAATATAGGAGAATAATAAAGGACATAGAGGATGCTAGTTTAATTGTGGAAATCTGAAACCAGAGTCTAAATATCTAGAATATATATAAGGATTTTAGATAATAATTATTGGTAACCTGCATATAAAAAATATGGTAGATTGCACTTTGTTAAAAATCCAGAAAAAGCAAAAGTTCTAATACTTTATTTATTTTTATTGTTAAGCTTATTTTAGATTCTAGTTGGTATAATTTTAAGCTTTAATTTTTCTAAATTAAAGCTTATTACCTCTGATTGCTATTATATGCTTTTTTCTTATAACAAGAAGCATTCTAGTCCAAATATCTTAAGCAAACTATAATCTTCTTCTTTTATAATAATAATAAATGGATAATTACTTGTATAAAATTATCTTCTCAAAAGGAATTATCTTAGTCAAGTTACGATTAATAAAAAATACTTTAAAAACTCAAAGTCATGCAATTAGAAAATTTTAACTTTTAAGAACTGTTCAAGAACTCGAAAGAAAATTGAACACTTGATGATTGATCGTAAGAAAATAAATAGCTAGGAATTATCAGAATAGAATAATTAGAAACCAAATTTAACCAATTCGCAGAGTTAACTGAAAGCATATTACTGCAAAAAATATAAATGAATGATCTGATGGATGTAGAGCAACAGCCTACAATAAATTATATTCCCTATTGGAAAATAATGAGATGTTGATACTAAAAGTAACCAGGGCACAAAATTAGAAGCTGCTTTCAATTCTAATGAAAATAAAATAAAATAGCAGACAACTAATGGCAAAATATTTTCAGGATCTTTTCAATCAAGAAGGCAAACTCTACAGGAAAAAACTCCAGTTAAGCAAAGAAGCTCAAAACATATAGCATGCAATTAACGAATTTAATAAGAAATAAATGGGAATCGATCTATCAGAAACTCTCAGAACAAATAGATTAAAAATCCTTAGAACGTATGATAAACAAGATCCAAGCAAAAATGAAGTTTCTTTTATTTAACATTAAACTTTTGATTTGTGATTAACCAAATAAAGGTGAAATCACGTAAGTTAATTCATTCATTCATTCATTCATAAATTTCGGAAAAAATTGAAATTTAGTTTTATTTTTCATTATTATTCATATATGTAAATCATTAGGAATGCCAGTTCTTTTTCAAAGACTCTCTCGTATTTATTTCTTATAATTATTTCATTTTTTATATTTCCATAATCCTTATATAATTACCTTTCGCTTAGAATAAGGTTAGTTATTAGCATATATTATGATCTAAAGATTTTGCCTGAAAAAAAATAATTTTTTTTCTTAACGAGCGGATAAAGTTCAAGAAAGGTTAATTTTTAAATTAAAAAGAGTATATCGGGAACTTATTATATAAGATGAAGCCTAAGAAATAACAGACTTCACCAGCAAAACCTAAATACACTTAGCAGGATGTAGTCAATTATCTCTACCTTAGATAGAGAATTAAGAATTAACAAAAGCTATTAAAGATCTTTATTATCATATATTTTTTAAAACCATCATAGTTGTTCGAAGGTGAACAACAAAGTCATCTTCATCACGCAAAATCGACTTTATGCTTTGGTTTGGCCTCGAGAAATAAGATTCTTAGACCTTCGGCATTGGCTTAATTTGGATTTAATTCTGGAACGAAAAATAAATAATATTGCGAGCTTCATCAGAAGTGGGGAATTTAAGTACACATAATTGACACATGTCGTCCTCTGCTTTGGTGATGCAATGAGAAACAATCCTGCAATGTCCTTGGACCTCCAGCAAGTATTAAAGATTACGAGTATTCTAAAATTATATCAGTATTGAACATTTTTATCAGTACTGAATAATTATACTAGTATTGAACAAGGTTTATCAGTATCTGATAATTTTATCAGTAACAAACATTCTTGTCAGTATGAAACATTTTTTTAAAGAGCTGCGCACCAATGAGAGTGCTACGCGCTCTATAATCAAATTTATTTATTTATCAAACTAATGAATTATTAAATTTTATGGAATTCTAAAATCGGAAATCTCAACACTACGATAGTAATCAGCTCTAAACCCGCACTTGAAACAATTTTAAGGTTGAATTTTACAGACAGAATAGATAGTAAGAGAAATTTAAAATTCTAATATATGCAAACCAGAACAATCCTTAAACAAAATGACCAAATGGAAATAGAATAGCAACCTGAAACAAAATATATCCCTATTGAAAAATAATGAAATATTGGCATTGCAAGCATTCAGGATATAAAGTAAGAAATTGCTTCCAATTTTAGTAAAAATAAAATAGAATGATATAAAAAACGATAAGATATATTTGTAATATATTGCATATGAGATGCTTTACTCTATTGGAAAAAATACTAAAACTAAACAAAGAAGCTCCTTATATCTAAAAGGCAGTAAATGATTTCAAAAAAATGATTGGAATTTACCTATTAGAAAAATAAAATTAAAAATTAAAATTATCAAGAAACATAACAGTGAAGATCCTAGCAAATTTGAAATGGAGACTTATTTTTAAGCAATAATTAGCAAACTAATATGTGTCAAACCAGATAAAGACGAAGTCAAATTAATAAGTTATTATTATTAATTATGCTTAATTTAGTTTCTAAAACGTTTTCTTACATTATATTAATTATTTTTGTCTAGTCAATAAAAATATATAACAATTTTGCATAAAAAATAGAAAATACAGTTTTATACTACATCCCTCTACCTAGTGTTATTCATGTTAAATCATTGAAAATAATTTATCAACTTCTACTTTTTTATTATAGTACTAACCTCTTAAATTAATATCATCTATAATCTCATTTAATTCACTACTTTAAATACTCTCTTTATACTATAGCTAAATATACTCTGTTTAAATAGGCAATATAGGTTAAAAATCACCTAATTTCAATTAATTATATACCTTTTGAACTATACACGAAAATTTTGGTAATATTTTCTTATTTTTAGTTGCATTTTCCCAATTTTTTAACATATGCCTAATGTTTTACATTTAAGCATATAATAGGTATTTTATTTTTACACTCTCAGTTTTACATTTTAAAAGTGGTTCGTTCACTATTCTTTACACTACTTACTAGAGCATAGATCTTTATATTTTTCTATTTTAGCTTTATAAATTAAAACTATCTAGCACTCTTTGATGTTCTATCATCTTCTTTTATATCTTGATTCTGTAATTTTAATAAGGATTAAGTAGACTAATCTCTCCTAAAAAGATAGCTAGTAGTTTATTTCTTTTACTTAAGCTTAATTCTAAGTTACATACTTGCAAGCTTTTAGTTTATCCCACACTAACTATAACATCTTATTTGCGATTGCTTGCTTAATCTTATCTGCTTTATGCTTTATTAGCGATATCCTAGTATCTTTCTTCTTAATTATGCATTAAGAAATATTTTAGGTTATATACAGAGCTTATCAATACTTAGTTATAAGGAAACACTTTAGTTAGGATATAATAGCTTAAAAAGACTTTGATTGTAAATAATTATGATAGAAGGTACTGGATTTTACTATGGCCATATTATTTTATTTGGAAATCAACCAGAAAAAGAACTAAAATGGTTAAGAGATTAAAAAAGCAAAAATATATAAGAGGATTATGCTAGAAGCAAAAGACTATAATACAGTGAAGAAATATTTAGAGGATTTTGCTTTCTTATATAATTAAACATTCTAATCAAGAGCTTTCTTTATTAGACCTTCCATTAAGCTAGATATAATATATTAAGCATATATTTAGTCTAATGTATAAAGATGTAAATGCTTAAGTTAAAGAAAATAATAAATATTTGAAAGCTTTATATAATGTAAGAGGTAAGAAATACTAATTTGATATATTTTATTACTTCTCTTAGATTTTAAACTTATCGTAGTCTTAGAAAGTGTTTATTTGTGTTTTTATGATTAGAATATTGCAATAAATTTTATATATCTATTCATTGATACATTTGCTCAGTTTTAACGCTAATACTCGTTTTAACATCCTACTAGCATTTGTTTCGTGCTGATTGTAGTAATTTAAACAAATTATTTGCTCAAATAACAGTGTCTTTCTATTGTTAAAAGTCTGGAGTAATTTAAAATATTTAGCTATTATTTTTATTATCGTGTTTAGCATAGTTCTGTATACCATCTTATACTAACAATTGTAACCTCTTTCTAAGTTCTTAGATGTTAGGTCTTTAATATGGATCTATATTAAATAAATCCTGTAGTAGCTGCTTTAACTACTAGATATTTTAAATATCTTGAGATAAAATTGGATGATTTTTTTCAGTGCACACATAGTTTCAAATTTCCTAATTGCTTTAGAACTGAGGATATGGAACGTCTTCGTTAAAAATTTCTACTACTGTACATGCAAGAGACCAAATATCGCTTTTTTCATTATCTTAAGTTCCTTAAGATAATAACTCGGGAGCTATCCACTAAATTAAGTCTTTTTTCACATATTCTGAAGTATTAAAGTTAGTTATATAAGGAGCTTCGTTTTCATCCAGTAATATATTTGAAGACTAAAGATTTCCATGAATCATTTTACTTGCATGAATAACTTAGAGTCCTTCAGCTATTTGATCGATAAAAATTAGCTTCTTCATAAACCTTTGATTTGATTCTTTCGGGTAATCATAAAATAGCAAATTAAACTAAATTATATCAATCAATTTATCTCTAGAGCTCAAGTCAGTAATAAAGCATAACTTTGATTAATTAACTTCTGACAATTCCTCTACAACTCCTAAAATTTTCTAAACTCTTTCATGGTTAAGCTTAAAAAAAACTAGATTTAGCTATAAAAGCAGTTTACTAACTACTGTTAAGACATAATATCTTTATTTTGCTTTATAACGTAAAGTGCATATTTATTATTCTCAAGATTAATCTTGAAAACTTCTCCGAATATTTCTTATTCAATCTTTTACTCTTCATCTATCGTGATTCCACTAAAATTAAAGCCTTGATTGCTTCATATTCTAAGCTTAGCTTAAATATCCTCTTTATACCTATTTTTCTTTAAGGATTCATAAACATTTTAAACAGTATATTTTTAATTTAAAATCTGCTACTAGAATAATTGAAATGCATTTTTCTAGTTCTTATCATAGTTGTACTCTATGTTAATTATCTAATTTTCTTAAGCCTATAGATTGAAATACAAGGGAGCTTAAGTTAGTTATAAAATTATTTATTCTATATTCTCTCTGAAATTGTTTATATCAGGTCGATAAACAGGATTATAGCTAAATGATTTTTATAGAAGCTAAACTAACTTCTAGTTTCGCTTTATTTCATTTTGGAAGTAAGATTCTTTTTTTATACGTAAACATAGTTTTAAATACCTTCGAAATCTTTTAACTATGGATATGGAATCATTTCATTAAATACTTCCACAACTACACATGCTAAAGACCATATATCAATTTTTAGCTTACTTGTACTTATTTATTTTGGTCTAATAACTCAGGATCCATTCACTATTATGATTTTTATTCATGCAGTATAGGAATAAAATTCTATTCGTAGAATAAGCTAAGATCTATTATTTTAGGGTTATCGTTCTAATCAAGGATAATCTTTAAATAGCTTTCTAGATTAAAATAAACCATACAAGCTAGCATTAGCACTATACTAAGTTTGAAAACATAGCTTTAAGTCATTTTATATAGAGTTTATTGAAACTCCAACCAACCTTTCTACACTTCTATGGTTTATAGCCAATTAAGCCTTCAACTCATTCCAGTAACCATTGACCATGGAAATTTCTTAAGAGTTTGTTTTCTATGAAAATATCTTAAGTTCGTACATCTGTTCCTTAATATTAGCTGAATAAACAACTCCAAGTCTAGTTGTTACTAGTTATTTTAAATTGTTTAGGAATTAGTTATCTGGAATAATATCTTTGTAGCTTCATATTTTAATTCTAGCATTTTAGTTCTTTCCTGCTCCATTTTTATACAGAAACTGTCATAAGCTTTTTAATAGTAGCAATAATCGGACTGATTAGTTATATTCTTGCTTTATTTATTCTATACTTTAAATGAACTTGCTTATATCAGGTCTGTCTCTTGGATTGAAACTAAATGACTTTTAAAGTAATTCTTTTAGCAAAGGCTTTTCTTCAATTTCATCTACAAATTCTGGATATTTCTTTTATATGCAGATTCAGTTTATTATCAAATTTGAATCGTCTAATAGAGGAAAAGGAAATGATTCGTTAAATATTTCTATAGCAAGACAAGCAAGAGACCAAATATCACTTTTCTAGCTTATTTCATAATTAAAAACCTCTGGTGCCATCCATTAGGAAGAACCTACAATCTCTTTAGTAGTTTTATTACTAGAATCAATAGCCATTCCAAGAATAACTACTTAAGGAGCATCATTTTCGTCTAGTAAAATATTTGGGGACTTAATATCTCTATGAATCATTCCATTATCATGAATAGCCTTTATACCTTCTGCAATTTATCCTAGTAATTTCAGTTTTTTGTAAAATCTAATTTAGGACTTTTTGTTTTACTCTTAGAATAATAAACCGTTTCTTATTAGATCGTGCAAATTTCCCTTTTTCATACATTTTGTAATATGGCATAAAACTAATTCGTCTTCATTTTCTTTATCAATTGATACTCCAACTAATCCCAATTCTCTATTGTGTATAACTGACATTAATACTTTGTATTCTTATCAATAGAGCTTTATAAACGAATTTTAGGATAAATTCTTTTAAATCATTATTTTGATTGCATAGCTAAATCCATCTATTTCTATCAATTTAACTTCTCCTTAATATCCTTCTCCTAATTTTTATAAATAATTAAAGTCTTTTTAGTTAGGTATTAAGTCTTTATAATCCCAGTATCGAATTTAAGCATTCAATTCTTTTTCAACTCCATATGTTAAAAAATATTTTTAGATAGTTTCAATTGTAAACTCTTCTTCTTATTTTTCCTTTTCTTCATAATTTTGTTATTCTTCTTGCACTTTATTTTCTATTCCTTACTAGTCAGCTTAGCTTTTGATAATTAAAGGCTATTAACTATTTTACATTTCACTTTAGTTGATTATTAGTTGGTTCTGCTATTGTTGCTGCTAATAATAATATCTCACTTTTAAGTAATTTATTCTATATCTTTTCTAAAGTCTTCGATAGTTTGTCTTTGATTTGGATCATAATTAAAGCATTGCAATAATAGTTAGTTTAGCTACTAGTCTTTTTTTATCTCTTCTAAAAATAATCGATATCTTCCTTGGTCTATTACTTGCTGTTACACTTGTTGCATATCTTTCAAATGAGGATAAGGAACGTCTTCGTTAAAAATTTCTACTGCTATACATGCTAGTGCTCAAATATCACTTTTGGGACTTACTTAATTGTTAAATACCTACGGAGCTATATACTAAGGTGATCCATAGATAGAAACCTATTAATTATTAATATCTTAAGCTATATTGAAGCCAATTATAAGAGGAGCGCCATTTTCATCGAGAAGTATATTTTTGGAGTTAATATCTCTATGAATCAGCTTAGAACTGTGTATTGCTTGTATTCCTAAAGATATCTGATATATCAGATTTAGCTTCTTTCAAAATCTTTCTATTATCCCTTGCTATAACTCTTTAAATAGTTTCTTGCTTTTTATTTAATTATATAATCTACCTCCTTGTTAGTAGTTTGAGTAGTAATAAAATGTAAGTTCATTTTATTCTGAAAGTCTGTAAGTATATCCTCGAATACTTTAAACGTACTAATGATTAACTAATAAAATAGAACTTATCTCATTATCAACCCTTTCTATTACCTTCTCTTGCTATTCATTTGCCTTTTAACTTTATGCTTTAAGCATATAATATTTACCATCTATGCTAATTTTAAATAACTTCCATACCTATCTATGAATAATAAGTTCTACTTATCCAATACTTATCTATTTGGAATTAGCTTTTCGTATTACCATTTCTAAATCTTAGAGCTATAGTCAGAACTCCCTCCATTTCTGATTAAAAGCTAATTTATATAATCTAAAGCTATATTTATTTACTATTAGTTCTATTTTGCTTAGTTTTATTGCTATTATATTAAAATCTATTAAGCTCACATCTTTAGCTCTTCATTTTATTGGGATTAATATTTAGTCTACTATTAATTAAAATTCTATTAGTAATTTTGGAATTAATCTTACTATTGAACCTATTAAAGCTAGTTAAATATGTTTTAGTTTCTTATTTCTTAGTTTTTTTCAGTTATGATCGTTTATAATTAATCCGGTCTCCTTTACTCTTCATATTATGCAGGCTAGTTTACTTATTACATTTATGGAACTAAGTTAAACTGATGCAAATATTAATTCTGTTATTGTTAATAATTCTGGATTTAAGGCACTTGCTATTATTATTGCTAGTTAACTACACTTTAGCTTCTTATTTCTTATATATTTATCCTTTCTTAAACTTAAGTTTATCTCTTCTACTCTTCTTATAATACTGGATAGTTTTGATATATTCCTTAAAATTAACTGTCTTACTAAGATTACCATTGCTATCAATTTAGCTGCTAATTACTCTAAGGAAACACTTATTCTTCTTATTTGTTTTATATTTCATATCCTGGTATATTTGGCTATTGATAGATAGTCTTAAGACTTTCTTACTAGTTTTGGTATTAGTTTATCATAGGAATATTTTACTATTGAGCACTTGATTAAATGAATGATAGTGGTTATATTTATTAGAATGCATATTACGTTTACACCCTGGCTTCTTAAACTTGCACTTACAACTACTAATTCGTTTAATATTATTAATATAAGGACTATTAAGGCTAAAATTGCCTTTATTCAAACTATATCAAGTTTTCTAATTCTTGCTCGTAATCTTATATCTCCTTTTCAATCTACTAAGGCTATAAGCTTAGCTAGTCTTACTCATAATTGCTAATTATTAATTGTAGTTCTTATATAAATTATTCTATTTTGGGTCTTTTATTCCGTCAAAACTTGAAGGATCTTTTTAATAGATTTTCCAATAACTGTTCTTTGTTGATTTCAATTGAGAATTAAGGAATTTTTTTCTAACTTTACACTTATTCTTTTAAAGCATGTAAGGTATTGTAATTAGGAAAAGGAACGTTTTCGTTGAATATTTCAACAGCTACATAAGCAAGAGCTCATATATTGCTTGCTGGGCTTAATTAATGATCAAACGCTTCAGGAGCTTTTTGTTAAGGATTTTCCTTAGCTTATCTAGTGCTTATAGCTACTTCTTCGCTTACAATCTCAGCATCAGATATCTTAGGAATATCATTTATGTCCAGAAGAATATTTTTAGGCTTTATATTTTTGTGGGTAATTCCAGCTTTATGTATTTATTGAACTACTTCAGCTATTTACATCAATAACCTAATTTTCTTAATATACCTAGTCACTGAGCTTTTTGGTGCCTCTAAGAAAAGCTTCTTTGATTTGATTAGCTTTCTTAAATTTCCTTTCTACTGATAACTAGTAAGAGTGCAAAATGTTAGAGTTTCATTATCTTAATCCTAATAAGTGAAACTCCTAGAAGTTTAAGAACATTAGGATGATCAACACATAGTAGTGACATGCATTATTTATAAAAGTTCCAGATGAACATTTATTATCCCATTCCTCTTCTCTAAGTCATTACTTTTAGAGAGTAATCTATACCATCAAGCCTAATAACATAGACTTACCCAAACCTCCCTCTATCAATCTTTTTCAAGCCGTTTAAGAACTATTAATTAATACTCTAATATTAGCTCTTATGTCTTCAGATGCTCCTTTTTTATGCAGTATTTTTATAATTTCTTCAAGGGACATATCTCTCTATTAATATACCCTTTCTTGAACTTAGGCTATTTAAATATTTTACCAATTCCCAAAAAAGGCATTTTTGTTTACCTCAATTTGCTATAAGGTTAGTATAAAGTCCTCTATATTTGGTCTATCATTTATATTGTAACTGAACGATTTTAGCAGCAGATTATGCAGATTTTAATGTTTTTTAATCTCATCTGATAAGTAAGGACTATTACGTTATTGTTGAACTTAGTCCTTTATCTCATTTAAACCTTTCAAATTTGGATAAGGAAGACTTTCATTAAATATTTCAACAGCAACACAAGCAAGACACCAAATATCACTCTTAAAACTAAATTAGATATCAAATGCTTCAGATGCCAATCAATAAGCTCTTAGTAGTTTTTCCTTTAAAAAGCTAATTTTCAAGTAGTTTCATCACTTATATCGTTGGCTAATAATTTTCATCTATTAAAATATTTTCGGATTGAATATCGCCATGAATATATCCTTCATTATGGATTGCTTAGATACCCTAAGCTATTTATTCTAGCAATTTAATTTTTAGTATAAACTTTTTTTCAGTCACTTAAGTATCTAGATCAAACAAAAGTTATCATAAGAAGTTTTCTGTGAAATCTTAAGACTGTTAAAAAACCTATTACTAGGAATTAAACTTTCATATCTTCAAATTTTTATCAAATCATGAATTGATAATCCCCCTCCATTAATTACCAGAAGGTTAAAAATTCCATTAGTGGAGAAGTTACAGATCTTTCAATCTTCAAGCTGCATATTATTATACAAATAGAAATGCTTCCTCTTTGTTCATATATATGAAGATAAATTATTTATACTATAACTATTCCATTTTAGAAAACCTTACTTTCTAAAATAAACCCCTTAACTCCTTTTTTCTTTTTTAGTTTCTTATAAACTGAGTTTTATCTTTATATGTAAAGCTTTCTCTAATTTCTAATAAGATACTTTGCTAATTTATCAGATAATTGAAGCATGCTTTAGTTTCAAAGTTAAGTGATTATTTCATTTAGTTGATGCTTTCTAATTTATTTCCTTTTTTTCCTTTTCTTTTCCTTTTCTTTTCCTTAAATTTGAGTAGCTTTTTGAGTTTTTTTTTTATTTTGCTTTAAGAATTTTCTAAGTATGATAAATTTCAAATTTAGAAGACTTTGAATTTTATCTTAAAGCTAATACTATAAAATTCATATAGAGCTAAAAAAGAAATTATTAGAAATTATAGTGTCAAGGTAAAGAAGTAAGGTGAGACAATTTTAGAATGGACTAGAAAGCTCAAAAACAAATGCTAGAGTTTTATTAATTAAGCTACTTCGTTATCATAACATTTTCAAAGTAAGCGCTAAGAATAGAGTGGTTAATTAGGTATTTTAAATAGTTGCAGGAGTGAAGTCCTTATAATAGCTTTAAGCATAGAACCTAAATAAATTGTTGATATCAGTTTGATTATTTTCTTATTAATAGCATTCTTGGTATTTCTTTATACGTTCTTATGAAAACATTAGCAAGATGGATTTAATCCATTTATTATATCTTGAATTAGACAAAATGGAATAAGATTCATTATATAGAGTTATACTAATTTTCTAGTGAAGATATATAGTTAGTTAGTGGTTAAAGTTAAATCGTAGTATTTTTACCATCTTTCAAGAAAATGATTGGAGCAATCTTTGAGAGTCACCTGCTCCTATCTTGAAATTATTAAGTTGGTTCATTAGTTAAAATATAGCTTTGTTACCTCTAACGTAGGCAAATAAAATCCTATCTTTTGAACTTATCAAATAAGCTACAGAATGCTAATCCAGCAATCTAATTGGTAAATAGTTCTTATAATAAAGTTTAAAGATAAAAAGAAAGTCTTATTAGTTAACACTAGACTTAAGATATTCATCTTCATTTATTAAGAAATTAAACTAACCAATTTTAGTTAAAATTGGATTGCGAATCTTATAGTTATCAGATAGTAGATAAATATGTTTAGTAGATGACTGATTAGAATGCCTCTTTAGATTATTTATACTCTTTAATTTTCTAATATGCATCATCAAAATTAAGCTATGATAAAAATCAGCATTATATAGTGCTTATAGTTTATAAGCATAACTAGTAGAGGTAATTAAATTAAAGCATATTTTAAGGATAAAGATATTAAAAGAAGTATCCAAGTTTAAATTATTAAATAAGGTTTTGATTGCTTGTCCAAAAAGGAAATGAAATTCGATTCTAAAGCTAGTAAAATAAATTTGTTATTAAGAAGCATTTTTGCTCATTTGACTCTTATCTTAAGGATTTTGTAAACTAGCTACTATTTTTGTCTTACATGCATCGTTTAGAAATAGAGTGCAATCTAAATTTCCATTGGGATTTATACGAATTCATATCGCTTAAGATTGAGATATCATTATAGATATTTATTTTTCTATATTAAGTAATTACTTGAAAGCCTAATTCTTGTATCTGCTTATATTTAAAATAGATAATCTCTAGACCTTAGTATTCTCATGTAAGTTAGCCAAATTGAAATACTCATTCCAAGCTTTCCAATTATAATCTTAATTGATAACTTATTTATTAGCATTTTCTATCTTTTTGTCCATTTCTAATATGAATTATATAAGCTACTATATAAAGTTGGAACTAAATGATGCTGCTATAGAACAAAGTTTTATCAAGATTCTATTTCTAAGGAAAATCATTAGAAATAATAAATACCGAAATTATCAAAATTTATTTGGAAAAATTGGAATAGGAGCAAGTAAATACGAACTATGTCCTAAACTAAAAGTATTTCCTTAGTTAAAAATAATCTCAACTATAAAGAGGAATACAGGCATAAAAGCTTGTTTTAGTATATAAGCAATTTAATTAAGGGAGAATTAAAAAAGATAAAGGAAGTACTTTGAGAAGACTCCAAATAGAACAAATTTTTGATGAGTGCTTACTTATTTCAGGTGGCTCAGCAATTATTAGAGAATATTCATTTTAGTTTCAAATTAATAAAATGCTCAAGAATTTCAATTATAATTTTAAAGAATAAGCCACAGGACAAAATTCTATAGAAGAGGTATTATTTTTATTATAACTGGATGTAAATTCCAAAATAATATGAAACTCGAATAAGCTGAGTGTGAAGCTTTAGCTTTCAACATAAAAATTAAAAATTTAGTATAATAAAGCAAATTAAAACTCCCGCTAGCGTTTTTTGGATGTAATTAGATTGATTAAAACTTTATGTATTTGGCGGAGAAAATTATTGTAAGAAGTTAAGCAAGATAGCATTTTAATGCTCGACTATGAGATTAATGACTGATTTATACTGCAATAAAAGTTGATTGCAAGTTGCTTAGAACAGCTGCTTTTTCTCTCATGCTAGCTATTTCCTAGTATATAAAAACTCTTGATAATAGATACCTAATTAAATATTTTACCTAAAGAATGATGTTTTTTGTTCAATACAGTCAGCTGTAAATAAATCATGAGTGTTTCAATATGATAATATCATAAAATTATATATTTTTGACTTGAGTACATACAAGTAGAAGAAATAGTTTTGATATTCAATAAACAAGCAAATTAATTAAAAAAGAGCTATAAGTCTCTCTTATTATATACCTTTATTACCCTATATCTTCATTGCTCTTCTATTATTCTTGTATAATTCTCCAGTTATATAAACTGCATGCTTATAGAAATATCTTATCTTGTCTAATGAAGGTACAGTAGCAAAATATTTGACTATGCTAGATATTAAATTATTGGAGAATGCTTAATAAGCATTTCTTTTAAAATCTATTGAGAGAACTTAATTAGACTAAGAAGTTAATCTTTCTCTTGATATTTATTTTAATATCTTTTGCTTTTTACCATCTTAGCTATAGTATTAGAAGACTGGAAGAAGTTAATTTTGTAAGAAAAGTCTAGGTAAAATGGAAAAAAAAAGAAGCTAAGATTTGAAAATAAAGATCTAGTTTATAAAATGACTAAGTAAAGGACTTAAATATGTAGCAAGAAATTAAACAAAGATTTATGAATAAGAACAGGGAAAATAAAGTAGAAATAAATGAAAAATTAATGGAAACTTAAATCCTTCATAGTTATAGGTAAGAGTTTACTTAGTTGGCTCTAATAAAATCTTTAAAATTGATGAATAAGAAATAAACCTTTTTTAGCTAATTTACTAGATAGAGGAAATAAATATATTTTCAATTTGTTAAATTTTGAATGTTGTTACAGCAGCATCAAAAATAAAGTTAGAAAGTACAAATAAAATGCTTTTTTGTGCATGTTTTTAACGCTTAACCAATATTAGCTTGTGGATAAAATCCAGAAGAGTTTTAGGAATTTTTGGTGCTGGATAATTTATAAAAAATGCATAAAGATTATTTAATGGAGCTATGACTTTACTTTCTTAAAATAAACTAAATTTCTAAGCTCAACTTGAAAAAATAAGCTAAAAAAATAATTAAAAATTCTGGATAATATTAGTAAATTAGGGATGCTATACAGTTTAGAAAGAAAAAATAATATCTAATAATTCATTTTCAACTTCAATTCAAGTATACTTTAATTCCTTTATATATCAATTAAAAAAAACAGCAGTACTTCAAATTCTTTAAGCTCCATATCTTTAAATTAAGAAATAAAATACATAACTAGCAGGACTCTTTCAAATTTTCAAGCAATAAAATACTTTTTTCAATCTCACTTTTTCATATTACTTAATTAATTAATTTCCATAAACAAAAAATAATTTATCAAGTATATCTATTTAACTATGTTGAAACTAAAACAGACGCTTTTTAATTAGTTCGAGAATTAAAAAAGTGAGGCAATAAGCAATCATTAAAAATAATTAATAGGTAGCAAATTATTTTATAGACATATGACTTTGTAAATAATTTCCTTTCCTTTATTTTTAGATTATTTTGTAAATTTTTATTAACTTAAAAACCTAAGTTGCTAGATCATATATCTCTATAAATTAACTGAGTGATAAAATTAAGTTAAGCTTTGCAGAGAAAATAGTAAATTAGTTTTTTAAAGGTAAAGCTATTAGTGAATTAAGCGTCAGCTTATTTTAAATTAGACTTTTGCTTAGATATATAAAAACTATTGCTCTTTTAATTTAGTACTTAAAACTTTATTTTTTTAAAGTTTGACTGTCTTTTTAATTTCCTACCAAATTCCCTAATTCAAGTCATAACTAAAAAGGTCACTTGAATCATCAAATTGGTAAATAAAATTTCTGTATTAAGTTGGCTGAGTATTACTAATATTGCTATTAGGTAGCATGCTTTTTTATTTGGTGATTGTCTTTAAATCATAAATTAGATTAACTAGCCTTGAGTCTCAATTTTTATATATTAGGAAGGCTTTATTACTAGGGACAAAAATTGCTGAAGTAGATGCTTTCTTATACAGTTTTGCTTTGCTTACAACTCATTAATTTCTATTAAAATCCAATGTTTAAATTTCGTTTTTCTCGCTATTTTATGTGGTACTAAACCCTCCAAAAGTAAATAATTTTCAATTTATTTGGTCACATCCAAAGTAGCATATTGGGATTTTAATAGAGCTAGTATCTCTAAACTTTTTTGAAGCTATATCGAAAACTTCACACTATGGAATATCCTGATAGTATTAGGTTACTATAACCCCACCTGAGATTATAGCAATCTTATTTATTTTGTTAAAGCTAGTTCTATGAAAGTGTCTTGAGAATTGCATTTGCAATTCTTAATCTTATTTTCCTTTAGAAAGAAAGATAAATTCATTTTTGCTTTTTCCTCCTGATAGAAGCAGAGTATTGTCTTAAATCTACTCTATTGAAATCTTATTAAAGCCTTCTTTTTTATTATTTAAGCAATCAATTTGAAACTCTTTGGTTTCTACCATAAAGCTGACTTTTAGGCTAGTGATATACTTAACTGTAGATATAATTTTGAATTAATACACCTTCTTTAAGTTAGGAATTAGTTCATATTTTATAACTCCTAGACCAAATTTCCCAAACTATTGTTCTTTACTATAAGACTGAGTGTTTCTTATTATTCTTCTTAAGAATAAGATTCTGCTTAATAAACTTTCCTACTATGATATCATTCCTAGCTTTTTATTTCTTAATAGTTTAAAAACGTAATTTCACAGCTAAACTAAAAAAGCAAACTTATAATCGAAATTTATAAGAAAAGAAGCTGAAAGTTTTATTTACTTTAAAAAAGCAAATGAAAAGCTTTTATGACAGCTATAGAAGACCCCATTCAATGTTGTAGCGTAATAATTAAGATAAATCCTTATTTACTAAATAATTGCCTAAGTTCAGCTATTTTGCTTTTTTCTATTTCTTTTTTAATTAAGATTCTTTTATTTTTCTAAAAGAGAACTATGCTTAAGATATGCTTTTCCTTACTACCGCTCCAAGAAAACCTTCAATTTTATTTATCTATATTCCATTATCACTTTTTTGCTCTAATGTACTTTAATCTTTTTTCAAAAAAAAAGAAGCAACTTAAATTTTTTTTCCTGGATAGATATATAAATTTCATTTAGAAATTTCAAGAGATAAATAGATTTTTATCATGCTAGTGAGTCTTCATTATTAAGATTAAAAAAAGCAGGCTTATATATTACTAATTTAGATATAATAGAGAATAAAATTTGATTTAGTCTTTTAAGGACTTTAAATATTTCATTTCTTAGTTACTTTTTATCTTAGAATTATTATTTTAAAACATGTTTAGATTTCCTCACCCTCTTCATTTAATTCTAGATAACTAAACTAGTTCTCAATTCTACCAAGTCAAATAAGTATAAAAATAGCCAGATAAAGGAAAAAAGAGATTTGAGTTAAAGTTAAGTTATTAAGAAAAATGGACTAGCAAATGATCTCTTCTATTATATTTGAAAAATATAAGGTAAATGGCTTATGAAATTATGTAGTTTTGAAGCTTCATTATGCGCACTTAAAAAATCTAAGGAATTTGGCTTACAATTCATTGCTTTTAACGTTTCAAAGAGACACTTTTGCTGATTTAATAATGCAATATTATTTAAATTATTATTATTAAACCAACAATTAGTTTACTCGCAAAAAGCCTATTTCTATATTTATTTAATTAAAGCTATTTTATGCTTAAGGAAAGAAAAGCTATAGAGTTATATTCCTTAAAGTTAATTAATTAAATAAAAGTAAATCCATAAATTATGTGTATCATATAACTTTAGACATCCTATTATTCACTAGCCAACGCTATAATTCAACGTACTCCTGTATAGTTAAAAAATATAATTCTGTTAATTTTATTACTTTTTTTATTAGAAAGTACTATATTCTTTACCTTTAACTATAAAGAAATCATCAAACGATAAATTAGTCATATATCAGGTCTTAAAAAAAGAATTAAACCTTCACAATTTTAAAAAAATGAAAATTGATCTATACCTTTTAATCATCTTCCTTATCTTTCTAAATATCTCAAAAAAAATACTTATGCAATCTAAGGAAATACCAGCAAGTAATTATAATTATATATGTGATTATAAAAATAAATTAAGTAAGTAATAAATCCCAATTCTTTCTCGTATAGATGGACCAAAGTTAGGAATATCCCTTAATTGTTTATTTTATAAAGTTAACCTTTATAATTTGCTTTTTTATAAATCATATAAAATGTATTAAGTTAGTTTAAAAGACTGCTAATTATATAAACTTAAGACTCAGATTATTTGAAAAGTATTTAATAACTAAGGAGATTTAATTATAAAGTTATGATATATTCTCATTCTCAACTTCTCCTTTTTTATTAGTACTATTTTGCTGTCTTTCTTGATCTTCAATTTTCTCAGAAGCGAGTATTTATTCACCTTTTACATTCCTAATTTAATCTCATTGCTCAATATTCTTTCTATAGAATACAATATCATTTTTGGTCTACTCTCTAAATTCCTACTATATCATAGTTTAAGCTTCATGAAATCCTTCTTTACTTTCTAACTACTTAAATATTTAGCTTCTCTAATCATTTTATTATTCTAGTATTTAAGTCTGATCAGAATAGTTATTAATCTCTTCAAAATTTTCATTATATAGCTTAGAGTTGCTTTGAGAACTTGGTGCAATATCTAAAATATAAAAGACTTACTATCATTAGAACTTAGGATTTATAAATTTTTAACCATCTAATCAACAATAGAAAACCTTCTGTTTACTGGCTATTATTTAAAGCATTCCACCTTTCCTGCATTTTCATAACTTATAACTACTTTTTCGAATTCTTGACTCATTTCATCTATACTTCTTAGCCTTAGAAGGTAGTCAGGATCATTTAATTAGAAATCAGTAAAATATCTATTTCTATTGTATCTGTAAATCTACTCTTCCCTGTGCTTTTCCTTATACTCATTTTTAGTTCTTAATTGATATGCTCATCTTATAATTCCAGATGCATCTTTCCTGTTAAATAAGAGCAAACTCTTAATTTTTCTTTGCTTAACATACCCATAAATAAAAATAACGCTCTATGTAAAAGCAAAAAGATATATAAAAAGAGATCGATACTTGGTAGGAACTTTAGCTATTGTAATAATGAAAGCTAAAGCTCCATGAATAGGCAGAATAAGCAGATAGCAGTATCATAGAATGTTAAGCTTATTGTACGAAAAGGGTTTAGTTTTGAATGTAAGAAATCAAAAGCTAATAGAACTGATAAAATAGATAACTGAATAAGCTATCTATGATTCAGGTTCTATTTTATTAATCAAAACTATTGCTATTTAAAATAGTCCTAAATAGACTAAATATACTTATTTGGTCTTTATGTGCAACAAACTACCTTAAAAGTATTACCAAAATGGTCTAAGAAATAAAGAAAAGGGAATGAAAGTTGGAATAGAAATACAAGATAGTATCACAATCATTAAATGGTTTTCTCTTCAGCATCTTTATCAACAAGTTTTTGTATAAAAGGATTCTTAATAAGTTAAGTGATTATCTCTATCAAAATCATAAGCTTCTACACAAAAAAAAGTGTCGACTAAATTATTAATTAAGGGTTGAAAAAGTACTATATTGATAAGAGGCATTATATAATATGAAAATATCCCCAGTTTTTTTAATAGAAATCACTTTGAAAATTCTCACTTAAACAGTAAAGAAGAAGCCATAATAAATCAGAAGAAACATAATATACTTGAAAGCAAAGAAGTGATGTAAGAGTCTTTTTACGAAATATTTGTAGCTTATGCAAAATTTCCCAGAAAAATATCTGATATTATTCTAATATACGAACCATACCAGTTTATTTCAGGACTTTAAATAAACATTTAAAAAGCTAATATTAAATAGCATAAAACTTAGAGAAAATCCTAAAACGTTATATACACTTATTTATCTAACTAGGCAAATTCTTTTTATTTTCAGTATAAAGTAGATAGTAAAGCAACAAATAAGGATAAAGCAAAAATAATAGAGAGAACTATATATTTTACTACCTTACCAGGTTAAAAATCTTCTCTATTTCTCTCTAAAAATGGACATTTTAGTTTTCAATGATCATCAAACACTCCAGTTGATCCGTCGCCTCACATTATTTATTTGTTATACTAAAATATTACATCGCACTATGCACAATATTATCCTATTACCTCCACTTCTCACACTCTATTTTGTTATTATCTGTAATTATAAATTTAATAAGCTATTTAGGATCTTTAATTTTCTTTCTTATCTAAAGTTACTTTACCTGTCGCTCCTATAAAAATTGTGTGTCTCATTTCATTTGTAAGTACTCCAAGTTTTTCGTAATCTGCTCCTCTTTTAATAAGGCTTGCTAAAGCATAATTCATTAAAAATACAGCATCAAACTCGAAAGCTGATCCTGCAGTCGGTTTAGTTCCTCAATATTATTCATACTGAACATAAGTTTATTAGCCTCAATCTCCAATTCAAGCTGCTGTAAAGAATTGAATAGCTCCTTTTACTACTTCTTTAAATTAATCATTTTAATCTCCTATATTTCAATTCATCAATAATCATTCTGCCCCAACTATGGACAAATCTCCTGCTCTTGCTCCTTGCAAGTATAAGTAATTAACTAAAACGTAAATATCATCAATGTAATGGAAAATTACCATAACACGAGTACAGCAATACATTTCATCCATTACTTAACTTCATTCCGAAGTCTTTGTTGAAACTACCGTTTCAGGTAGCACTTTGTTTTTGTTAATAATCTTAATGTTGAAATGTTAAGCTGCCTTCACAAAAGCTTCCATTAATCCTATTGATCATGCTGTGTTTCCATAAGCCATTCCTAGATTTTATCATCCTTAGCTTAAACAAAGTCTTGCTATTAAAAGACCTTGAAATGCATCACTCATAGTAGTTCTAGTGAAATAAGGGTATATTTTTTGATTGGATAAAACAGGAGATTTGTTAGCTCCAGAAATTGTTTAAACTGAGAAGTTTTGTTCCTTAAAGAATTGGTGAAGTCCTATACTGATTCCACTGGCACTTGGAACGAAATGTAATAATCCATATTCTTTATAGTTAGTAATTCAATCTTTATAAACGTAATCGTAGTTATAAACTGTAGCTCCTGTATAAGTTAATAAATTCTTATATTTATAGAAAGGTAGAAGTTCAGGATGATCTTCGATATATTTAAGACCAAACAGTCTACCTTTATAATAATGAGTAACTCATTCATTATATTATCCATCTGGATCATAAGAATCGTTAGACATACTAATACTTATAACGAACTCACCACCTTCAGGACTTATATGTGAATTTCCTGGTCATAAGATATCTCTAGTTTATATAAACTAGTTTTAGTCCACTTTACCTACTTGAACGATTTATTTATCTTATATGTTAATAACTTGAAAGTATACGTCTATGAGAGATTTATTATGGGTAAGGTAAGTTATAATTCTTTAGTTTAAAATGATTGAGTCAGGATCATCATCTATTCACATGTTTATTTTATTAAAGACTAGTTCAAGACAGTACAGAATATATTCAGTTTCTGTTAAAGTTACTTTATCTCCAAAAACAAAACCTAACAAGCCATCTGTTTTATCCTGGCTTTTTATTAAAATTCTTGAGTTCCTGAAGCTTGCTATTATAGCTATTCCTTCTTTGTAGTTTAAAGTTTCTTCTGCTATTTGTACTGCTTACAATAAAAGTTTCTCAGAGGCAAAGTAAAAAATAGAAGTTCCAAAAGATTTGAAATGTAAAGGTAAAGATTATCTTAGAGTATTGTAGTTAGGATAGTTACTAACTATCTAGAAAAGATTAGGGAACTTAATTTTATTTTTAATCAACTTAGCTTCCTTATATTGCTGATTATTAGTGAAGAATCCAACTTTATTTCAATTTCAATAATTTATGAAGTTAATCATACACTAGGCTATTTCTTGGTCAGAAGGCATGAAGTTATGAGTAAACTTTCCTTACTAAACTTCTTCTTCCTATCAAGCAAAATGAACAATCTGAGCTTTTTCTGCCAAATGTGAGAGTAGATAAGTGAATTCTTCTTAGAAAGTAAAGTCAATAAAGAGTAATACTTTCTACCTTTTAAAGAAGTTAATTGCCTCTTAAGCATCGAATAATCTTCTCATTTAAAAGTAAAATATAACAAAGCTGTATTTTAAAGCTTCATCTACCTACTTTATATCAGTTATATTTTAATTATCATACTCAGGTACTTATCTATGAACAACTCCTACATACGCAGATTAGCTATAATAGAGTGAAACAGTTAAGAGAATAGCAATACTGTTCATTTATAAATAATTTTAATTTATTTAAAATTAGAAAATCTCTTCATTAGCATAATTCATCAATAAGTTTTCGCATCTAATTAAATAAAATACTTTTTAGGATATTTGGACATTATTATAATACCCAAATTCAAAATAATTTATATAGGGAATTTAATATTTTAATCTCTGGAATATGTTTACATAATTACGTTTAGTGCAGTCTGCAAATAACGTTCAAGTAAAGTTCACATTTCTTTCAATCGCGTAATCATGTTACTTGCTTTAAACTTCTCACTAAGGACTTGAAAAAATTTTCTGATCTGCTTGAGATTTTTCTGATCTCCTATTATTCAACTTGAGCATTTCTAATCTTCTCTCCATGAAAGATTTTGACTAGATTTCTCATTCCAGGAAGTTAGGGTAGGAAAAGATCTAATGAATTCATTCTAATCGTTTGACTAACTATCTTCCAATTTTTCCCGAAAGTAACTTATTATTAGAAAATTCCCAAAATCGATCTCTTTAATAAAGACAGTAAAGATGTAACTGAATTCTTCAAAATCTTAATCATATAAGCAACTTTAGTTTGATTATGTATCAATGTGTTGTAAGAGTAAATTCTTAGTTTTTTGAAAGTGGAGATAGTCTTCTAAATAAGGTATTTATTTTTGTTGATGATATGAGATTTGAGTAAACACAATTCAACTATTTTGTACTAGGTCTATTATACTTTTTACAGAAAGAGAAAGTGTAATCGTTAAAATAAATGTTCAGAATGATTTCTTATTAGATTATGAGTGAGATGCTTATTAAGCTCTTGGAAAGTAAGAGTTGATGAATATAAAGTTGATATAGTTAATGCTTTTATTTTATTATATCTGATATGTTTAATCGTATTAGGAATTGAATTTGATGGTAATCTTAGTTTTCTCAAATGGTTAGAAATAATTTATTTATATAGTATCAAGCAAATTTTTTTACGCCAATTAAGCAGCTTTTGCTATTCTTTATGCAACCGTTTATGATGTAGATCAATAATCTATTAAATAGCTAAAATTGATAAACTTTTGAATTTTCACTAACAAATTCAAATTAAGCTGGATGGACATATTTTGATCATAATTGATGTTATATAAACGCTAAGTTATTGCATGCTCATAAATTTTTAGTAAAAAGATTAGTAAAACGTCAGGTCGTTTGTTATATTAGACAATCTTACTTCCCTATTAAAAATAGTAAGAATGCTTACTTCTTCATTATATTTGGTATAGTAAATGTTCTGATCATGTTGTTGATAAAACTTGGGATTATTTAATGCGATTTTTTTCCAGCATAATTGATAAATTCCGCTTTGATATGATTACTAAATGAGGTTTTTTATTTTTTTATGTTCCAAATCTGTAAAAAGAGGCATGCTTTAAAGGTGTCTTAGCTAATTTAAGATAAAAGTATTATATTTATATGCTTCATAAATTTTTCTATTTGAAATACCAATTTCTTTTTAACTTAAGTTTGAATGTTTTTCCAAAGCTCTATTCTCTCTATTTCCAATAAATTATTATCGCTAGCTAGAACTATTATTCATTGACTGCCAATCTTGCATTTATTTGTTTTTAGCTCTTTAAACCGTTATTTAGGTAATTTATTAAGATCACAATGCTTTTTCTTTGCTTTCTATTTTTCCATATTCAAAATCGATAAGTTACCTACCAAGATTTATTTTAATTTAATTTGGAGACTTCCTTATTATTAACACCTTTGCATAAAAGTAGCTTTCTAATATATAATATTATCCTACTTTGCTTAAGCAAAAAAAACTAGCCAAAAAACTTGGAGCCTTAAAATAAAGCTTTAGCTATCTTTGCAAACCAAATGCAGTTTATGTATTTCATTTAACTAGAATACTAATAATTCGGTACTAATGCTCAGTATTGCTATGGTTAAGCTATTAGAACTATTAAAATTTCCTAAGAAAAAGACATTAATAATAACTACTCGCTTATGTGCCCCTTGATTTAGGTATTTTAAATAGTAAATGTCATTATAATTCCTTTTAAGATCCTTTCAAATCCTATTTCAAGGAGACATTTAATGGAAGATTATTAGTATGCAATCCAGATTTGTGAATAACTAGAAAATATACAAAATCATCAGAATTTAGATTCTAATAAGTCTAGTTATTCGCTCTATGGATGGAAGTACTAGATTCTTAGTTATTTAAAACTATCAATTTATTTGCTGTTGTAAAATCTAACTTTCTTTAAGCATTATTACTTAACTGAGATTATGGTTACCATAATTAGATAGAGAGCCATTATAGTCATCACTAAGAATAGAAAGAGCTGACTGTTATATGTTGGATATTATAAAGGTATTCGTATTCATTATTTTTAGCCTTATATGGTTTTTCATTTTAGGTAAATACTATGATTTGCTTATTAAATTTCTAAATTTAGCACTTACATAATGTTCAGTAAGCTTAGAAAAATTCAGTGTCGTTTTGTCGAGAATCAAATTCTTTTTTAATTAATAAGATTGAGGCCACCAACTTGGTTATTTTTATTTAAGAAATAATCATGGTATTGTTCAATAACTTTAGGAGTATAAATTAATTAAAGCAAAGCTTATTTATTGATAAATGTCAAATAATTGTCTTGTAATAATCAAATAATAGTAAAATCAAGTTTTACTTTAAGGGTTTTCAGTCAGCTATGCTGTTCATATTTTATTATGTTGAATTCCTCAACTATTTTTTAGCGTATTTGACTTCTTCTCCTCCATTTTATCAAGGTCTTTTCTGTCTTCATTCTTTGTCATAGACTTTTTGCTACTTAAGATAATCTTGTCAGTCTTCTCAAATTTTTGATTCTTACTTTTTTATTTTATGAAGCTTAAAATCGTTTTATTAAATGTCGAACAGATTTAAAATATCAAGACCTCTTTAGATTCTTTTTTTCTTGTTTTAGATGAAAAAATTTCCTAAAATTTCCCTTATTTTTAGTTATTCTATCCTTTAAATTTCTATTTCACCTATTCCTTACAGGGTCATGAGATAATTCTTAGTTACTTCAGTAATCATCTAGGTTTTCTTAATAAAGACAGATTAGAATTAATGATATAAGAATTCTTCTGCTATTACTTTATTTTGAGTAAGTTGTTTCTGTAAGTATGTATTATCTAAATTTAGTTGCTTGATATCAACAGGACTTAACTTTTTTTTTCCGAAGGATTAAAATAACCTCAGTCTTCTTGCTGAGAACTTTATCACTTTGTCAAGATACTCATAACATCTTTTAGTTTTGGTTCATTTAAATAAGATCTGGACCATGTTGATTATCATTAATGTAGTTTCTTATTTAAAAAGCTAACTGTTCTTACGAATTATAATCCTTAAATTTCATTTTCAATTAAGTAAATTTTTCATCTCTATAATAATAATAATAATAATATACTTAAAGTTATTAGAGTTTTGCATTCTCTGGAATTCCAACCAGTTCCTGCGGACAGTTTTTTTAACGTGGGTGTGATCCACGACCTTTTTATTAAGTGGAAGGTTACCACTGTAACCGTTCAAGTGGTCTTGCAAAAAGCTTTTATTTGTAGATCCCTGTTGGAGTTATTCATAGTTTATTGAGTTGTCTCCATGTTCTTTTCTGCTCTTATTCGTTTATTTTCTTTCATTATCAACAGTTTTTTAAAATATGTTGATTTGATTTGCAACATCAACAAAGTTTGTATTATTGTCTTTATTTCGTTCTTTTTTATGATAATTTATTTTCTATATTTTCTAATCTTTTAATGAAACTTGTAGCAATCATTTCTTTTTCTGGATTCAATTCTGTTTTTAATTCTATTGGTATTTTTTCTATTTCCATTTTTGTGTCGTATTTAAAATTTTATTATGATTAAGTTCAGAGTTATTCTTCCGTTATTAATTTGCTACAAATAAGTTATCTTCTAAGTATTAGTAATTCGTTGTTCTAATCTTCTATGTTACTCATTAGTTCCCGTATTTTTTCGCCTAAGTTGTAAGTTGTTTCTTCATAATTTGAGATTACCTTTTACATTTGATCTAATTAAATTTAAAGTTTTTGATTAGTTTCGTTTTTAGGTTAACTTATCTCTATTTATCCTACCATAACTTTACCTTCTGAAGAAGAGCTTGACTCCTCCTATTGTTATTATTTTTTCTAAATTTCTTTTGCCGCTTTTCTCTTTAGGTTTCTAAGTTAATTTTTTGAGAGTCTAAGAGATTAATCCATTTTTTTTTTTTTTTCATCTCTATAATCCAATTTATTTATTTATAACCAATACGTGATATCTTATTATTCCCGCATCAAATTCCACATACCTTAGACTTCTCTCTCATAGTTTAAGATGTAGCTTATTTAACTGAAGATCTCTTTCAGTTGATAGTTTCAGTTCCTCTATTTACTTAGTAAGTTAGTTAGCCAAGTCCTTGAGTCTTCAATTTTCTTCTTACAGGAATTTTATCTCTAGTCTATTTTAAGAGCTTTACTAATATAAGGTTCCTAAGTAATTTCAGCTTCATCATTTGTTTACGATAAACTTATTAAAATTTACACATACATACTTCTGTTTTAAGCTTACGAGCTTTTTCAGTTTTCCATGGAATGCTAGAATTTCTTCTCATCATATTTCTTTTTTTCTTCTTTATAATTGGCTTTCTTAGATAAGAATCCGTTCTATAAACTATTTTTTTAGATTATAGTAGACAAAGCAAACGAATTATTACGAACATAAGCCATGTAATTATAAAAGTTTAATAAAATGGCAAAGTATAATTAAAATCGAAAAAACCATGAAAAATGGAGAAAATAAAAGCATTAAAAACTTGGGAAAGAAAGGCTAGAAGATAAAACTGGTTAGAAGAGTAAAAAAGTCGCTCAAATTTTTGTCATCATATTAAGGCATTCGACTATAAGAAATTAGGAAATCTCTTTAATAGTAGAAATAGAAAAAAGAATCCGTTCATGAATAATATGATAAAATAAAGAAATTTCTCAGCAATCAGGTAATTTACAATCTTTCAAATAGAATAAGAGAACTGATGATGCATATTGAGCGACTTGCCTTAGAAAGAGCATATTTAGAGAATTAATTTGCTCAAATGAAGTCTTAACAGAAGAAAAAGTTTGGCTTTATCCTAAAGCAATTAAATAGAAGAATTTCTGATGATTATTGAAGAACTAAGGGAGAATCATGAATTATCGCCTAAAGTATTAAATAGAAATTGGAAGAACTGAGATAGCTAGAAGATTGAAAAAACTTAAGAAACTTCCTCTTCTAATTTATGAATAGAATTATAAGTGAAAGAGGTGCTGATATTGTAATTCTTTCCAACATCTAATAAAGCACTGCTCAAGTTACAAAAGAGAAAGAAGATTAAAGAACCTTAAGAGGAGTAATAAAACTGTTTATAAACAAAAATAGAATAAAAAAAAAGAAATTGGATACAGAGAATACCTAAGTCAGATGGAGGGAGAGTGGAAACCATCTTAAAAAAAATAATCGAGTCCAACCTCGATAAAAAATTGATTACTAGAATCGGTTGAAAACCAAAGAAAACCAAAATTTTTTTAACTTTAAGTTGATAATAATAATAAAGATTAAATATAACTAAGCAAGTTATATTAATCAATAAATTTTATAATAATAACAATATTAATTTAAGTTTTCCATTTTAGGGATTTCCAACCCCGTCAGGAGGACAGCAGTTCATGCTCCCTGCTGTTAAATATAAATTTTTAAGACGTCCAATTTTAGCGAGATTGGGAACTCGGGTTTCTCCAGGTTTTCCCTACTTTAACTTGCCTTGGCTCCATCTTAATCTTGTATATTGAACCATCCGGGTTGCAATACATTCTTTTCATTCTTGCTTCTTCTTTTTTCTTCTTTTGTTGTTCTTTTATCCAATAGTTTCTTTATTTCTATTAGAATTTCTAATACTTCCGATAAAAATGTCATACGCTTCCACAGCAGAAACATTTCTTTTTTATTTTTAATTATTTTCCTTGATTTGTTTGGTCTTTCTAGGCTTCGATTTCCATTTGTATAACTCCAGTTTCGCTTTACTCTTTCTTAAAAGTTTACAATTTCTCTTCTACTTTTCCGAGTCTGTTATCCAGTTCAGTCTGTTTCTAAAGCTAATTTTAGGATTCGCTAGTCTGACTTTGTGAGATATTCCAAAAGGCGTTAAGATCTCTTTCCTAGGTCATAAGTCTTGACTCAATTCCTTCTGCTAGGTCTAGCTTTGCCATCGGCATATCGTTGTCCTTCTTCAATCTCTTGACCTCTTCCTGGAGGTTCAGTACCACTTTGATGAGCTACTCCATGCTCCTCTGACCAGAAGGGTTGAACTCTGATACCTCCTTGTGGAGAACAGACTTCATCTGTTTCCTCAGTTTCTCGCTTGAGGTTGGAGTTTCTGTGTGTATATTCTTCAAGGTTAGCTTTCGTTCGTTTTGTTAGATTCCAAGTTACTAGTTCAGTTCTGGTTAAAGTTGTGATAGAGAAGATTGTTAAGATTATTAAGACTTGGTTTCTTGCTTCCTCCCTTCCTTTTTGGCTTAGGAAGAGTTGGTATAGAAGCCTGACTTGAAACCTTCAACCATTTTTTTCAAAAAATTTTATAAATGATTTATATAGTCAAAGGGCTTTATTTAATCTAATTTTAATATATTCTTCAAAGATTTAACAATTTCCATATGAATTTGATGAATATAAAATTTTAGGAATTTAAATTATCAAATAGTGATAAAGAAAAAAGCTATAGTAGTTATATGAAATAGTTACATAACTAAAACAGCTTAAATTTGAATTATTGATAAGTGATCTTAATTCTAAATTTCCAAAATAATATATCATACCTTAACATCATATTGTTCATTAGATAACTTTATCAAAATTAATGAGCTTAATTTAATTTCTTTTAGTCATACGCATATACTTTTATTAATTAATTAAAAGCCCCAAAATAATGCCTATTCTTTAGAAGTAGAATAAAGAATATTATTAGTTATCTTACATTGCTATATATATCCCTTAAAATTTGACTATTTTTCTAGATATTAAATTAGAAAATAGAGGAGCAAATTTTAAATTTTATCTATAAACTTACCATTAAGTATAACATTTCTATAGCTAATAAATAAAAGCAAGCTAGTTATTAAAGTTCTATCTATCTGTCATTATACATATTATTTAACCCTTATTCTCATTGATCATTCTTCATTATTACTCTTCTTCCTTTATTTTTCCCTTTATTTCTGTGTATATACTTTTTCAAAGTCCTTATTAATGCAATAACTTCATTAATCTTTCTTTATTTAGAACAAAAAGGTTTGAGTTAAAAAAATTAAGCATTTAGTCAAAGTTAATTAAGGTAGGAGTTTAGAAATGTTATTAGATTTGCTAAATATATCAGTTTATTGGATATAAAGACTAAAACAGCTAAGCAATTAGGAAAAAATATCGTTATTGTCTTAAGCTTAGTTTATTAATTAATTTCTAGCTTAGAATCACTTTAGAAGTTTACGATTCTAGAGATTTCATTTTAAAGTAGAACTATCATACTCGAATGATACCAATAAATCCTTTTTTATATAATAATCATTTTCAAATTTTCTGAGTATTGAGCTTCACAAGAATATCAGAGATATTGCACCTCTAGCCAAAAATGAGTAAATATTTGATCAATACAGATAGAAACTAAAACGAGGTGAAAAGATTAAGAAGGAACTAGGTAAATTATTTTCCTAGTTATTATCTAAGCTATATAAGTACACAGTTATAACTAGTTTCCCTATATTTTATACTATTAACTAAATAATTCCTTGCTATAGAAAAATTAAAAGATTCTAATTTTGCTTGTTCAATCTAAATATTTTTTCCTTAAGATTACTTAGTACTTTGAAATAGTAGTCCAAATTTTAAGTTATGATGAAAATGTAAAAATTAAAGAAAAAAATTTTTAAGCATTTTTCTTAAACTCTAGTTTGTAGTGATATCATGATTTTAAATCAAAAACGCTATTTAATTGATTCTTTGCAAATAATAAGCAAATAGATTTTTCATTCCATGAAGAGTCTTCTATAGCTATTCTTTTAAAATAAATAAAATTAATTAAATGATATAAATAGAAGCTTAGTTATTTACATCTGAGACATTTATAATTTCAATAATTCAACTATCTTATACTTAGTTTGCAATATTTAAATTTAAGCTTTAGGCTTATCATATATGAATTCAAACAACTGATTATCTTATTTAAATACTTTTAGTTTAGTTTTTTATGATGTATTGAAATAAATATTTTAAGAGCTTATTATTTTAACATTTTATAGAAGGAATAAGTTTTGATTGATGCGATAGTAGATCAATTTTCTAATTTCACAGATAAATTTTTCTTGCCTCTAATTGAGAAGAGCTATTAGACTAGTCTTGGTCCTTTTTATTAAATGAAGAAGATTCTTCTATTTATTTAGTTTTTTATTACTCTTACTGTAGAATACTCTTAGTAAAATGAAATGTGGTGAGTAACTTTTACTTTTTAGACTTTTATTTGTCTTTTGCAGTTCCTTTCAAAGCAACTTTCTTAATATTTTCATTTTAGCCTTCGTTTTTAGAAAAAATTTCAAAATCTTGAGTTTAGTCTAAGCTTCTTTACTATATATTTTATAAAGTAGTAGACTTATAAGCATTTTCAACACTCTGCTCAAAATCTAAAATTTTAAAAGAGCTTACTTTGTATATGTATAAGAGTTTATGATAAACACTAGTTTTTCTCTATAATTGACAAAGTTTTACCAACAGGAATGTGTTTAAATGATTTAACTTTCCCTGCCTTTTCATAAGCTTGCACTACTTAATCGAATTCTTCATTTGTTTCTTTTATACTTCTAAGTTTAAAGAGATGTCAGGGATCTCTTAACTAAATGTCTGTGAAATACCTATTTCTGTTATATAAGTAAACTTAATTTTCTCTATGCTAATCTAAATATTCCTTTCTAGTTTTTATCTAATAAGCTCATCTAAAAAGTCCTGAAACATCTTTTTTATTGAACTTCAATAAATTTTCAAACTTTCTTTGTTTTAAGAATCCAAAGAAAAAGATAATGATAGAGGATACTATTAAAGCTACCATTAAGTAATAGCGATTTGTTACTTTTATGCTTTTTATTATTATTATCATACTCAAAAATCCATGCACTACTAATATGGAAAGGAAGCATTACCATAGAATGTAGATTTTTATATACGAAAAGGGCTTCATCTTGTATGTTATTAATTGAAAGCAGACACAACTTATAAAGTAGATCACTCCATAGGAAATCTCAGAGTCTTTCTCAATCTTACTTGACAGAACTATAATCAACTAGAAATATCCCAAATATACTAAGTATTGATACTTTAGCTTTATGTGTAATTGAGTTCCCTATAGTATTTGCCAAATAGGTCTAAAAAAAATAGCCAGAGGCATGAAAATAGGAATCATAAAGCAAGCCAAGATTATTATAAGTAAATGATTTTCTTATCAGCATCTTTGCCAACAAGTCTTTACGTAGATAGACTCTTTGAAAGTAAGCTATCTATCTTCATTAAAATCACTAGCTTCAATACAAATAAATGTATCTATAAGATTAATAATCAGAGGCTAGAAAAGCATATAACTCAGAGGTGGTAAAATGAAATAGGAAAATATCCCAAACTTTTAGAAAATAGCTCTTTAAGAAAACTCTCATTTACAAAAAATGGAAAATAACATTAAAACTCAAACAAAGCATACTAAACTCGAAACTAACGAAGTTATGTAGGAGTTTTTTTCTGTTATATTTACTGCTTAAACGAAATTTCCTAAAAAGAAATCACCTAATATCATAACTTAGTCACCGTACCAGGAAAATTTTGGACCTTATAAAAATGTTTGAATGATTATTACTAGCAAGTAAGATATTTAGAGTATATCTTATGCTGATATATATACTTGTTTATCTAGTTCCTAAATGTCATTTTATCTTCAATGTTTCGCGGCAGCAAATGTTACTAATGAAAATAAAATAAACAAAATAGAGAGAACTATATATTTTACTACCTTGCCAGGCTAAAAATCTTCTCTATTTCTCTCTAAAAATGGACATTTTAGTTTTCAATGATCATTAAATACTCCAGTTGATCCGTCGCCTCACATTATTTATTTGTTATACTAAAATATTACATCACATTAGGCACAATATTATCCTATTACCTCCACTTCTCACTCTTTATTCCGTTATTATCTGTAATTATAAATTTAATAAGCTATTTAGGATCTTTAATTCTCTTTCTTATCCAATGTTACTTTACCAGTCGTTCCTATAAAACTTGTATGTCTCATTTCATTTGTAAGTACTCCTAGCTTTTCGTAGTCTTCTCCTCTTTTAATAAGGCTCGCTAAAGCATAATTCATTAAAAATACAGCATCAAACTCGAAAGCTGATCCTGCAGTCGGTTTAGTTCCTCAATATTATTCATACTGGATATAAGTTTATTAGCCTCATTCTCCAATTCAAGCTGCTGTAAAGAATTGAATAGCTCCTTTTACTACTTCTTTAAATTAATCATTTTAGTCTCCTATATCTCATGACATTGTTATTCATTCTGCTCCTACTATTATTAAATCTCCAGCTCTTGCTCCTTGAGAATATAAATAATTAGCTAAAACATAAGTATCATCAATGTAATGGAAAATTACCATAACACGAGTACAGCAATACATTTCATCCATTACTTAACTTCATTCCGAAGTCTTTGTTGAAACTACCGTTTCAGGTAGCATTTTGTTTTTGTTAATAATCTTAATGTTGAAATGTTAAGCTGCCTTCACAAAAGCTTCCATTAATCCGATAGGTCAAGCTATATTTCCGTAAGCCATTCCTAGATTTTATCATCCTTAGCTTAAACAAAGTCTTGCTATTAAAAGACCTTGAAATGCATCACTCATAGTAGTTCTAGTGAAATAAGGGTATATTTTCTGATTGGATAAAACAGGAGATTTGTTAGCTCCAGAAATTGTTTAAACTGAGAAGTTTTGTTCCTTAAAGAATTGGTGAAGTCCTATACTGATTCCACTGGCACTTGGAACAAAATGTAGTAATCCATATTCTTTATAGTTAGTAATTCAATCTTTATAAACGTAATCTTAATTATAAACTGTAGCTCCTGTATAAGTTAATAAATTCTTATACTTATAGAAAGGTAGAAGTTCAGGATGATCTTCGATATATTTAAGACCAAACAGTCTACCTTTATAATAATGAGTAACTCATTCGTTATATTATCCATCTGGATCATAAGAATCGTTAGACATACTAATACTTATAACGAACTCACCACCTTCAGGATTTATATGTGAATTTCCTGGTCATAAGATATCTCTAGTTTATATAAACTAGTTTTAGTCCACTTTACCTACTTGAACGATTTATTTATCTTATATGTTAATAACTTGAAAGTATACGTCTATGAGAGATTTATTATGGGTAAGGTAAGTTATAATTCTTTAGTTTAAAATGATTGAGTCAGGATCATCATCTATTCACATGTTTATTTTATTAAAGACTAGTTCAAGACAGTACAGAATATATTCAGTTTCTGTTAAAGTTACTTTATCTCCAAAAAAAAAGCCTATCAAGCCATCTGTTTTATTCTGGCTTTTTATTAAAATTCTTGAGTTCCTGAAGCTTGCTATTATAGCTATTCCTTATTTATAGTTTAAAGTTTCTTCTGCTATTTGTACTGCTTACAATAAAAGTTCCTCAGAGGCAAAGTAAAAAATAGAAGTTCCGAAAGATTTGAAATAAAGAGGTAAAGCTTATCTTAGAGTATTGTAGTTAGGATAGTTACTAACTATCTAGAAAAGATTAGATAACTTAACTTTATTTTTAATCATCTTAGCTTCCTTATATTGCTCATTATTAGTGAAGAATCCAACTGTAATTCAATTTCAATGATTTATAAAGCTAATCATACACTAGGCTATTTCTCGGTCAGAAGGCATGAAGTTATGAGTAAACTTTCCTTATTAAACTTCTTCTTCCTATCAAGCAAAATGAACAATCTGAGCTTCTTCTGCCAAATGTGAGAGTAGATAAGTGAATTCTTCTTAGAAAGTAAAGTCAATAAAGAGTAATACTTTCTACCTTTTAAAGAAGTTAATTGCTCCTTAGATTTCGGTAAAATTACTTACATACACTTCTTAAGTGTTGAAGCTATATTTACTAGAGCTGATAAAGCTATTCACTTCTTATGCTTAAATTTTAATGACTTAAGTATCTTTGCTGTACACTATGCCTATGTTGAAAGACTAAGAGCATCAAAGGATTGATAATAGGAGAATCTTATTAATTCCCATATTTATTTAGATATGAATAAATATAAAAGATCTAACTTAAAATAATCACACTATACACTTAAAATTAGTTTCTTTATACTAAGAATTTTATTAATAAGCCCTTTAGAAAAATATAAGTGCTAGGAATATATTTTAGATATATTTGAACATACGATAAATAATATTAATGCATCTAGATACTCAAATTTAATTAGATGTAAAACTAGCTATAAATTTGGTAAGAACGGATTTGGAATAATTCATTTGGTGTAAGCTATGTTATGAGTTCTTTTAATTAATTAAATGTCTTTCATAAACCTAAATTTCAAAACAAGGCAATATTTAATAAATGAGTTCTAGCAATTAAATATACTTTAATATGGCAAATTTTAAAAGTTTAAAGCTCATTACTCTGGTTATTTTATTAAGGCATATCTAAAAAAGAGGCTTACAGTCATTTTATGAAAATAGGTCAAAATGAAAAGAAATTATAATTTTATTTCCTTTTTTTCAGCTTAAATTCCTCATAAAATTTCTTCGTACTAAATTATACGAAATTGCATTAAATTTTTACTATAATTTTCTATTTTTAAGAATTAAGTTACCTATAAAACTATCCAAAGCAAAATTTTTTTCCAAGCTTTCTTCAACTAAGAACAATTTTGATGTAGCAAACATAATGAAATTATATTTTTTCTCTATCTTTTATATATAAATTTGAGTTTGGAATGAATGACATGAGCTATTTAATTACATGAGCCTATATTGCAAAGAATTAACTGTAGAAAATAGCTTAAATACTACTTACACTTTCACTAAATTGACTTAACATTTAATTTATAATAGAATTTAAATTTTAAGGCAATTCAAGTGATTCTGAATAAAATTTCCAGTCTTTAATATTTTTTAAAGTTATCTGAAATTAACTTTATATTTAGAATAAAAATAGCAAGTTTTTAAGACTTTTTTAAAGGAAGACAAAATAATAGTTAATATAGAGAAATTTATTTCCAACAAAAGAAAAATTTCTTTAGCATCTCTCAAAGCTTTTTTCTCTTATTCGATAAATTTCATTTTTTTATTCCTTTGATATAAACAAATTTTAATATTATAAATAATAAATAAATAATATATAAATTTGATTATAGAGCGCGTAGCACTCTCGTTGGTGCGCACCTCTTTAAAAAAATGTTTCATTCTGACAAAAATGTTTGTTACTGATAAAATTATCAGATACTGATAAACCTTGTTCAATACTGGTATAATTATTCAGTACTGATAAAAATGTTCAATACTGATATAATTTTAGAATACTCGTAATCTTTAATACTTGTTGGAGGTCCAAGGACATGGTAGGATTGTGTCTCATTGCATCACCAAAGCAGAGGACGACATGTGTCAATTATGGGTACTTAAATTCCCCACCTCTGATGAAGCTCGCAATATTATTTATTTTTCGTTCCAGAATTAAAGCTAAGCTAAGCCAGTGCCGAATGTCTAAGAATTTTATGTCTCGAGGCCAAACCAAAGCAGAGGAAGACATAAAGTCGATTATGACTACTTAACTTCCCCAACCTCTGATGAAGATGACCTTGTTGCTCACCTTCGAGCAACTATTTAATAATATAATTTTTTTTTAAATGGCAGAAGGTCTCAAGAAGGGTTTTTTGTAGGCTCCATAGATAAAGGAGCAGAAATCAGAGACTTCTAATTCTTCATCAATCATGTCTTCTTTAATAAAATAATAATCTTCTTAATTTTAATAATCTCCAATAGCTGAAAATTTAAGACAATCTTAAATAAAGAAAGAACTTAAATAAGAATAAACAGAATAAAACTAGTAATAAAATATTAACTTTCTTCCTAAACCTTGTCCAAGAAACTATAGGAAATAAGAGAATCCAAAAACAATGTAAAAACCGACAAATGAAGAAATAATTATTAATTGAAAGTCTTTTGAAATCTGTGCGTATTCTGTAAGAAGAAGTAAAAATATTAAGATAAGAAAACAAAAAATTATTAGAAAAAAGTTAAAATACTGAAGAAAGATTAGTAAAATAAGAAATCGAAGTATAGCAACTTGGACAAAAAAGAATAGAGCCTCTAATCTAAGAAATAAATATGGAAGTAGAAGACGATAGATAAAAAGAACCAATCAATATTAAAAGGATTCTCAAGAAATGTTACCTGTGCTAATCTAGATTCCATAGATTCAAAAGTTGCAAGATATACAAGGAAAAGATGAAGAGAAACAGAGAAGAAATCTGAAGAGAGTTAATAAGAATTTACGTGACGATAGAAGGAAGAATTTTCCATTCGAGTTCCAGAACTCCGAAAAAACTGAATGACTTTAACTTTTATTTTAAATATCCAGAAGCGATCACTGGATGTCAGTGGAAATGAGGTTTAAATACCTCAAAGCCACAAACACTTTAATTAAGTATATTATTATTATTATTACAAATTTTAAAAGTTTAAAATATTTTAAAATATGAATGTATGAACAAAGAAAAAAAGAAAAAGGCAAAGTTAAATTTTAGAATATGGATATTAATTTGAAAAAAAGCATATAGATGTAAATTACTTGATGATGAATATTAAAAATAAAATTTAGAATAAAGAATTGACATGAATTTCTTCAATTTAATAACTGGTATTTGGTAACTAGAAAATTTTAAAATTTTAAAATTTAAAATAGCTTTTCCTTTGTTTATTATCTATTAGGTTTAAGAAAAAATCTAATTCTATTGAAAAGATAAAATAATTTTTTATATTTTAAGTAAAATTAATAGAAAAATCAAAAGTGCAAGGGAAAAATAAACTAATATTATTGGATTTATTGGATTTTCTTAATTATGCTGATAAAAATTAAACTATAGTCAAACAATTAAAAAATTTATTTTTTGCTAATAAATTTTGCGAAACTTGATTAAGATTCTCATTCAATTATTAAAATTTAATCAAAAAGTAATTATTATAGTTAATGAAAGAAAATAAAGATAATTTAAAATAAATTTTAAGATTGGAACGAAGCAATTGCTTTATTTTAATTATTACTCAAAGATTTTTTATTACTTAACAATTATTCAAAATCATAAAAAAATTTTATTTCTAAATGTTCAAACATTCTATAATTTATTAGCATTATAAAACTTTCGTTTAAGATCCATTAGGCTTAATAAAACTAAGGGACTTTATTATAATTCAAAAAGTTAACTAACATTTATAATTAACTAATTTTACTGATTTAATTTTGTTAAAATTTATAAAATAAAACTTTATTTTTTTTTATAGTAGAATTAATTAAATATTAATAACTTTTTTTTCCTCATTTTTATTCATAATTTTGAAAATTTAAAAGACACTCATTTAATTCCATTCATTTGAAAACATTTTTTTTTCTTTTCTGTAGCTATTTTTTTAATTATCCATTTGATGTTAAATATAAGGGTAAGATGAATAAAGTTTACATAGATGAAAGATATTAATTAAAAATTTTGGAGTGTAAGTAATTATCGTTCGTTGAATAATACCTAATTTTTAGCATATTAGAATTATATTTTATGAAATTAATGCAAAATTGTGATGTCTAAGTCTATTTTTCTCAGCAAATAATTTAAAGGTTGCTTTAAATTTATTAAAATCAAGCAACTAGAAATTTAGTATTTTAGAAATATAAAAATATCTAAAATTAAAACCCATATAAATAATATGGTTATAGAGTAATTAGATTCTCGTTGGTGCGCAGTTTTTTCAATATTAATATTAAGAATAAGTGTTCTCATACTTCATGTTATCGTAGAACCGTCCAATGACTCACATCAGTTCTCTAATTGGGGAATCTTCTTATTAAAAATTATTCTTTATTTTTGAATCAACCAAATGCTCCAATCTTGAATAAGGTCCAAATAAGAATTAATAATTAAGGATATTAAACGGTCCGCCAGTCGAAAGTTCATACTGCAATCGTGAATCCTTGGAAAAGCTAAGTTGCCTCTTCTGAGCTAATCCACTCTTCTCCATAATAATAATAAGCTTATTAGAAGATTTAAACATCTTTAATCTATTTATATTTATCATTTCTTACGAAGAAATCTAAGAAATTTATTTTTATGACTTTAACTAATTTTATCATTTACTTTTCTCTTATAAATCATAAAAGTTAAAAAAAGCAAAAAAAAAGAAAAAAAGTTTATTTTTGAAGAAGAAAAATTTAAGTTTAAAATAAAATTTTTAAAAGAAAAAAAATGAAAGTAAAATAAAAAAAATTCATTTAAAATTTTTTTTTATTTATAGAATAATAATAATCTATATTTAAATAATTTAATTATTAGCTATATATTTATAATTTTTTATATGAAGCTAATCTTTTTCTTTATTATAGTTAATTGATAATAACTGTTCGACTTTTTTTAAATAATTTGAAAATATAATAATGTAGATAATTTCAATATAAAGGGATCTTTTTAGTAAATAAATAAGTTAAGTAGACAAAAGCAAGGCTAAAATAGTTTAAGCTTATAAATAAAATAGTTTATTAATTAACTTTGATGATATTGGCTTAGTTTATTTTTTTATTGCTATAAGCAATTTTTTTCCTTTAGCTTATTATCGAAATTTCTTAGAATTCTAATATTATTCAAATTAATTATAGTGGGTCTATTACTATTAGGTTAAATATTTTTAAGTTCAATTGTATTTGCTATTGTAGAATTTTTGCTGCTTCCTTTGAAGTTGATTAATTATATTTAGATATTCCTTTTCTTTCCTAAATCTTATCATGCTCTGAGCTTCCATCCTAGACTTCCTCTATGACATCATGTATTCTTTAATTCCTTCAAACATATTTCTCAATATTGTATTCATAACTTTCGTTATTGATTAGTATAATTCCAGTCCTTTAAATAGACTTCTTCTAAAGATCCTATCTTTTCTTGAGCAACATATTTAGCTCAATTTGATTCATAATATTTTTACTCTATTCTTATTTTTATTTGAGGTATTATTATTTTCTTACAAATATCCTTTCTTCTTGTAGAATCAACATCTTAATATATTTCTCCAATTATTGTTATAAATTAGCCTTTGGGCTTTCTTATATCCATAAAGTCTCCATTGATTTATTTTATTGAAATTCGACTACTCTATAGGTATACTAGCTATGTCTTCATTATATTTATTTTAGTTGGAATTTTACTTATTTCACTTCTGATTTGTTTTTAATTTCCTTTTTTAATGAATTATTTTCTTGTTAAATCTTCACCACTGCTTATATCAAAGCCTTAATTTATTCATTTAATTCCTAAACTTAAAATTTTAAGGTTTAATTCTCTGAAAAAAGTTGTTATATCTCTTTATAGTAGTTCACAATTATGATTATTTTTTAATGAAGAGACTTATCCTTTTTATTTTTATAATAAAAAGAAAACATTTTAGCTAATTTGGGAACAGATAAATAGCAGTCTAAATAATAATAGGACAAAATTATTTAACTCAATTATAAAAAAATTTATAAAGAAGTTAGTTGCTGCTTCTAAAATCAAAGATCAGCGGAGGATTATTATTTATCTGATTACATATATAACTTTAGAGAGATACCTAACGGAATTTATGAAAGTATTGGATAAAGCAGGAAATTATCTCCTAATAATTATTCACTCGTTTGCTAATATTATTTTGAAGAGAACATAACTGGAGAATTATCAAGCCTCAAATTGGAGATTGAAGTATATGATTTATAGTATACTTTCGTTACAAATAATAATCACTAATTCTTATATTTTTCAGGTTATTATCTTTAGTTTATAAAAGAGTAATTTACAGTAAACAGCACGACTAGAGTTTACTTACCACAAAAATTTCAGTTAATCATAATCATTAAAGTACTTATTAAATTTAACTTATTACACTAAATTTATAATTGGACAGCTAAAGCATTATCAAATCAAAATAATTTTTAAGTTAAAAATAATTAAATTATTTACAATAGCTATATTTAAAACTTTATATATCTTAAAATTATTTATTGAAATATTAAATTAAAAATTAGTTATCTTTCATTAATTGTTTTTACATACAAAAATTTAAACATAATATAAAAGCTAAATAAATATTTGAAACAGACAGCTTTTAAATTAATATTTATTATATATATAGTGATTTATAAATTAAGTATATAATTTTATATTATTATATTTATCAAATCTTTTTCAACATTTTTTCACATTTTACTCATAAATTTTAAAATCCTCATAGAGCGCTGATATAAACATTGTAGATTCTCTTATTTTTTTTAAATTCATTTACATTATTTAAAAACGGTAGAAAGATTAGAAATTTAGTTCAAACAAAATAATAAGCAAGAAATATATTTTCAAGTTGAATTATTTTTGCTATTAAAAGATATATTATAGAATAATTAAAAAGATATTAATACTGAAATAGATTAAATTTAGTTTTTAAAATAGAATTGCTTTCAAATTTTGCTTAAAACCTGAAGACTTTCACGAATTTCTTTTAGCTGTCTTTTTTGGTTTCCATTTTCATCGAAATTTTCTTCAGCAAGCCAAATTTAAAATGCTTTTTTTACTTTCGGCCATTCTTTATCAGTTATAGAAAACCAGGCAGTATCTCGTGATCTTTCCTTGTAAACCACAGCTTATCTGAAAACACTTTCAAATGTGAAGCCAAGTCTTATTGCTGCAGCTTTGGAAGGTTCATTAAGATTATCACATTTTCATTCATACCGTCTATATCCAAGTTCATCAAAAACTCTTTACATTAGTAAATATTAAGCTTCTGTTGCAGCTCTTTTCTACTTTAATAATTTAGTAAAAAAAATATGACCAACTTCAATCACACCTCCATTCAAATCGATTCGTAGATAGGACATTATACCAACAGCACGTCCAGTTTTTAAATCAACCACTGCATAGAAAAGTGGATCATTACTCTTAGAATATTATTCTATGAAAGAAGTATATTCTTACTTATCATGAAAAGGTCCATAGGGAAGATATGTTCAATCTCTATCATCTGGAGATAGTTGTATTGCATCATAAAGATCTGATGCATGATTTACTGAAAGAGGTTCAACTCTGCAATAATTACCTGTTATAGCACTTTTTGATGGCTACTTTCTTGGGGTCCATCCAGTCATATCTTCACCTATAAGTTGACCATATTAATTTAATCTCTAAGCCATCATATTATTATTTAAATTTATAAACTTAATATTCAAAATTTAAGAAAATTTATTTAAAAAAAGTTAAATTTAATTTCTAGCTAAACTTTACAAACAGAAAAGCAAAAATGGATAAAATTAAAAAATTTGTAAATAATATAGTTATTTAAAAGAACTAAAAGAATAAGTTAAGTTCTTCATTGTGGGGAATGGTTCTATTACATCTCTATTTTGTTTTAAAATACCTTAGTTTATTCTTATTTACTTGAAGCTATAAAAGTTTTTTTATTTTTTTTAATTTGAGTTTAAACTTATATCAAATCAATTTTTATAGTTTTCTAGATATAATATAAATAAATAGAGAAACAATCATCCAACTTAAATCGATTTAAAATCTGATGTCAGGAAGGGCCCTATGGATGAAGAATCAACACGAATCTTGGTAGGAGCCAAGAGAAGAAAAGTACTGAAAAGACATCAAGTAGCATTAATGTAATACTAATGTCTCTTAGGGTAGTATTCCCATCACAGTCCTGTAGAAGACAAAATTCACAAGGAAATGCTAGTACTGTGGAAGACTTCAGCAAGAAATTTTTCAACTTTAAAAATCTTTATTAAAAACTGCTCACCATTGAGATTTTACGTGCTCTAATAAAAAAGATTATTATATATAGTCAAAATTATTTAATTTAAATTTTAAGTAATCAAAGTTTATAATATAAGTCATATTTAGATTTAGAATTTCAAAATGCTAAAAATACTAAGTAAAATGAAGAAAAATATTTACAAAATTTAACATTTCTTAAGCAAAAGATTCAATATTTTTATTTTTGGCATTGAATCTTCAAAGTTTAAGGGAAACATTGAAAAAAGATAAATAAAGATGATCCAGAAAAATTTAATTTTAGAAATATGTAAAAATTAATTTAAATTAATTCATACATCTTTATAAAAACAGTATATCTTAAATAATAGTTAATTCATTAAAGTAGATAATATTATTTAATATGATATAGTAATTGAGCAACTAAAAAATTGAAAATTAAATTTAACTTTAGCTTATAATAAAAAACCGACATGTATAATCTAAAAATTTACAATCAAATTGAATTATTATATATAAATATGGATATCTGCCTCGGTCAGGAGAAATAGTAAATAATTTGGTGCAGTGTATGCTGTTCTGCAAGTAATCTTGCATTAGATGTCAACAAGGGGAAGGTTAGATAAGCTCGGAAGAGACAACTTAACTTATCCGAGGGTTCTCGCTAGCAGTATGAAAGCTCGACTTATGGGCATCGAATATCCTTAATTAATAATTCTTATTTGGATTTTAATCAAGAAAACTGGAGAATTTGGCTCAAGAATAATTTTTAATAAGTAGATTCTTCATTTGTAGAAGCTGATGTGAGTCATTGGAAGGTTAGATGATAGCATGAAGTTTGAGAACAGTTAATCTTAATATCAATATTGAAAGAGCTGCGCACCGACAAAATATCACGCGCTTTATAATCATATTTATTTATAATTTATATACTATTTTATAATTAAAATTTTTTAAGCAAATCCATAGTATCTTAAGTATATATGATAATAATAATAATAATAAAAATGAATTATAGTGATCCCACCTATCAATAAGGTTCATACTGAAATTTAAAGTTATGTTCAGTATAATAGGCTTTTTCTGGGTCTTCTTCTTAAAGTATATATCTTCCATTACTCTTTTAACCCTTTTTAATAAAAGATATCTTGCTTCAGTCGAGTTCGATTCCAATCATATTCAAATTTCTTCTTTGCTAAGCAAATGCGATGTCCTTCAAGATTTCATTCCCTGAGTACATCTTTTTTGTATATTAAACCTTCTGGAGTACAGTATAGTTTACTTATGAATCTCCTTAAGTTAAAGCTTTCAAGTTTTTATTTTTATTAGAATTTTTAGCATTATCTTAAAATATGATCAAATTTCCTGCAATACCAGCATTACTTTCTATTCTTTATTATCAGAGTTTTTGCTGGCTGTAGATTCGGTTCCACATTCATGGGATCATTTATTGTTGTATTTTTATAAATAAGCTTTCAGTCAATTTCTCTAATTGATTGAATTTGATTTCCATTTGTTCAATTCTCAGATTAACTGGTTAGAAATTTTCATTTTTAAATATTTAGGTATTAGACATTAGGTATCATATTTTTCCTTCTAGCTCTTATAAGTTTAAAATTCTCAATTTGCATAATTTTGAGTCTTTGGAGTATGTTATGCTAATCGTAATTCGATTGTGATGGATCCTGTTTAGGAGAGACTTTTTGCAAGAAATTATCCATTTTTTTATATATAAAATAAAAATTATATTCTAAACTTATAATAAAAGTAATAAAATAAAGCTATTATTTACAATATCAGTTTAGAATATAATTTTTATCTTTTTTGCCAAATATAATAATAACTAAAAAAACCAATATTTCTATCCTTTAACTTAAAAGATTGTTTTAAGATAACAAAAAATAATATAAAAAGTGAAAAGTTTAATTAAAATTGAATTATTGTATATTAGTAATTTTTTATCTTCATAAACTATATTAAAAAAATTAAAACAAGAAACTTCAATTACTCTGATTTTACAAATGATCTAAATAAAATAAAAAGATACATTTAAAAATAGAATTTTAAATTATCTATAATAATCTTACTAAAAATTCTCGTTAAAATATTAAATTTATATTAATGTTCAAAATTTTAATTCTTTACTTTTTTAATTTATTTAATAAATAATCTAGAATCATATTTTTAAAAGAAAGCAATATATTAGATGCTAAAACTATGATTTTAAATTATTTTTATTCTAAAAAAATGAAATAATCAAAAATTAAAAAAGTTTTGTAAGTTAATAAGAAAAAGCAAAAATTTGATCAAGATTTAAAATTAAATATCAGATTGTTAAACTAATATTTTATAGAAAATATAAAATAATAAGATATGATCCAATATATAAGTTATTAAGGATTTAATAAAGAATTTAAAATTTTAAAATTAATAAATTTAATTTATTTTTTTAATTATTTGAAAAATTTTTAATTTAATGGATAGCAATCAAGAAAAGCTGGTTATTAAAATTTTGTTTATCAGGTAAAGTTTAAGAAGATTGCAGATAGAAAAATATAAACATTTGATTGCTAGAATTGGAATAGGAAATATAAAATATGAGATATGTTCTAACCTCAAAGAAGTTCCATAATTCGTAAAAATATCAACAATAAAATAAAATACAGATATCTTAAAAACTTATGAAATATAATGGAAAAAATTTAAAAGCTAGACCTAAGATACAGAAATTACTGACTACAGCTGCACTTAAGTTGAGTAAATTTCAAACTTCTGTCTTATACTTTCAGGTGGAAAAAATTTCAATTAATCTCAATTAAAAATAATAGATTAAAAAACATTAGTGTATAAATTCTAAATGAAGTACTAGAGATTTTATCATCGTACTAATTATGATAAATAAAGCTTGATTTATATAATTTCAGGATAAAACTATTCTACCAACGTTATTAAAGATGTTTAGTAATGTGAAGTATTCAATATTGCTTCTAAAAGGTTTAATGAAATAAAATAAATAAAATTTCCAGTCAATAGATTTGGTTGTGATTAATATGATTAGCAGATTTATTTATTTGGAGGATATAACTAAAATAAAGGAGTTTTTTCAGATTAAATACAGGTTTATATAGCAAGAAATAATGAATGAGTTAACTGCAAATAAAAATTAAACAAAAAGTTCACAACTTCAGCAATTTTTATCCCAAAATTAAAATCTTTTCTCATTTACAGAAATGGAGGTTTTGACATTCCAACTCATATATTTGATATGAAATCAATAAAGATTCAAGGTGAAAAATATCCACAATATAACATAAGTTTCACATAACCTGTTTTAAGTAGAATTAGAATATTTTAGTATGATTAGTGGTCAGATTTATTTTTCTATGATTTGAATAAGTCAAAATGGGAAATAATAAAATATTGAGCAAAAATAAAAAAATTAAGATAAAATATCATTCATTTTTTGTTTTATTTTATACTAAAAATATTAGTTTTAAAACTCTTTAAAATAAGTTTAACTTAATATTATTAATATAATAATATAATTATTTATAATTAAAAAATTTAAATATTTTCAATTTTTAAATGTACTAAAAATTAAAAAAGTTTCTAAAGAAAATTAATCTTAAAAGATATAAAATTGAGAAAGTTTAAAATTCTTATTTTACTTATTTGATTGAATTGAAATTTTGATAAATAATTTTTATTTTATTTTGATATATTTAAATTACTTGAAACAAAAATTCGATTAAAATATTTTTGATTTATTTTAAGATAAATGTAAAATTGCTAAACATTACTATTATTGAATTAATAATCTATTTACATAATAAAATATTATTTAATTAACTATTCATAATTCCAAAGTATAAAAAATAATTTAAATCTTTTTATTTTTGATACAGATATTAAACTTTAAATTCTATATTCATAAATTGTTTATTTAAGTTATTACTAAAACAAATTTAGATTTTTAATTAACTAAACTATAAAATAAATTAAATATATTTTTAGAATTTACTAAAAAACATGTTTTTGCTAAGACATAAATTTTACACTCTTATTTTTACGAAATTATTTATTTATAGCTTTTTATTAAATAAATTTTATAAAAATCTAAAAACAAAATTAAATTAATAATTCTTTTAGTTTATTCTTTTTTTCAAAATAACGAGGTTATTTTTTAATACTTAAAAATAAATAAAAAACTAAATTTTTAGATAATATTTTGTACAAATTTCTGTCTAACTTCGGATTTAAAATGAAATAGAAAAAAATAGGAAAAATAATTAAATTATATATGATAATTGAATCTTAAGAATTAACTTAATTTCTAAAGATAAAATAATATGATTATTTATTTTAATTTAGTTTAAATATTTATTGTTTATTATATAAAGTTAACTAATTTTTTATTTGTATATTAAAATAAATTTATAACATAATAAATAAAACTTTTAAAGATAATTAAAAAATTACTTATATTTTTATTAAATATGTGGTTGTTTGAAATAATATATTAATTTACTATTAAACTTTAATTATTAAAAATTTAATGATCCAAAGGGATAGATTACATAAATGTATAAAACAACAACAATTAGAATAACTCATAAAAATTTACTTCTTAGAGGAATAAATCAAAAGAATATTAGAACTGTTAAAGAGCTAGACAAAAAAATTTGCTCTTTGGCTAATAATGTATTTAACTCTAAAATAAGAATGTCTGGCTTAAAACAGATTCAAGCTCAAACCTTCTATGCTTTAGCTTAACTAGGAACTATAAAAAACATAGCGAAAATTATAGCAATTTGAAAAGTACTGCAATCATAAATAACTTTGTCCTAACTCCAAACAAGCCTCATGAATATAGAATCTCAGTCTAAAGTAGATTTTCTAAAATAAAAATAATAATAATAATTCTTCAGAAAAAGTAGAAACATCTCTAGAAATTACTTAGGAAAGGTCTATTTTTGTGAAAGGATTGGGCATATATCTAGCAATTGCAGATACTTTCAAAGGAAATAATTATATAAAGCAAAACCTATGAAAGAATATAACTAAAATATACTGCATCCTTGAAGTAAAATTTAAAGGAAGGAATTGCTGGTGGGGATTTATTACTTTCGGAAATCGCTAACACATAAAAATGAATAAATAAACAAATTTTTGGTAAAAGTTGAGATTTAAGTAAAATTCCTATAGTTAAGAAAGACTAAAGTATCTCAAGTTGATATTTCATAGAATAAATCAATCTAAATGACGAATAGAATTAGTGATTTAAATTACCCACAACATTTAAACCTTTTGATTCAAAGTAAAACAAATAAAGGTGACACAATTTTAATAAATTATGCTAAATATGTAAAGTTAGATCTAAATTTGATTAGTTAATTTGCAAATAAAAAAACTATTTAAATTTTAATAAAATTTTAAATATTAAACATTTATATTTTATTTTAAAATAAATTAATTTTAAGTTTATTCTTAATATTTTTACTTCTATCTCAATAAAAAAAACTTGCTTTATAAACTTTAAAATTTATCTTTCTGAACGCTATATAAAATTTAATTTTTTTTAATGAAATTTGTTATTAAAACTTATTTTAAAGTTATAAGCAAATAGATTTTTATAATCAACTAAATAATTAAATAATGATAAGTGAGCAAGTTTTATTGTAAATAAGAATATTACATTTAAGGAAGTAATTAAGAAAATTAAATGAACTAAGCTCAAAAGCCCTGTTTAGTCGTTTTGGAATTGGAATTATAAAATACGAAATTTTTCCTAATTTAAAGGATTTTCCTAAAATAAAAATAGTTTCTACAGTTTCAGTAAACTCTAATACCAAAATTACTTACAAAATAAAAGAAAATAACTCAGAGAAGCAAAAAATAAATATTGAAGAAACTTCTTCTTATTGTACTTAAATCTAGCAGATTTTTAATGAAACACTGCTTATATCAGGTGGATATGACAAAAGTAACAAAAGATTTACTTTTTATTTAAAAAACAACTAAACTTAAGAATATTAAATGCAATTTTAAAGGTATTTGCATAGGACAACTTTTGATAAAAAAGACTTAATATATATTATTTCAGGATATGCTCAGGCTGCTAAAGGAGAAATAAAAGAGTGTGAAGTTTTTAGTATAAGTAAGAAACAATTTTAAAGTATAAACTAAATATCTATGCCTATATGATTATTTGGATGTGATTAGACTAACCAGAACGTTTTTACCTTTGGAGGATATAATTCGTAATAAGGAACAGAGTAGCATTCCATATAAGTTTATTAAGGCCACGATAATATTTGAAAAATATCATAGAATGTCTTAACTAAAAAATCGACAACTTCTGCTATCTTCATTTCAGAAATTGCATCATTTTTGATATATTCAAACGGATATAATTAGATTAAAAATCAGATATATGATCTGTAAAAGATTTATGAATAAGAAGAAACATTTTTTTAGAAAAACTATTGCTACACTTAACCAATTTTAAGTGGAAAATAAGTGTTTTAATTTGATTAGTTTTGCAATTTATTTAGATACGAAAATTTTTCAGGAAAATGGCTAAAAGTATTTTGAGAAGATTTATAAATAACTCTTATCTTAAGACAAAATAAAAATAAATTAATTAGATGAATAAGTTATTAATTACACAAAACTATAAGTAAATATTTTCAATAAAACTTCTTAAATATTTATTCTTATTTTTCATTCTAAAATAATAAAAAATTCAAATTATAGCAAGAAAAATAAATTTCTTTGATCTTTAATAAAATAAAAATTAAATTATTAACTCTTAATAAATAATTTTATTTAAATTATAATAAATACTAAACATATCCCTTAACTTTATAAATGTTGCATACTTGCAAAATAAAATATTTTTATCTAATTAAAGTATATCAAAATTGGATTAATTAGAAATTTAAACAATAATAGTAATATCTATAACAAATATTTTAAATATAATTTTTTTAATTTATAGCTTTAATAAAATGATTATAAACTAACATCAAATTTTGTTAATTTTTGCTATAAATTCTAGCGATAATTAGCAGTAGTTTTATAAATAGTTTAATAACTATAAGATCAAAGTTTTTAATTTTACTAAAATAATAGAAAATGATTTATTTTAGTAAATGATTAAATTTTTATAGAACTATAAAAATTTAAGAACAGTAATAAAGCAAATGAGAAAAATTTAATTATAATATTTAAAATCTAGAAATTAAATAATTAAATAATTGATAAAATTTCTTTTTATTTAATTGAAAACTTTTATATCAATTATTAATATAATTACTTTTATATAAATAAAACAAGCTTTTATTTATAATTTTTTAAATAAATTAAGATAGTTAAATAGTTTAAAATTGTATCGATTAAAATAAAATAATCTTTAAATTTTCATTTTTTTGCATTATATAATATCATAAAATATTTAAAAGCTTAAAATTTCCCAGTGTCAATGCTTATATTCCACTTTAAATAAATTTTAATTAGAAAATCTTGGTTTTCACATTTTCACATTTTCATATTTTTACTTTTTCATTTAATTTTTTTATTTTTGATACAAAAGTGTCAGTATGTTTTTTTCTAAGATTTAAATTTAAAGCAGCTAAGATTAAAATTTACTTAAGTTTAAATTGATTGAAATATTATATAAAACTTCAATTAATTTAGTTGGGAAATTTAAGATAAAAAAGATATTAAATATATAAAAATTAATTAGTAATTTAAATATTTTTATTCTATTTAATTTTAAAATATCTTATTTTTTTATTTTCTTGAAAGATCGGAAAATTAGACTTATGGTGTCTTTTATTTTATGATCAAGGATATACAAATTCATTTCTTAAATCTTAATTGAAGTTCTAAAATTTATAAACAATAAAATTTTCAAGAAGCAGATGGTAAGGAGCCTTGAATTTTTGAAAATGGAGAAAGAAAAAAAGGAAGAAGTTAAGATGAGAAGAAAGCAAAAGTAATTGAAAAAATGATGAGATAAAGTCGATATTTAAGCAACAATTAAAAAAAATTATAAATATTATAATTGAAGAAAGCAATTCTTGCAATTAAAGATGTCAATAAATTTCACAGTTTAAAATTTAAATTTAATAATTAAAAATTTTTAAATTAAATAAAATTATTTGATATAACTTCATTATAAATATGCCAATTAATTTTATTTTTCTACTTTTATTCATCTAAATAATAAAGAGCAAATTTATTATATTCATTATTGTTTAAATTTTGTAAAGATTAAAGTAATATTTATGCAGCAAATAGTTTTATAAAAATAGAAATAAAGTAAAATAATTAACTTTTAGTCTTTTTTAATTAATAATTTACAATTAATTTAGCTAAATTAAGATATTTATGAAATTAATTATTATTTACTATTATAGTTTAATAATGCCAGTAATATAATTAATATTCTAAATTTCATTAAATAAATAAATAAAAATGATTATAGAGCTCGTATTGGCATGCAGCTCTTTCAATATTAATATTTAATATTAAGAAAATGTTCTCATGTTTCTTTTTAAAATTCTAGAGGTCCGATGAGTCATGTCAGATTCTCCAAATGGGAAATCTTTTTATTAAAAATTATTCTAAAATCTTGAGTCAAATGCTTCAGTCTTCTTGAATAAGGTCCAAATAAGAATTAATTATTAAGTCGGTAATTAGAAGGCCCATCAGTTAAACTTTCATATTGCTAGAGAGAACCCTCGGGGTAAGTTAGGCATGTCTCAACAGAGCTTATCCACCCTTCCCCGTGATGGCATCTAGTGTGAGATTACTCGCAATGCAGTATACACTGCACCAGATTACTTACTAGTTTGGCTGAAGCGGCCGACATCCATTTTATAATATATATTTAATAAATAGTGTATTTAATTTGTATTACAGCTTTTTATTAATAATTTTAATTTTTTATCTTTTTTATATAAAAGCACTAAATTAATATAAAAGTTAAAGAATATCATCTCATATTTATTAAACTTGCAAAGCATCTTAATTTAAGTTATTTTTATTTTTATTTTCTTATTTAAACTGAAAAATCCTATTTTTAACTAATTTTGTTAACTTAATTTTTTTCAAATACATTTAAATTAAAAATTTAACTATGATTATATATTAAAATATATTTCAATATTAGATATATAAACTATACAATTTTTAAATAATAGGGAAATAGTTAAATTTTTAATAAAATTATTAATATTTTTAAAAAGCTTTGGGAGGATAGATAAGCAATAAAAAGATCTTAAGTAAAGTTTAAATAAATAATTAATATAAAAATATAAAATTTTAATCTACTTATATAGAAAAACTAGTCTTTCAACTTTAAATTTTACAAATTTATTTAATAAATTAACTTTAAGAGTAATCATTTTTATTTAAAAATTAGTGATTTATTAAGAATTAATTATTTAATTTTTTTAATTTAATTTTAAACTAAAAGAGTTTTTGGACTGCAACTTCTTCCAGTTTAACGACCCCAACACTCCCTTCATGGGATAACGGGGATATCCTGTTGCTTTCGAAAAGCAGCTGCCAGGCTTCAAGCCTCTACCAGGAGTGGATAATCAAAAGGAAGGCGTTCCCTTGCAAAGGTTGACTTTGACCAGGGACTTTCTCAGCGACAAGAAAGGAACTTGTTCCTAGCCATAAAGCCAGAAAGTATGATTCAGAAGGTCAATCTCAGCTCCCACCATCTTTTTAATTATATTTATATTTAATTTTTTTATAAAAGTTAAATATATCTATGCTAGAAAATTTTTTATATTAAATGTAAAAAACAAATAAATTAAAAAAGATTGTTGGGCAATAAATTATAAAAATTATTTAATTTCATTTTCTTAAGATTTTAAATATAGTAAATCGTTTTTTTCTTCATCTAATTAGTTAAGAAATATGAGATTCAAAAAAAATTTTGAATTATTCATATTATATAAGATAAAAAAATAGCTCCTAAGAAATAACCCTGAAGGAACTAGCAGAATATCGACTAATAAAATTCACTCATTGAAATTTACTCATTTAAGCAGCAAATAAAAACTTTAGCAATAATTTAAAAACTTAAATTAACGAATAAATTCTATAAACTATATTATAAAAAAACTACAAAATTAAAACAAATGATTAAGAACGGAAATTAATACTAAGACATCAATGTCGCAAGTTAATTAAGAACTGCAAAAAATTTTCTAAATTTAAAATGTCGAAAATATCTAAAAATAGATCATGACTAAAAGAATTTAAAAGCATGATGCCTCTAATGTTAGGAAATTGAGTTTATTTTTAGAAGAAATAGAACTAAATACTTAAAAGATATTAAGTAATATGATTAAATTATACTGCTCTCCAAAAGGAAAGATCTACAAGAAAAATATATTCAGGGGAAACTAATTTCTATTAGATATATTTTATGCTCTAAAAAGAAGAGAAAAATAAATGTTTGGATTAGATGAGAATGAAGCAAGATTCCTGTGATCAAGAAAGGTTAAATTTGCGCAAGTCGTTACGTAATAGAAGAAGACTGCAATGATCCTATGAACGCATGAAATAATCCTCTCATCTTATAAAAAAACTTAAAAACTTATTAATGATAAACCTAATAATGGAGATATCACTTTAATTATCGCAATTTTGAAAGATATTTTTACTAAAAGCTTATTGCAAATGATAAATTTATCTTCTAAAATAACTTAAAACTAGATTTTATATATGTATAATAACTCTGATAATTTTTAAATATTTTATAAGTTCTTAAAAATTATTAAACCAAATGTAAATAATTAATTATCTAATCTTAGAATATTCTCTAAGTATTTATACTAAATTATTATTCTGATATGTATTTAATTAATTTAAAATCTTAGAAAATTTTAACATAAATAAGGAATAAATTACATTTGGTTTAAATATTTATAAGTTTAATATAAAAAAAGATTTCTCAATTAAAATAATTTAATTTTTATCTTAAGTGAAGTATTAAAATATTTGACATATATCTCTAGTAGAAGATTTTTTTAAGCATCTGCAATACCATTTTGCCATTCTTTTAATTTCATTATTTTAATTTTGCTCTGCAAAATCTTTTTAACTCTAAACTTATTTAATTTCTGCTCCAAACATTTTATTTTTATCTTCAGTAAGAAAATCTATAATATCCATATCCTTTTCTCCTACATTTTAAGTGTATTTTTAAGATGAAACTTTTTAAGTTGTCTTTGCAGAACTTTCACTTTCTAAAGATTCTTCAAAATCCATAACAAAATTAAAAATCTAATAAGAATAGTAGAAAGATTCTCCAAATTATGTATCTTATGCACTTAACTTTCATTCATGCTTATATTATCCTGGATATTTTTCCACAGTAATTAAACATTTAATTATCTTACTTTCTTTTGGTAATACTTCTCCAACATCTACATTTTTTGAAAAATTGTCTAGACTTTATAAGATAGTGCTTTAAGGTCATTTATCTTCTCCAGTATTTGTTACTTCTCATTTTATTATAACTTGTTCATTTGTAGAAAATTTTTATATTTCTTGTAATAGCTTAACTGAAGCTTAAAGGAAAGATTTTATATATATAGTCATACTATATTCTTATGAAATATCTATTTCTACATTCTTTCTGAGTATAAACGAATGAATCAATTTCAACTCTTAACATTGTTAGAGATCGAAAGGTATTTTTACTATGGTATTTTCATTTTGTTTTAGTACTTAGCTGATAACGAATTCCTTACTTATTTCTTTTCAAAATAAGCTAACACGTTCTTTCCATACAGTCTCTCCAATATTATAAATTTTACTATATAATAAAATTACAACTCTATATCAACTTTTTGGCCTTTATAAAACTATTGGTTATTTTAAAGGCATTCTACTTTTCCCTGTATAACAATCTTACTATATATTTTTCATTTGTTTCTTATTCTAATAACTAATTATATCGACTATTAAGTTCTTTATTTTCTTTTTCAAAGCTTTGTAGTTAATTAGTTAATTAAGCAATTTAACTTTCATACTCTTGCTCTTTTATTTTTCTTTCTTAATCTATTTTCTATCTTTTTATATCATCCTATTTTTAAACTTAGTCTTCCTTATTTTATAAAGCTTGAGGTTAAATTTATTGCATTGAATATTGGTTAACCCCATTTTCAGTTTATGTTGGCAATTGATTATAACTAAAATTGTTTTGGCAGTTTTCCAAGTCTACCACATTTCGAAATTAAAACTATTGACTATTTTAACTATAATTTTCTTGAAACTACGCAGATAGCTGATTTTTCAATTGAAGCTATACTTGCTATTGCTATTTATCTTAGATATTATCTAATGTAGGAGTGAAAATCATTTAGAAGTTATAATTTTATTCTTAAGCATTTTTTATTTCTTCTCTATACTTTTCTTTTAATGAAATAATTATTCCAGGTTTTCTTGAAGAATAATGTTCTATCACTTTTTCATATTTATGCTTGTAAGCTGTTGCAAGCTTTTATAGAACCATTTTTTCTTTTTCAAAAACCTCGATAGATTTTGTTATTTTTACTAGATCTCTGTTAAAAAACGCTAGAAGTTAAAGTAACAAGGATTAAAAATTTTCCAGTTATTTTGCTCTCTAGCATTACTGATCCATTAGATCTAAACTTTGCTTATAATTTTACTCCTTAGAAGTAATTTTTAAGTTCCTATCTAATACATCTAAGTCTCACTAAACTTATTTCACTAAATCATAATCTTATCTAGGCTCTAATATTTTAGCTATTAGTTCTCTTTACTTAAGCTATTAAACAATATTCAGTATTCTACTAGTTTTTTCATTAATATCCTCTATATCAGATCTTGATATTTTATCAAATTATGCAATGTTTGATGCTATTTAAGTGTAAATATTATAGCAGCGACTTTAAATTACCTCATAAACTGTATAAATTATACTAGCATTCTAGCACTCTTTATTTATTTACTCAAGCTATTTCTTTCCTTTCCCAAATTTATCTACTTAAATTTCTCCTTGCTAGTTATTGAAATTATCAATCATAGTTGATATATTATTTATTTCAGAAATTCACTCATTAAATAATCCAAGAAATTTAAATTTATTTTATTCAAAGCTAATACAAGCAAATCTAATCCTTTTATAAGAATTTAGGTACAATATTTAAATTATCTTCAAGGTAAATAGCAACTTAAATGAAATATTTAAAGAGAACTATAAACCTTTAATTTCATAAGAGTATTCAAATCTTTAATTAGAACTAAATAAATAAAACTAACTTTTTATCTTCTAACCTAGATTTTTAAGAGTTTAATGCTTTAATTGGATTAAGCTAGTATTTAAGCAAATTTATTATTATTTTATAAAATAACAAAAAGACAAGCAATCTAAAATTCAGCTTAATACTAACTGAAAACTCTCATTTTCCTTGCTCAAACAAATTTCATGTATTTTTGTTAAAATAGAATTAATCTCTGTTAAATAAGTAAAATTTTAAAAACAATTAAGCATTTCATTGAAAATTTGAATTATTTGAATAAAACTAAAATGAAAAAAATATAATAATAGCCTAAAATATATAAGATTAAATAAGGCTAGGAGCTTTAAGGATTTAATTATCTTTATTCTTAAAAGTAAAATTAATAAAAATAAGACTTTTAATTATAAATTATAAATAATAAATAGAAAGCTATTTACTAAGATTTCTTAATTATTTTCTAAGAAACTTCGTTTGAATTAAAAATGATTGTTTAGTTTTAAAGCTTTAATGATTTTTATATTAAATAAAATAAAAATTTAAAAAGCTATATGATCAGAATAAGAGTACTTATTCAAAGGTTAATTAATTTCTTATATTATAAAATATTCATAATCAAACCTAGAGATTCTACTTAGTTATTCTAAATTTTGAACTTTCTCTTTAAAAAAATTAACTTAGAATTACAGTTTTAGCTTGCTTAATAGATATTAATTGAATAAAATCCTTAATTAATTTACCGGATGCTAGATTAAAGCTTTATTAATGATTTTTTAAATAAAAAACTTAGCTCATAAGAGATAAATTAAGCAATTTTCCTATTATGCTTTTTATGGAAATTTTGAGATAATAAATTTAGGAAATCCCCCATATATTACGAATTAAGAATCTGATTTTGCTGAAAAAGATAAAAAATAATTTATCATTACTGTTTTTTTATTTTTCCTCACTTTAATTTAATAGTACACAAATCAAAGATATCCTTTAATTTTTAATTTTTTAAGTAAATGGAGCAACAAAAGAATAAATTTTAACTTTTTAGAGCTAAACTCTAAATTAATAATTCTAATTTAAATTTGCAAAAGCATATAAGATACTTATTATCATCTTCATACTAATATCTTAAAATAATATTTCTTAAATCATAAAATATAAATAAATTATATAATTATACTATGTAATGTTGATAATGATAGAAATTATAAATACTTTCAAAGAAGATAAAAATTCATTTTTTTAGAAAGGTTTTTATTTAACATTTTATAACTAAAGAATTTAATAGATAATGCTTATTGTTAGTTATAAGTATCCTCCTTTATTCTTTCTATTGTAATAAATAATTAAAAGTTTGATTTAATATTGTTATTTCTTTATATTATGTAAATTTTTAAGAATATAGTAAAGCTTATACTAGTGAAAGCCATAAATACCACTTTTAAATTTTTTTCATAAGAAATACTATGAATAAGAAAGATATATAAATCTACAATCTTCGTAATTTGTATATTATAAAGGTTTCAATCTTAGCTTTTTCATATTTATAAAATTCTTAATTTTTAACTATTTGGATTTATTAATAAAATACATTGAAATTAATTCTTTATTACTAATGAAAAAATACTTTTTATCCTTTTGTTCTACATAAATCCTTAAAAATTATTTTTTATATTAAGATTAGATATTTTCAGCATTAACTACCTACACATAGTAAGTTTCTAAATGAAAAGCTGTCCCTTTATTTATATAGATTTAATTATTATTCTTATTATTTTTAATATAATTTACCATAAAGTCAGTATCTATAAATTTTCAGAACGACAAAAGTTTAAAAGGAATAAGTTCATAAAGTCTATCAAAGCATAAAAATATTAATATTAAGCTAGGATAATTGACTTAAGTTACTTATCTTATAAGTTGCTTAATTATTAATAAAATAAGACTAATTAAGGCTATTTAATTTTATAAATCTAATAAAAAGCTCTCTTTTAGTTAATTATTTAACTAAATTGGAAACTTAATTTAGTTAAAAGTAAATTTAAATCTGATTATTTACTATTTTTATCAAATTCTAACTAAGTTCGTATTTTAGTCTATGACATCTAAAAGATTTTAAACAGGAGTGTGTTATAATGTCAAAAATTTAGGTTGCTTTAATATATTGAAAATAAATTTTATCTAGATTTTGAAGTTTGGGTAACAATATAAAATAAAACATTTCTTAGAATAGCTATCTAAAATAAATAAGCTTCGTTAATTTCATTGATTTATAAATTTAAAAATTAATTATCTTTATTCTCACTCAATCAATATAATAACTATTCTTTAAACTATCTGAAATATTGACGGAATATCCTAAACACATTTCACATTAAAATTATTTAAATTTATTTTTTGGTTTCATTTAGATTATTAACTTGCTTAATATAATTAAAGAAAGCCTGAATAAAATCATAGTTATTAAGCCTTTATTTATATTTCTTTTACTCTTATTATATTTATTTCTATCATAAATTATTTGACTAATTTACATTAGATCTATAAAATCTCAATTTATTCAGTTCTACTAATTTAAAATTAAGATTATTATATAATAAATATAAAGTAGCCTATTTTAATTTGGTTGGGTTATAATTTATTCTTTAATTTCACAAGCTATTAAATAGCAAAAATCCATTTAAGAATCCTTGCATGCTTTCATTAAAAATTATTTTATTATATTTAGTTAATTAATTTCATTAATAAACTTATTTTAATGTTTAGCTATATAAATCATCTTAAAAGCAAGCTAGCATTTATTATTTTTTATATCTTAGTAATTTTCTACATCCCCACCTATTAAACATTTTATATAAAATTTATTTGAAGTGCTTATAAAAGATTTTAGTTAACTTAAGCAAACTATTTTATTATTAAATTTTATCTACCAAATGAAATAAAATATCGAGATATCAAAGAAATGATTTAATTTCATAAATATCATAATAGCATTATTATTCAATTACTATGCTTTATATTCAATAATCTAATAAATTTAATATTTTATTCCAACAATCAAGCTATTTGCTGCTATGTATTTACAATATTTGTATTTAATATCTTCCTTTTTTTAAATATTTGTAGTCAATTATTATAAAGAAATAAAAACTAGAAACTTGATAGAGCAGAATTATATAGAATATGACTCTATATATATGCTTATCTTTAAATCATCAGCAATATAAGTTTACTTAATCAATGTTTCTTTAGTCTCCTCTCTACTAACTCTTCTTTTTTATTAATATTAAAGCAAATATAACTATCACTTTATTCCTCAAATATCAAATTAAATTAGATGACTACTAAGTTAATTAAATGTTGGAAATAATTAATAGATTTATTAAATTGCTAAACCCTTTTATTCTAATACCTTAAGAATTCTTTAACTGATTTATACTATTAATCCTAAAGTATAGGAGATAATTGGATTTAATAGTTTCTACTAATTACTCTTAGTACCTATCCAAAGAATTATGAATAAGATAAAATTAATTTTTTGATATTTGATGCATCGAAATAATTCTAAAAGCTAAATATCTCCAGAAAAACTTTTATAAGATAAACATATGACTATTTATTTCTAAATATATCGATATATAGCAAAGATTAAAGACAACTTAGTTTATATTAATTTAAATTGCTTTATGAGGAATTAAAATAGAAAAAATAAAGATAAGCATTTAAAAATATCCTGTCATCTTTACCCATAACTTCATAAATGAATGCAAGTCTCTTTAAAATCTAGATAATCCTTACTATAAAAAGAACCTAAGTAATTAGCTTTAAACTTTTAAAATTTATCATATTAAAGTATATTTCATAGTTAATTCTATATTTGCTTAAGTAATAAATCATCTTAAATCTTAGATTTTAGAACTAAGTTAAATTAATAAAAGAACTCACAACATACCTTATTAAAAAGAACTTAGGTAAATTAAATATAAACTAAAATATATGCTCAGTTATATAAAAATGGCAAAGTAAAGCTGCTATTAAGATTTCTAATCTTATTTAAACTATAATGAATAAGTTATTTCATATCAGTTCTTACCAAATATATAGCTAGTTATATCTAATTAAATTTTAGTATCTAGATGCATTAATGTTATTTATTGTATGTTCAGAGATAATTAAAATATATTCCTAACACTTATATTTTTCTAAAGTGCTTATTAATAAAATGCTTAGTATGAAGAAATTAATTTTAAGTGTATAGTGTGATTATTTTAAGTTAGATCTTTTATATTTATTCATATCTAAATAAATATGGGAATTACTCTAATTCTCCTATTATCAATTCTTTGTTGCTCTTAATCTTTCAACATAGGCATAGTGTACAGCAAAGATACTTAAGTCACTTAAATTTAAACATAAGAAGTGAATAGCTTTTTCAGCTCTAGTAAATATAGCTTCAACACTTAAGAAGTGTATGTAAGTAATTTTACCGAAATTTAAGGAGCAATTAACTTCTTTAAAAGGTAGAAAGTATTACTCTTTATTGATTTTACTTTCTAACAAGAATTCACTTATTTACTCTCACATTTAGCAGAAGAAGCTCAGATTGTTCATTTTGCTTGATAGGAAGAAGAAGTTTAATAAGGAAAATTTACTCATAACTTCATGCCTTCTGAACAAGAAACAGCCTAGTGTATGATTAACTTCATAAATTATTGAAATTGAATTACAGTTGGATTCTTCACTAATAATGAGCAATATAAGGAAGCTAAGATGATTAAAAATAAAGTTAAGCTATCTAATCTTTTCTAGATAGTTAGTAACTATCCTAACTACAATACTCTAAGATAAGCTTTACCTCTTTATTTCAAATCTTTTGGAACTTCTATTTTTTACTTTGCCTCTGAGGAGCTTTTATTGTAAGCTGTAAAAATAGCAGAAGAAACTTAAAACTATAAATAAGGAATAGCTATAATAGCAAGCTTCAGGAACTCAAGAATTTTAATAAAAAGCCAGAATAAAACAGATGGCTTGTTAGGCTTTGTTTTTGGAGATAAAGTAACTTTAACAGAAACTGAATATATTCTGTACTGTCTTGAACTAGTCTTTAATAAAATAAACATGTGAATAGATGATGATCCTGACTCAATCATTTTAAACTAAAGAATTATAACTTACCTTACCCATAATAAATCTCTCATAGATGTATACTTTCAAGTTATTAACATATAAGATAAATAAATCGTTCAAGTAGGTAAAGTGGACTAAAACTAGTTTATATAAACTAGAGATATCTTATGACCAGGAAATTCACATATAAGTCCTGAAGGTGGTGAGTTCGTTATTAATATTAGTATGTCTAACGATTCTTATGATCCAGATGGATAATACAACGAATGAGTTACTCATTATTATAAAGGTAGACTGTTTGGTCTTAAATATATCGAAGATCATCCTGAACTTCTACCTTTCTATAAATATAAGAATTTATTAACTTACACAGGAGCTACAGTTTATAATTAAGATTACGTTTATAAAGATTGAATTACTAACTATAAAGAATATGGATTACTACATTTTGCTCCAAGTGCTAGCGGAATCAGTATAGGACTTCACCAATTCTTTAAGGAACAAAACTTCTCAGTATAAACAATTTCTGGAGCTAACAAATCTCCTGTTTTATCCAATCAAAAAATATACCCTTATTTCACTAGAACTACTATGAGCGATGCATTTCAAGGTCTTTTAATAGCAAGACTTTGTTTAAGCTAAGGATGATAAAATCTAGGAATGGCTTATGGAAACACAGCATGATCAATAGGATTAATGGAAGCTTTTGTGAAGACAGCTTAGCATTTCAGCATTAAGATAGTTAATGAAAACAAAATACTACCAGAAAATATAATATCAACAAAGACTTCGGAATGAAGTTAAGTAATGGATGAAATGTATTGCTGTACTCGTGTTATGGTAATTTTCCATTATATTGATGATACTTATGTTTTAGCTAATTATTTATATTCTCAAGGAGCAAGAGCTGGAGATTTAATAATAGTAGGAGCAGAATGAATAACAATGTCATGAGATATAGGAGACTAAAATGATTAATTTAAAGAAGTAGTATAAGGAGCTATTTAATTCTTTACAGCAGCTTGAATTGGAGAATGAGGATAATAAACTTATATCTAGTATGAATAATATTGAGGAACTAAACCGACTGCAGGATCAGCTTTCGAGTTTGATGCTGTATTTTTAATGAATTATGCTTTAGCGAATTTAATCAAAAGAGGAGAAGACTATGAAAAACTTGGAGTTCTTACAAACGAAATGAGGCATGCGAGTTTTATAGGAACGACAGGTAAAGTAACTTTAGATAAGAAAGAAAATTAAAGATCCTAAATAGCTTATTAAATTTATAATTACAGATAGTAATAGAATAAAGAGTGAGAAGTGGAGGTAATAGGATAGTATTGTGCCTAATGTGATGTAATATTTTAGTTTAACAAATAAATAATGTGAGGCGACGGATCAACTGGAGTATTTGATGATCATTGAAAATTAAAATGTCCATTTTTAGAGAGAAACAGAAAAGATTTTAAGCCTGGCAAGGTAGTAAAATATATAGTTCTCACTATATTGCTTATTTTATTTTCATTAGTAACATTAGCTGCTGCAAGACATTGAAGATAAAATGACATTTAGGATCTAGATAAACAAGTATTTATATCAGTATAAGATATACTCTAAATATCTTACTTGCTAGTAATAATCATTCAAATATTTTTATAAGGTCCAAAATTTTCCTGGTACGGTGACTAAGCTATGATATTAGGTGATTTCTTTTTAGGAAATTTCGTTTAAGCTGTAAACATAACAGAAAAAAACTCTTACATAACTTCGTTAGTTTCAAGTTTAGTATGCTTTGTTTGAGTTTTAATGTTAGTTTCCATTTTTTGCAAGTGAGAATTTTCTTAAAGAGCTGCTTTTTAAAAATTTGGGATATTTTCCTATTTCATTTTACCACCCCTAAGTTATATGCTTTTCTAGCCTCTGATTATTAATCTTGCAGATACATTTATTTGTACCGAAGCTAGTGATTTTAATGAAGATGGATAGCTTACTTTCAAAGAGTCTATCTACGTAAAGACTTGCTGACAAAGATGCTGATAAGAAAACCATTTGCTTAGTTTAATCTTAGCTTGCTTTATGATTCCTATTTTCATGCCTCTGGCTATTTTTTTTAGACCTATTTGGCAAATACTATAGGGAACTCAATTACACATAAAGCTAAATTATCAATACTTAGTATATTTGGGATATTTCTAGTTGATTATAGTTCTGTCAAGTAAGATTGAGAAAGACTCTGAGATTTCCTATGGAGTGATCTACTTTATAAGTTGTGTCTGCTTTCAATTAATAACATACAAGATGAAACCCTTTTCGTATATAAAAATCTACATTCTATGGTAATGCTGCCTTTCCATATTAGTAGTGCATGGATTTTTGAGTATGATAATAATAATAAAAAGCATAGAAGTAACAAATCGCTATTACTTAATGGTAGCTTTAATAGTATCCTCTATCATTATCTTTTTCTTTGGATTCTTAAAATAAAGAAAGTTTGAAAGTTTATTGAAGTTCAATACTAAGAATGCCTCAGGGCTTTTTAGATGAGCTTATTAGATAAAAACTAGAAAGGAATATTTAGATTAGCATAGAGAAGATTAAGTTTACTTATATAACAGAAATAGGTATTTCACAGACATTTAGTTAAGAGATTCTTTACATCTCTTCAAGCTTAGAAGCATAAAAGAAACAAATGAAGAATTCGATTAAGTAGTGCAAGCTTATGAAAAGGCAGGGAAAGTTAAATCATTTAAACATACTCCTGTTGGTAGAACTTTGTCAATTATAGAGAAAAACTAATGTTTATCATAAACTCTAATGTATGTATAAAGTAAGCTTTTTTATATTTCTAGGCTTCGAACAGAGTGTTGAAAATGCTTATAAGTCTACTACTTTATAAAATATATAGCAAAGAAGTTTAGACTAAACTTAAGATTTTGAAATGATTTCTAAGAAAGAAGATAAAAATGAAAATGCTAAGTAAGAATATTTCCAAGGAACAGCAGTATATAAACAAAAATCTAAGTAGCAAAAGCTATCCAATAGATTTATGTTTACTAAGAGCATTCTAAAGTAAGGAGAATGACAAATGAAAGAAATAGATTAAATTTCTATCCTGGAACAAAAGGAGCAAGATTAATCTAAGAGCTCTTTACAAGCAGAATAGAGTATATCAGAGAATTTAGAAAAATGATTTGAATAATATTCATAAAATATTTTAAATATTATATTTCCTCATATCTAAAGTTATTAAGCAGCCACACAAATTCTCTATTTTTAATACATCACTAAAACTAAAATCAGGTAAAAGTATTAATATAATGCAATAAATTGTATGAATTTATTAAAGACAGGCTTTTAATTTTAAGCTAAAAGTTTCTCAACTAAATATGTGATAACAAAATTTAAATTATGGAATATCTAGAACATAGCACAACTTTTAACTTCCATTATATTATTCCATCTATTTTTCATTTTATTTTCAAAGAGCATTATTATTAAAATTGTATACTATTTAACTATCTCTATTATAGAAATAATCAAATAAATAAGCTTTAGCATTTAATTTTTATACTAATATTTATATATAGAAACTAAGATATTGAAGTTCCTAGAAATTATTCTTTATTATTTTCTCTTTTTAATATCCTTTAAGACTTAAAAATTTGATTTGCTTTTCTAATTTAAAAAATAGTTAGGAAAAAAGATTGAGAATCAACAAGCTAAGGAATGTATTTTAATTTCTTCTCCATAAGGATTTATTAATAAGTGGTTTAAATTATAGTTGAATTATTAGACTAGAAGTTAATTATATTTCTTAGGTAATTAACTAGAAAATAGCAATAGTAGTTTTTATCTTTTGATTACCTCTAAATTATTTCAAATAAGTATTGATCAGCATTCTAGCTAGTGATATATTTTGGAATAAATGGAACCATACATTTTGAACTTATAAGCATTAACTAAATCTTTATTATAGCTTTGATGGCTTTTGCTCTTATTGAAGTTATAATAACTAATAAATTATTTAAAAGAGTGTCTTTGAAAAGAGGTATCAAGTTAATAAATAAAACTTTGATTAGTGTTGATGAGTAAATTAATAGTTATCATTAATTTGGAATATTTTAGAACAGCTAAGATCTTCATGTTGCTTAATCATATGAACTTGACAAACATTTTACATGGATATTCTGATAGCCGTTTCTAAAACAGACACTATTAAGAGCAATGAAGACATACTCCATAATCATAAATTTCAAGATTGCAAAGACAGAATTATCTTCCAAAAGCATTAGCGTCAAGATTTTGCATTCAACTGGAAACTTTTTTTAGAACTAGAAGTATAATCTAAATATAATCAATCTTTAACATTGCCTTAGCCAGTTTTGATTATATGAGTAAAAAATAATGAATAACTAGAATAATTGCAGATTAAGGTCTGAGTTAAGACATAAGGAATAAAAATTTCTTTTTGATTGTATTTGACTAAAAGATTATTTGAATCATATGTTAAAGAACTTTTCTACTTATTACCTAACTTAGTAACTTCGCTTTCCTAATTCTCTCTAATATTTTATTTTAAATATTTAGAAAAGATAGTTAACATTATATGATATACATCACTAAACTTACTATTTATTCCTGGCATTATTTCCTAAAGGATAAATAAGATCTAATTTTATAACTAGCTCGACTATCCTAAAATTTACATTTATAATATTCTAATATTGTGTAGCTTTTAGAAATATTAGCTTCTAAAACAAAATGATAAAATGAATGCATAGATATAGCAGAAGTATTTAAGCAAATAACTTTAGCTATATACAGAATTTCTAAAATTAAACTTATTTAAATTTAATTACATAGTGATATATATTAAGCTTAAACTAATATACTTACAATTTTATGCTTATAGCAAATAGTTATAGTTATCTACTTTATTTTGTAATGAAGTATTTGTTAAAGAATGTATATCACATTTAATAAAAGTATCAACTATAGTTATATTTTAGCTTTTCTTTTAAGTTAGTAACTATATCATTGTTAACTCTTAAAATTATAGTTAAATGTATTTTAATTTTACTTATTTATATGATCATCTTAAAAAATGCTTACTCGATAAAAAGCTTAAGAAACTTGCTTAGCGTTATTAAGACAATATGTAAGGCTTTGCTAGTATCATGATGAAAATAACTAGTATTTTGATTTATTTGAAAAGGATTGACTTAAGTTAGTTTAATATTCTTAACTACTATTAGATATATACTTAGAAATTAATTGCTTATGCTTAAGAAGCGCTATTGCTTAACTATAAAGGCCTTTTATTATTCTTCCTATGTAAACATAAATAGCCTAAGATGCCTAGAATTGGTAGTAATATTTTTCTTAATGATATAATAAAAAAGGTATAAATGAATTTAGATTTATAAATGTAAATATAAATGATAATTAACTTAATATTAATAGCCATCTTTTAATAGTGCTTATATAGATTATATAACTTAGAACTTTCTAAAGTTTAGTATCATTAGTTATAACAAATATAGCTACTTTATTATAATTTAGACATCCTATAACTTTAATTATATATTAATGTAATTAATATATAATATCATCAAAATGGGGTAGAATAATTCTCTTTATTTTATATAAATAGTATGAGATATAAAGTTATTAATTTAAACTATAATTATATAAACTTAAAGACTAATCCATACATACTTTTCTAATTATATTAGTCACTCTATCTAACAGATGTTTAAAAATAGGAATATTATATCTATTTAATAGCTAAGTAATGATAAAATAGCTAATATAGATTAAGCAGCAGATATATAGCTTACTATAATATCTTAGCTATATTTAGTATAATTATATTTTCTTATTTAAATTAGTTATCGAAAACTATTAAAGTGATAGAAGATAATAAGCCTGTAGACTAAATAGAACTTTTACTTTATAATAATTCCTTAAAAGTAGTTAACTATTAGAAATGCACTACTTATTAAGCAAATCTTTATTTAATCCTTTGAAAATGTAACCTATTAAGATGACTTTAAAAGATAGTAATATAATAAAATAATATTTTCCTATAAATTTTAAACCATAAAATCTAAAGGTTTTTTCTTGTTAAGATTAAGTCAAATAATTTTATCTTAAACGAGGGAATAAAAAGGATAAGTGAGTTAAGGAAAAATAAGAGATAGTAAGGATTAACTAACTGCTTGATTATTTAAACTAAATAGAGAATTCTAATGTAAAGACAAAATGATTTTTATCATAAACTCAAATATAATTCTACAAAAAAATAAGCTAAGTAATTAAGATTTAATTGGTATACACTTAATCATTTTTCATCCTTTTCAACTAAATTACCAACTTATATTTATATCAAACATAAATAAACAAATTACTAATATTCAACTAATTAAAACTTTTAAAGACTCTATTTGCTCAAATGAAATAAGGAGTTACTTAGTATATAATTAAGAAAAATAAATAAGATTTATCTAATATAAATAACTAAAGCATATCTAGTTTTAAAATTATAAACTTTCATATATCTAATTTCTTTTAATAAGAATACTTATTTACTATTTAAAGATAAAATAGATTCTAACTAAGTCTATTTTCAATGCTATTAAACTTCTTACTTAAAATTCTGAAATAGAAGGATAAAAGTCTACTTTTTAAAACAAAATTTAAATGAGGTATAAATCGTTAGAATAAATAGATTTTAATAAATAATAGCAAATTACTTCAATGATTATTAAATGAAGCAAAACTTTCTAACTTTTATAGGTGATTATGTAAAAATAGTGTTATTATATATATAATTTATATAGGGAGAAGCAATCTTCCAATGTCATTTATTTAAACTCTGATATCAAGAAGTATCCAATTAAAGAACGAGCAAAAACCTTAACAGGATTGGGCGGAGCAAGACAGAGGCATATTGTAACGTCATGTTGAACAATACCAGATATTAAAGCTTCTTAGAGCAGCATTCAGATAATTGGAATTATAGAAGAAAAGAATTTTCAGAATTCTAGCATTGGGTAAGAATGTAATGAAGATCCTTTTTAATATTTAGAGACTTTAATTTAAAAAATACGCGCCATTGTGGTGCTACATGCTCTATAATCAATTTTATTTGTTTATTCCTTAATTTTTTTAAATTTTTTAAATTATATTAACTTTAAAGAAATTATGGAACATGATCGATATGATGAAGACTAAATTAAAAGTTTAAAAAGTTTCATAGATTTAAGAGGACTTAAACTTCTAAGTCACAGGACCGGTTTTTCTAGTGGCTGCAACCACTCTCTTCCCATCCTTTCACCTTACTTATTATATCATTTTAGTTTCTAAATTTTTTCTCTTCCATTTGGGTTTAATTTATTACAATAGAACTTCCTTTCTTGTATGGTTCATTTTAATTCCTATTTATTTTCTTTCTTTCCTTGTTGTATTATTCTTTTTCCTCTTGAAAACTTTGCATTTTCTGTACAAATGGTAAGTACTTTTGCACACGTAGCATTTTCCCTTTGCTGGGTCTTAGTTTAGATCTATAGCATTTTTTCCTCCAGTTCCATCATAGTTTGTTATTTCTCTGCATATTATTATGTTTGATATTATTCTAATCATTGTCCTCTTTCCTAAAGGTTATCCTAATTCGGAATCTTCAAGATTTTTTCAATATTAATGTCATTCTAGTTGGTAGCTCCAATTTCACGAAATAATTCATCAAGATCTCTTTCATGCGCTTATTGGAAGCTCTCCTTTCATTCCTTAATCTCAGCTTATTAAGTTCCAAGGTTTCTGTTCTCCAATCTGAAATTTTTTGGGCTTTCTTCCTTCAGCTCCTTAATATCACAAGCATTTAAGCTCTCCCTTCCTGGTGTTGTGGCATTAAAAATTATCTCGCTGTTGTAGCTTCTTCCTTTTGTGTACCCTTCCTTGGATATTCATCCTCAATAGGAGTTACTTGAATCTCTTCGTAAAATTTTATTCCCATTTTTTATGTGGCTTTAGGAGTTTCCTATGTATAGTACCTTCCAGACTTCTGCTTTTTTGTCTCTTCCTCAGATATGTTTTACTATCCCTTTAGCCACTTGGAAGCCATACTTATTTTTTTAATGTATATTTTTATATGATCGATGCTAATTTCTAAATCATTTGCTTAAAAAATATAAAGTGCTATTATTATTAAAGATATAAATAAATAAATAAATTGGACTATAGAGCGCGTAGCACTTTCGTTGGTGCGCAGCTTTTTAAAATAATTTTATTTAATGTCGAAAAATAAAATTTTATGGATCTCTCTATCCTTGTATTCTCTTCCTGCAATACGTCCCTTTAATTTTTCCTTCCAAACCATAGGATGTAATATGCGATTACGGGTACATCTTTCTCCGACCTATTATGAAGAAGGTTTTCTCCTGGCATTCAGAGTTCTCCAACTTGTCGAATCTTCCTACTCTTGTTATTGGTTTCTCTTTCTCTGATTTATCCTCCGTCCGCGCTCATTTTTTAGTTGCCTTGCTGGGCCTCCAAGCAGCATCAAAAGGAAAGGGTTTTCCACCCTATTTAAAATATTTTTTATATATAAATAGATAAAGAATTTGCTTATTTTTTGGAATTTTCAACCCATTTGCGAGAAGCTGATTTCTCTCGTAATCGGGACAACCTTAATTTCCACTCCACTTTTCTCTTATATTCTAATTCATAATCAGATGTCCATTACTTTTTGTAAATAATACCCAAGATAAAACAGAACCTTTTCCTGATCCTAGAGATTTTCAGATGCTACTTTCTTCTACATTTTTGGAGCATGAAAGCTTTTGCATATTCCTTCCATCTATTAATATTGTTTGACAAGCTATGAATAAATAAAAAGGCATTTAGTTATTATTTTAATTAATTTAATTCAAATTATTGAATTTGCTTAAAGAACTTAGTTGATTGCAAAAGGAAAAACATTAATCTTTTTTTCTTTCTATAAGTTTCATTGTCTTTAAACCATTGCTTGAATATTATTGACTAATTAATTAATTAATTAATTAACGTGATTTCACTTTATTTGGTTAATTACAAATCAAAAGTTTAATGTTTAATAAAAGAGACTTCATATTTTCTTGGATCTTGTTTATCATACGTTCTAAGATTTTTAATCTATTTTTTCTAAGAGTTTCTGATAGATCTATTCCCATTCATTTCTTATTAAATTCGTTAATTACATGCTATATGTTTGAAACTTCTTTGCTTAGCTGAAGATTTTTTCCTGTAGAGTTTACCTTTTTCATCACAATAAATCCGGAAATATTTCCCATTAGTTTTCTACTATTTTCTTTTATTTTAATTAGAATTGGAAGCAGCTTCTAATTTTGTGCCCTGGTCGCTTGCAGTATCAACATCTCATCATTTTCTAATAGGGAATATATTTTGTTGTAGGCTGTTACTCTACATCCATCGGATCATTCATCTACATTTTTTGCAATAACAAGCTTTCAGTTAACTCTGCGAATTGATTAAGTTTTGTTTCTAATTATTCTATACTAATAATTCCTAACTATTTATTTTCAATTTTTTTCTTATGGATTAATCATCAGATGTTCAATTTTCTTCGAGTTCTTGTACAGTTCTTAAAAGTTTAAAATTTTCTAATTTCATGACTTGGAGTTCTTAAAGAATTTTTTACTAATCGTAATTTGACTAAGATGATTCCTTTTGAGAAGAGATTTTTTACAAGTAATTTTCCATTTTATATATATGACATCAATTTTGCCAGATTCTTCTAAATATAATTATTTTGCATTATTTAAAAACGTAGCAATCTAAATCTCAAAGACTCATGCAAATAATAATTTTCTAATTTTATTCTTAATGAATCATACTTTTCAATTATTAACTTTCTTTCGTGACCACTTAGATCCAATCAAGTCAACACCATTCCTCCCTAGCTTACAATTCCGAAAATTTACAAGAGGGCTTTGACCACTTCACTAACCATTATTGCATAAGGATGCAATTGTGTTCATGAGCTTTTAGTTAAATTAACAAATTGATTAAGAAAATCCAGATTATGATATTTATTTTATTTTTTAAATATACTTATCACGATTTAACATATTAGAGGTATTGAGGAAACCCATTTAACTTTATAAGTTTATGTTCACTAATTTCATAATTTCCAATAAATCAAAAAGCATCTCATTTTTTATTAAAAGGGATTCTTCTAAGGACTACACGCATACTTACATCAAGATTAATATATCAAATATAAAATAATTAAAGTGCCTTTCCTTAAATTTCGTATACTAATATGAGTAAATACCTTATTCAGAAGGTTATTTTAGTTTATATACTGAGAATTTACTCTTATAACTCTAATATGAATTCTGCTAACATCATATTGATACAAAGAAAGTACAATCTGTTTATGTAGTTAAGAATTTTACGCATTCTTAGCAATTTTAGATCTATAACTATAGAAAGGCAATATAGTAATTTTCTAGCATTTAGCTATTTTTTGGAAAATTCTAGAAGAAACCAATTTTATTTGTTTTGAATATAATAATTTAAATTCTTCAAGTACCTAACTTTTAAATGTAGATAAGTTAGTTCTAATCTTATAAAGGTAATTTCTTAAGTGATGTTATGAAATGTTCAAATTCAAAAATTAAACATCAATAGTTTCATTAAATCGAAAAGAGGATAACTTTTTCTAGGTTCTTTGGAAAAAAGTTTTAGAAAAGAGTCATGAATGTCTTTAAAATATATTTGTTAAGTATACATAATTTGTATAATGTATTTCATCATAATTATGTATGTAATTATGGTCTAATATCCAAAGTATGAAAACTATTTCATACACTTTAATTTTAAATTCCAATAATGAGATTTAAAGATTTAATTGTAAAGCTCATATGTAGATTTCTTATCAATATCTCCTATTTTTGTATTTTCTTAGTTAGCCTTTAAATTTAAAAGGCTATTTTGCTGGATGAATAAGTCTTAAAACGTTAAATGAAGTTAGCTTTTCTCTTATTAATAAGAGTAGATGATTATAGAGAGATAATAGGTAAATAAAGCTATTATTTAATTAGGTTTAATTATCATTATTTTAAGTTAAAAACTAAGCTATTATTAAATGGCTATATAAGGTTAAGTACTCTATTGAGTTTATTAGTTTAAATAGGAATATGTTTAAAGTCTATTTCTCATAAAGCAAGCATAAGAGTTAATTGATGCTAAAACTTTTAAATTATAGGAAAATTCTTAATTAAAAGTAAGATAAAGATCATTGTTCTTCTGTTTTCTGCTAAATTTATGGATCAAACAATTTTCGAAGAAACAAAAAGGAAGTTCTTCTTTGGATAAAAAAGCATTAAGATAGTGGAAAAATGAAATATCGGAATAATAGAAAAAATGTATAAATTTAAACTGAAGAAAGTTAGCAATAAATAGATTAATTTAATATAAGATACAATAAGCAGATGGAATCCAATATCAAGCAGTTGGAGTATATCAAATAAAGTAAAAATAGAAATAAAAATAGCAGGCTAGGACTTATACAATTAGATAATAGCAATCATTTTATATAGATATCTATAATTTAATTATTATTTTAATTTAAGAATAAAAAGCTATTAATATCTAGTAAATTGCTCAACTAAAATAATAATATAAAGAAAGAATCTTAGATGAGTAATAAATTTCCTTATATAAATAATAAATTAACTCTAATTGTTTAAATGAGTTCATAGAGTAAAGAAAAGATTTTATAACTCAGAGGTCTTAAAGATTGCATTTCTATTTACGTAATTATATCTTTTCAATAAGTATACTTAGATTTCATGTCATTAAATCAATTCTTAGGATTAGTTTTTAGTGTTGTAGTATTCAAATTTAAAGTATTTAATTTTCTTTGTTTTTTTTATTTTATCTTGGCATTTTTGAAAAGCTTGCTTTATGTTTTGTTAACATTGTAAATTTCATACCAAACTTATTTGTTTAAATACGAAAGAATTTCTATATTATAGATAGTAAACTAGGCTATTAATAAAATCTTATTCTTAATGCTAAATTTTATCGATATATCGATTAAAGGATTCTTGATTATTTTTAATTTGTTGATTGCAAATTATTATAAAAGCTCAAGTTTATAGATTAATTTCACTATTTATAGTCGCTTTTGCTAATTTTATTCCTTCTAGTTTCAACAAATCCCAGATTATTGTAATGACTCTATCCTTAATCATTGAATACTTCAATTCTCTTTTAGTAACTGAAACTTTAAAGGTTAAGTAGATTAATATGAGAAACCAGGAATCTCTATAAGGTGAATTTTCTTTGAATTTCCTTTATAATAAAACAAATAAAGCACTGATAGTAGATTATACCATCTTAAATCTAACTAAGCTACAAGCTTCTTTTTACATGATTATACTAAAAATATAATTTATAGAGAAAAAGGTTAACTACATTAGACTATCAACGCACTTAAGAATATCTTAAGCTTCAAATTAGTAAAAGTGGTTATTTAAGGGAGCCTTTTTTAAATAGCGTCTTAGCTAGTATTTTATCTTATGGATAAATTTATTTTTTTAAGCAAGCCTTATAACTAATTGTAAAAGCAAATAGATAAATCCATCTATCTGTTAAAATCAGCCACTTAATTAAGAAAAACCACCAATAAGATTTTCTAAATTAGCTTTGCATTTTGAAATGGAAATTGCTCCTTGAGCACTAATTAATTTTTAGAATATTCATATTATAAATGAATTTTATGGAAGAGATGTTATTTGTATATCATATTTAGTAGTTACTCTTAATAACCTACATTACATGAACTACTCTTATAAATAAAAATAAAATTTAGTAAAGGCTATAATTATAAATATCTCTTAAGAGATTTTTCATTATGAAGATATAGCCTAATTATAATACAATTATACATTTTATATTTTTATTAATTTCACAGCTTTTTATTTATTTAAATATAAGATTCTTTATTTTTAAAGCTAGAAAAGAGATAAGTTATTATGTATTTTTGGTGTCCTAAATTGCTTTTTTCAAGTTTTCTTTTTATTCTCTTCAAATTTTGATTCCTGAAAAATGTTGGCATTATTATCTTCTGAAATATCTTCTACCTCGAGGCTTTAGTTACTCCTCTCTCTTATTTGCTTATATTCCATAGAGAAACTTTAACTGTCTAATTAATTAAAATTTATTACCTTCATGTGAGCTTAGATTTAAATTATAGTTCTCTTCTTTCTTCACACTTTCACCTTTTTTATCTTTTCTTAATGTTAGACTCTAAACTTTGAAGACTTGGATCTCTTCTTTATGTACTTTTCTTTCTGACTTAATATATTATTCTTACAAGGAGGAAATGATTGTTGATCTATTTGGTAATTTTTCTTAACTTTCTTAGTAAAAGAAAGTTTCTACTTTCACTTTACTCAACTACTTACTCTTAATACTGATTAGCTAATTCTGCTTAGTAGCTCTTAATGCTAATTTATGCTTTTCATCTAATGAAAATTCTTAGTTTTGCTCTAAATTCTACTTTATCTGCTCTACTCCTATTTGAATCCTTTTCTACTACATATTCACATGCTCATCCAATAGATCAACGTTATCTTTCAACCTAAAAGCAAATCTAAACAAAGCTACTTTGTCAGGCTCTATTTCTATTATTCAAGTTTTAAGCTTCCTTTGTTTTAGATAACTCAATACTATAATCACCAATAATGATCCTCCTAACACTACCAAAAAGGCTAGCTAATTAGTATCTGAGTTTAGCATGAAAACATTTGAAATAAGAGTTGTAACGAAAATGGAGACTAAGATGGTTAGATAAATGAAGTTAAATTTTTCATAAGTAATAGGCTTTTTCTTATAGATCACTATAATTAAGAGTAAAACCTAAAGCTAATATAGCGAGGTATTTATCTCTGGGTACTTCTCTTTGAATACTTTACTAGATAGAATCATCAATACCTATATAAAAGACTTTATTTAGGTATACTGAGGCTACTCTTTTATATGCTAATTGTCGGATAAAAATTACCATTAAGGCCTGCAAAGAATCATTGAAGGAATGTAGAAACTTAGAACTATAAACGATAAGATAAAGATTATAGCATGCAAGTTAGAAAAGCAACTGCTCTAGCAATCCTGGAAAAGAAAACTCTCAGATAATTCTATTTCTCCATCTATATTACTATCTCTTCCATAAAGGCATTGAAACACTGAGTTCAAATTATATATTATAGGGACAAAAAGAACTTCGTTTATCACTAAAGAGCAATTGAAGGAAATCTTTCCTAGAATTCTTAATAAAAAGACTTTAAATCTGATTTCAAATTTCAGCATGAAGAAAATAAGAAGTAATATGGAAATAAAAGCAGCAGCAAGGAATATTTCGTTTATAATTCAGAAGACATAAATTTTGAAATAGTTTAAAAGAAAATTTATGTCTAAAATACTCATTCTGATACCCATATTTACTTCATAATTTATAAAATCTTCATAAACTCCTAAGGCTAGAATTTACAGGCATTGTGCCATTAAAATTAGTTTGAAAAGTCAATCTTCATCTGACATTCATACTTCTTAGTTTACTACCTCAAACTTATTATTTTTTCAGACTTTTATTCCAACTATTAGGGAAACTAAAGATACTAGAAGAAACCAAACTGATACAACTATTACTATCTAATATCCTAGGGTAAAATCTTAGACTCTTCTCTCAGTAAAATCACATTGATCATCATAAATATCGAATGAATCTTTTGGAATGTTAGTTGAATTATCATTTCAGATAATCTATCCATTGACTTATAATCAAACAATAGAGCAAGTCACACAATAAATTTCTTTATTTGTTACATTTGATTCTCCTTCAGAATCGAATATTTCATTATAAAAGAAGAAACTTACTGCCTCTCTAAAATTACTTTTAGAGTCAAACTTTATAGCTCCTGAGCAGCCATAAAGTTTTTTCTTTCTGATACTTTTAATTAAATCATCTGCATTATGATAATCCAATCCTGCATTAATAGCTGCATCTATTCCGTATGCAATTATCAAAGGTAATTCTAATGTTTAGCATATAGCAGTAGTTTAAATATCACACTATTACTATACCTTAAATAGTTTTTCCCCTCTTTCTCCTGAATATTCTTCTTGCTAGACTATTATCTATCCATATAGAAGCTTCTTCACTTACTTAATATTTTAAATATCCAATTGAGCAGAAAAAATAGTACTGCTAGTATATAGAGTTATGAAGTTGAAATCTCCTTTCTTATAGCCATAATTGGATAATCCTTTAGCGATATCTGGTATTAAGTTGCCTGGGAACATAATAATGATTTTTATTTCTTTGTCTAGTATTTCCTTACAAATTTCGTCTACTTCTCCAGAATCTACTCAGCTAGTTAGATTTAGAAAGAAGAATTAAGTCTTTGAGTTCATAATAACTTTCCCCGTTTAATTAGCCCATTAAACTATTTTCTCATAAATTTCTCTATATGAAGTAAAATCTACGAGAACAAACAATCCAAATTTGTTTCAACCTCTTCTTTCTATAAATCTGGTAATAGCGGAAGAATATCTTTAGTATGAAGCAAAGTTAATCAATACATTTCTGAATTCAGTGTGATTGCCTAATTAATTTTGTAAAGTAACTAGTAAATAAGGCAGATGTAAATTCATTTGCTCTAGGATTTAGTAAACAGGATAGAATGTAATTGGTATTATAGTACCAAAATGAGATATTCCCAAATGAGTGTAATTTTAAGCTATTGTATTTATAACGTAGTCTGCATCAAAATATAAGCATCCATAAGAAAAAGGATTTGCTATTAGATTGTAGTTTTGTAGTATATCACCATGCTAGTTTATATAGTTTGCTATACAAGGGATAAATTAGCTTTGAATTACTGGTGGTAAATAATCTGACTTATTGAATGGCTCTTTACGATGCGTAGCATAACTGAATTCTATACTTAGCTTGTTAGGGGGAAGAGAAAATGAACCTCCTGGTCATTTTATATGTTTCAAAGAAACAACTTTAGATAACCCAATGATTTACATAGCCTCGACTAATTATCCTTCTTATATGTTATAAACTGAAAAATCAGGTACTAGCTAATTTTTATCGAACAAAAGGTAACTATACTTTAGAAAGCTTTCTATAAAATTGCTATTTTCCTTTGACTTAATCACTTCTTAAATAAAATCCAAAACTTTAGATATGTAAAAGAATGTGAAATCTAGGTAGTTTTTAAAAACGTATTGCAAAGGAGTTAAGGCTATTAAGCCATCTTTCAGGATAAGTAAAGGAATTTTTGAATTTTACGAGATAAAAGTGCTAATTTCTGGATTTACTAAGTTAGATGCTTCTAACGTCAAGAATCAACCATATTAATTCCCTGTAAATCTGTTAATTGTTCCAATACTCAAAATATAAGCTTGCCAGCAAATATCGCTTCCTACTACAATAATAGGAGTTCCCTCCATTCTTATAGATTTTGGAAATTCCGACAAAAGTCTTCCTTTATAATAAGTAGCTTCACAACTTCCTTGGTTAATTCCTAAATAAGAGTTGACAGGAATATTTAAGTTAACTTTAACTTTCATTTATGTTTATTAGATGAATTCTTCCAGAGGTTTATAAAATCTTTTTTCGTTCTAAGAAACAAAAGCAAGTTTATTAAACCCAAAATACTAAATCAGTGCTACTAAAGCTTTTCCTTCCTACTAGAAACTAGGTAAAAGATTGAATGTTTATTTGTTTAAGTAGTTAAGGCTATTTCTATAAGCTATTAGGAAAATAAAATTAGGATTATTTCGTTAGATAATCCTACTATACACTTCACTGTAGCTGATATCTATTATCACCTTTATTCTTCTATCTTCTCATTCCTATATTAAAGGTCGTATTTTAGATAAGTCTTATATTTACTGCATGACTGGATAGAAAGAAGTGTCCTGAAATTTTTACTGCATAATTTATTGAGCTAAATAAATAGAAAGATAAGGGGGAGTTAGCTAAGAACTCAGAATTCCTATTTAGAAAGCAGAGGTAAGGGTAAGACATAGAGATGAATAGAAAATGAACTAAACTATATTCATTTATTAGTTTGATTATATTGTTTAAATATTCCCTTTCAATAACTAGACTTAACTATATAAATTATATAACCTCAGATGTAGGCTAATATCCCTATCTTCTATTTCTATTTTTATAGCTACTCTAAAAATTTATTTCAGACTCTTTTTTCTTAGTTTATACCTAATCAATTATTAGATATCTGGCTTTATAAGTATTGAGCAAACGAACGAGAGCTGTTTGAGTGGTTTGAAAAATAAGTTTGATTTAATTTAATTCTTTTTGCTAACTGGTTAAGCATAATATATACTACCTTCTTGATACAATTGTGCTTCTAGAGGTATATTTGTAGATGATTCTTAATAGTTTCATAATGATTTATTAATATGCTATTTAATTAAACTTAGCTCTATAAATCTTGCATTTAATTATTGTCTAAGCTAATATTAATGACTCTATTAGCATCTATTATAAAGATAGGTACTAAAGGATTGCAATAAGCTGGTTCTAACTATTTTTAGTGTTTTAATTAATTATTTTATCTTTAGCTATAATTAATTTATTTATAACTTTATACTTCTTCTGTATAATTTCCGAGACTAATTAGAGTGATTAAAAGTCTATTAGATTGTCATAATTATATACTTAAATATCCCTATTGTTTCTTTATTTATATTTAGTTAATTTAATTATAAACTCATTTATTATATATCAATACCTTAATAGCTTCGATATTTAGATATCATTAATTATATTCAGTACATAGCTGAATTTGATATCTAAAATATTAGAAAATAATCTTTATATAGCTTCTAATTTAAATACTTTATAATTTTATTTTAAAATGCAATACCAAGCATTCCTGCTATATCATAAAGTACTTACATACAGAAATAGTTATATTAAATAACTAAATAAACAAATGTTCTTTAAGTACCTTTTACTATAATTATCAGCAATCAAATATTTAATAACTTTATAATAAGCCTACAACTATACAATAATCTAGATACCTTTGCTTTTAATTTTCTCATTCTTTTTCTTTAAGTATAATATAAAATTTAGATAAACATACAATTATAAATAATCTTCTAATAAAATGATGCTAAATAGCTTATCTTTTTAAACTAAAAATATTAGTTAAAGTTATTAGTATTATATCACTATAGCATTATAATTTAGTTTAATGTAGCTTAGCTTATAATTAAACTGACTACTTTTTTAATTAATTAATTTCTATTAATTAGAGTATTCTATTTATTAAGCTTTATTATTAGGTTAATATCTAAATATTTGTTTAAGGCTATACATTTATCTTAATATATCTATACATCATTTTTTATTTATTTTAGTGTTCTATAGATAAAGTTATCTATTTAGTGACTTTTATGAGAAACTACTATCTTATAATAAGCAAAGGGATAAATTTGAATGTATAGATAGACTTAGAGAAAATAGATGGTATTATACACTTTATAGAGATATATAAATTATATAATTTGAAGTGCTATTATCTAGTCTTTATATAGCTGCTATTATTCATTTAATTCTAAAGTTATTCTAATTATATAAGCTTTATAAAAATAATGGATCTAGATTAATATTTATTTCTTATTTAAACTGTATATAACTCTACTAGCTTAAAATAAAGAAGCTAGGATTAAACTATAAACATTTAATTAGAGATACTAAATTAATAGAGTTACCTATCTATAAATAAATAGAAAGGTATAATACAGATATAGCATAAATAGATATCTATTGATAGTTTTATATTTATAGCTTTTATATTTCTACATTAAATAAGCTTAAGCATTTACTTTAATGCTTTAGTACTTTAGTGCTTTAACTTTATAATTATTTATTATTTAAATATTTAAACCTTACATTAATACTTAGCACTATCTTTATATTTATCCAAATAATTCTACAACGCTATTAATTAAGTAGCCAATTTACCAAGTGATTCCCTTTAGTTACTAAAAGTAGTAAAGATATATAGTAATGGTATAATAGCAGTTATCTAATAGTTAGATTTAGCTTTATAGAAATAAATAGCTCTTTATTATTTTACTATCTTTACTTTTTATTTTCTTATGCTTTAGTTATTTATCATTTAAGATAAATTGCTTAATACTTAAAATTAGTCTATCTAGTGTATAATAAAAAAGAAGAGCTAGAAATTAATTTTACCTCTTTAGTTATTAACTTTATGCTTCTTTATATATTTTATGATCTAAAACTAGTTTTAGCTAAAATAAATAAGCAATGCTTTTAAATGCTTAGGCATCGAGTTTAAGAATCTATATCACTATTTTAATTTTCGTTATATAAAGCAATAAAGGTTAATTTACCTATTTAGTTATCATACAAGTAATTTTATATTGATAGAATAGCAAAAACAGAAATCATTAGAATAATAAATAGTTAAATAATAATTAAGCCAAATTGTAAGGTTTTTATATTAATTAATCTTGATAATAATAATCGCTTTAATTAAAATTTTTATAAAGTTCAACCATCCTTCTTTTCATCTTCCAACTCAGCCTTGTTGCTTCTTGTACCTTCCTGTTGTTCTTCTTTAGGCTCAAATTATAATTAATCTAATGATGTAACAATAGTTAATTTATCTAATAAGTAACTAAAATAATGCTTAATAATTTGTGGAGATTTAATTAAGAAGTGCATAGATGAGCTATTTTTTCCTTATGCTGATGTAATATCAGATTAACAGAAATTGGAGTTGACAAATAAGTAAATTATAACTAATACTAATAAACTTTAAAGACTTACAGTTAAAAACTTAAACAAAGCTAAATTTTATTCTTATAGAATCAACATCTTAATATATTTCTCCAATTATTGTTATAATTAGCATTTGGGCTTTCTTATATCCATAAAATCTTCATTTATTTATTTTTATTGAACATCGACTATGTCTATAAGGTATACTAATTTGGTCTTAATTATATTTATTTTAGTTGTATTTTACCTATTTCCCTTCTGATTTGTTTTTAATTTCCTTTTTTAATTAATTATTTTCTTGCTAAATCCTCACAGCTGTTTATAACAAGGTTCTAATTAATTCGTTTAATTCCAATACTTAAAATTTTAAGGGTTAATTCTCCAAAAAAAGTTGTTATTTATCTTTTTAGTTTTTCACAGTTATGGTTATTTTTTATGAAGAGATTTATCCTTTTTATTTTTATAATTTTTATAAATAAATTTGATTATAGAGCGCGTATCACTCTCGTTGGTGCGCAGCTCTTTAAAAAAATGTTTCATACTGACAAGAATGTTTGTTACTGATAAAATTATCAGATATTGATAAATCTTGTTCAATACTGGTATAATTATTCAGTACTGATAAAAATGTTCAATACTGATATAATTTAAGAATACTTGTAATCTTTAATACTTGCTGGAGGTCCAAGGACATGGCAGGATTGTGTCTCATTGCATCACCAAAGCAGAGGACGACATGTGTCAATTATGGGTACTTAAATTTCCCACCTCTGATGAAGCTCGCAATATTATTTATTTTTCGTTCCAGAATTAAAAATAAACTAAGCCAACCCAACCCAACCCAACCCAGTGTCGAAGGTCTAAGAATCTTATATCTCGAGGTCAAACCAAAGCAGAGGAAGACATAAAGTCGATTATGGGTACTTTACTTCCCCAACCTCTGATGAAGATGACCTTGTTGCTCACCTTCGAACAACTATGACGGTTTTAAAAAATATATAGTAAAATACTATAATAAAAAGAAAACATTTTAGCTAATTAAAAAACAGATAAATTGCAGTCTAAATAAAAATAGGACAAAATTATTTAACTCAATTATAAAAAAATTTATAAAGAAGATTAGTTGCTCATTCTAAAATCAAAAGAATAGCTGAAAATTATTGCTTATTCGACTATACATATAACTTTAGAGAGATACCAAACTAAATCTAATAAAGCACTGAATAATGCTGGAAATTATCTCCTAATAATTATTCACTCTTTTGCTAATATTATTTTGAAGGAAACATAACTGGAGAATTATCAAGCCTCAAATTGGAGATTGAAGTATATTATTTATAGTAAACTTTCGTTACAAATAATAATCCCTATTTTTTTAATTTTCAGCATATCATCTTTAGTTTATAAAAGGGCAACTTACAGTAAACAGCACGACTAGAGTTTACTTACCACAAAAATTTCAGTTAATCATAATCATTAAAGTATTTATTAAATTTAACTTATTACACTAAGTTATAATTGGACAGCTAAAGCATTATCAAATCAAAATAATTTTTAAGTTAAAAATAATTAAATTATTTACAATAGCTATATTTAAAACTTTATATATCTTAAAATGATTTATTGAAATATTAAATTAAAAATTAATTATCTTTCATTAATTGTTTTGACATACAAAAATTTAAACATAATATAAAAGCTAAATAAATATTTGAAACAGACAGCTTTTAAATTAATATTTATTATATATATAGTGATTTATAAATTAAGTATATAATTTTATATTATTATATTTATCAAATCTTTTTCAACATTTTTTCACATTTTACTCATAAATTTTAAAATCCTCATAGAGCGCTGATATAAACATTGTAGATTCTCTTATTTTTTTAATTTATTGACATTATTTAAAAACAGTAGAAAGATTAGAAATTTAGTTCAAACAAAATAATAAGCAAGAAATATATTTTCAAGTTGAATTATTTTTGCTATTAAAAGATATATTATAGAATAATTAAAAAGATATTGGTACTGAAATAGATTAAATTTAGTTTTTAAAATAGAATTGCTTTCAAATTTTGCTTAAAATCTGAAGACTTTCACGAATTTCTTTTAGCTATCTTTTTTGGTTTCCATTTTCATCGAAATTTTCTTCAGCAAGCCAAATTTAAAATGCTTTTTTTACTTTCGGCCATTCTTTATCAGTTATAGAAAACCAGGCATTATCTCGTGATCTTCCCTTGTAAACCACAGCTTATCTGAAAATACTTTCAAATGTGAAGCCAAGTCTTATTGCTGCAGCTTTGGAAGGTTCATTAAGATTATCACATTTTCATTCATACCGTCTATATCCAAGTTCATCAAAAACTCTTTGCATTAGTAAATATTAAGCTTCTGTTGCAGCTCTTTTCTACTTTAATAATTTAGTTAAAAAAATATGACCAACTTCAATCACACCTCCATTCAAATCGATTCGTAGATAGGACATTATACCAACAGCACGTCCAGTTTTTAAATCAACCACTGCATAGAAAAGCGGATCATTACTCTTAGAACATTATTCTATGAAAGAAGTATATTCTTACTTATCATGAAAAGGTCCATAGGGAAGATATGTTCAATCTCTATCATCTGGAGATAGTTATATTGCATCATAAAGATCTTGTGCATGATTTACTGAAAGAGGTTCAACTCTGCAATAATTACCTGTTATAGCACTTTTTGATGGCTACTTTCTTGGGGTCCATCCAGTCATATCTTCACCTATAAGTTGACCATATTAATTTAATCTCTAAGCCATCATATTATTATTTAAATTTATAAACTTAATATTCAAAATTTAAGAAAACTTATTTAAAAAAAGTTAAATTTAATTTCTAGCTAAACTTTACAAACAGAAAAAGCAAAAATAGATAAAATTAAAAAATTTGAAATAATATAGTTATTTAAAAGAACTAAAAGAATAAGTTAAGTTCTTCATTGTGTGGAATTATTCTATTACATCTCTATTTTGTTTTAAAGCACCTTAGTTTATTCTTATTTACTTGAAGCTAAAACAGTATTTTTATTTTTTCATAAATTAATTAAAAAAAAATTATTATTTACAAATTTAAAGGTATAAAATTAACTATAATTATAATGTATAGAACGAGAAAATAATTAGATCAAAACTTTAATACTAAATTAATAATTTTGTCTTCTTTTATATTTTCAAATATTAAAAGGCATTTGCTAATAAAATTACTATTGAAGATGCTTATTAAAACTATAAATAAATAAATAAATGCATTTTAATTACAAAAATTTAATTTAAGATTCTTTAAATAATTTAAAATATATTATTTTGGTTTTTTGAGTAATTAATAATTTTGTGTAATTTAAACTAAAAAAATTGTAGTTATTTTGGAAATAAATAAAATAATTTTATAAGAAAAATAAAATAAAACATTTAATTTTTATAAGAAATAAGATTTTAAATTTAATGAAAATGTTTATTTTTACTAAAGATATTGAATCATTTCTCTTATGTTTAAAATTTTTTATAGATTAAAGATTATTTATTTTAGTTTAAAATATAATAAATAAGTAGAAAATTTTATTAAAGCCAAAATAAAAATAATAGAAAACTATTGTTTTTTTTTAGTTTAAACTTATATCAAATCAATTTTTATAACTTTCTAGATATAATATAAATAAATAGAGAAACAATCATCCAAATTAAATCGATTTAAAATCTGATGCCAGAAAGGGCCCCATGGATGAAGAATCAACACGAATCTTGGTAGGAGCCAAGAGAAGAAAAGTACTGAAAAGACATCAAGTAGCATTAATGTAATACTAATGTCTCTTAGGGTAGTATTCCCATCACAGTCCTGTAGAAGACAAAATTCACAAGGAAATGCTAGTACTGTGGAAGACTTCAGCAAGGAATTTTTCAACTTTAAAAATCTTTATTAAAAACTGCTCACCATTGAGATTTTACGTGCTCTAATAAAAAAGATTATTATATATAGTCAAAATTATTTAATTTAAATTTTAAGTAATAAAGTTTATTATATAAGTCATATTTAGATTTAGAATTTCAAAATGCTAAAAATACTAAGTAAAATGAAGAAAAATATTTACCTAATTTAACATTTCTTAAGCAAAAGATTCAATATTTTTATTTTTGGCATTGAATCTTCAAAGTTTAAGGGAAACATTGAAAAAAGATAAATAAAGATGATCCAGAAAAATTTAATTTTAGAAATATGTAAAAATTAATTTAAATTAATTCATACATCTTTATAAAAACAGTATATCTTAAATAATAGTTAATTCATTAAAGTAGATAATATTATTTAATATGATATAGTAATTGAGTAACTAAAAAATTGAAAATTAAATTTAACTTTAGCTTATAATAAAAAACCGACATGTATAATCTAAAAATTTACAATCAAATTGAATTATTATATATAAATATGGATATCTGCCTCGGTCAGGAGAAATAGTAAGTAATTTGGTGCAGTGTATGCTGTTCTGCAAGTAATCTTGCATTAGATGTCAACAAGGGGAAGGTTAGATAAGTTCGGAAGAGACAACTTAACTTATCCGAGGGTTCTCGCTAGTAGTATGAAAGCTCGACTTATGGGCATCGAATATCCTTAATTAATAATTCTTATTTGGATCTTAATCAAGAAAACTGGAGAATTTGGCTCAAGAATAATTTTTAATAAGTAGATTCTTCATTTGTAGAAGCTGATGTGAGTCATTGGAAGGCTGGATGATAGCATGAAGTTTGAGAACAGTTAATCTTAATATCAATATTGAAAGAGCTGCGCACCGACAAGATATCACGCGCTTTATAATCATATTTATTTATAATTTATATACTGTTTTATAATTAAAATTTTTAAAACAAATCCATAGTATCTTAAGTATATATAATAATAATAATAATAATAAAAATGAATTATAGTGATCCCACCTATCAATAAGGTTCATACTGAAATTTAAAGTTGTGTTCAGTATAATAGGCTTTTTCTGGGTCTTCTTCTTAAAGTATATATCTTCCATTACTCTTTTAACCCTTTTTAATAAAAGATATCTTGCTTCAGTCGAGTTCGATTCTAATCATATTCAAATTTCTTCTTTGCTAAGCAAATGCGATGTCCTTCAAGATTTCATTCCCTGAGTACATCTTTTTTGTATATTAAACCTTCTGGAGTACAGTATAGTTTGCTTATGGATCTCCTTAGGTTAAAGCTTTCAAGTTTTTATTTTTATTAGAATTTTTAGCATTATCTTAAAATATGATCAAATTTCCTGCAATACCAGCATTACTTTCTATTCTTTATTATCGGAGTTTTTGCTGGTTGTAGATTCGGTTCCACATTCATGGGATCATTTATTGTTGTATTTTTATAAATAAGCTTTCAGCCAATTTCTCTAATTGATTGAATTTGATTTCCATTTGTTCAATTCTCAGATTAACTGGTTAGAAATTTTCATTTTTAAATATTTAGGTATTAGACATTAGATATAATATTTTTCCTTCTAGCTCTTATAAGTTTAAAATTCTCAATTTGCATAATTTTGAGTCCTTGGAGTATGTTATGTTAATCGTAATTTGATTGTGATGGATCCTGTTTAGGAGAGACTTTTTGCAAGAAATTATCCATTTTTTTATATATAAAATAAAAATTATATTCTAAACTTATAATAACAGTAATAAAATAAAGCTATTATTTACAATATCAGTTTAGAATATAATTTTTATCTTTTTTGCCAAATATAATAATAACTAAAAAAACCAATATTTCTATCCTTTAACTTAAAAGATTGTTTTAAGATAACAAAAAATAATATAAAAAGTGAAAAGTTTAATTAAAATTGAATTATTGTATATTAGTAATTTTTTATCTTCATAAACTATATTAAAAAAATTAAAACAAGAAACTTCAATTACTCTGATTTTACAAATGATCTAAATAAAATAAAAAGATACATTTAAAAATAGAATTTTAAATTATCTATAATAATCTTACTAAAAATTCTCGTTAAAATATTAAATTTATATTAATGTTCAAAATTTTAATTCTTAACTTTTTTAATTTATTTAATAAATAATCTAGAATCATATTTTTAAAAGAAAGTAATATATTAGATGCTAAAACTATGATTTTAAATTATTTTTATTCTAAAAAAATGAAATAATCAAAAATTAAAAAAGTTTTGTAAGTTAATAAGAAAAAGCAAAAATTTGATCAAGATTTAAAATTAAATATCAGATCGTTAAACTAATATTTTTTAGAAAATATAAAATAATAAGATATGATCCAATATATAAGTTATTAAGGATTTAATAAAGAATTTAAAAGTTTAAAATTAATAAATTTAATTTATTTTTTTAATTATTTTAAAACTTTTAAATTTAATGGATAGCAATCAAGAAAAGCTGGTTATTAAAATTTTGTTTATCAGGTAAAATTTAAGAAGATTGCAGATAGAAAAATATAAACATTTGATTGCTAGAATTGGAATAGGAGTTATAAAATATGAGATATGTTCTAACATCAAAGAAGTTCCACAATTCGTAAAAATATCAACAATAAAATAAAATACAGATATCTTAAAAACTTATGAAATATAATGGAAAAAATTTAAAAGCTAGCCCTAAGATACAGAAATTACTGACTACAGCTGTACTTAAGTTGAGTAAATTTCAAACTTCTGTCTTATACTTTCAGGTGGAAAAAATTTCAATTAATCTCAATTAAAAATAATAGATTAAAAAACATTAGTGTATAAATTCTAAATGAAGTACTAGAGATTTTATCATCGTACTAATTATGATAAATAAAGCTTGATTTATATAATTTCAGGATAAAACTATTCTACCAACGTTATTAAAGATGTTTAGTAATGTGAAGTATTCAATATTGCTTCTAAAAGGTTTAATGAAATAAAATAAATAAAATTTCCAGTCAATAGATTTGGTTGTGATTAATATGATTAGCAGATTTATTTATTTGGAGGATATAACTAAAATAAAGGAGTTTTTTCAGATTAAATACAGGTTTATATAGCAAGAAATAATGAATGAGTTAACTGCAAATAAAAATTAAACAAAAAGTTCACAACTTCAGCAATTTTTATCCCAAAATTAAAATCTTTTCTCATTTACAGAAATGGAGGTTTTGACATTCCAACTCATATATTTGATATGAAATCAATAAAGATTCAAGGTGAAAAATATCCACAATATAACATAAGTTTCACATAGCCTGTTTTAAGTAGAATTAGAATATTTCAGTATGATTAGTGGTCAGATTTATTTTTCTATGATTTGAATAAGTCAAAATGGGAAATAATAAAATATTGAGCAAAAATAAAAAAATAAAGATAAAATATCATTCATTTTTTGTTTTATTTTATACTAAAAATATTAGTTTTAAAACTCTTTAAAATAAGTTTAACTTAATATTATTAATATAATAATATAATTATTTATAATTAAAAAATTTAAATATTTTCAATTTTTAAATGTACTAAAAATTAAAAAAGTTTCTAAAAAAAATTAATCTTAAAAGATATAAAATTGAGAAAGTTTAAAATTCTTATTTTACTTATTTGATTGAATTGAAATTTTGATAAATAATTTTTATTTTATTTTGATATATTTAAATTACTTGAAACAAAAATTCAATTAAAATATTTTTGATTTATTTTAAGATAAATGTAAAATTGCTAAACATTACTATTATTGCATTAATAATCTATTTACATAAATAAAATATTATTTAATTAACTATTCATAATTCCAAAGTATAAAAAATAATTTAAATCTTTTTATTTTTGATACAGATATTAAACTTTAAATTCTATATTCATAAATTGTTTATTTAAGTTATTACTAAAACAAATTTAGATTTTTAATTAACTAAACTATAAAATAAATTAAATATATTTTTAGAATTTACTAAAAAACATGTTTTTGCTAAGACATAAATTTTACACTCTTATTTTTACGAAATTATTTATTTATTGCTTTTTATTAAATAAATTTTATAAAAATCTAAAAACAAAATTAAATTAATAATTCTTTTTTTCAAAATAACGAGGTTATTTTTTAATACTTAAAAATAAATAAAAAACTAAATTTTTAGATAATATTTTGTACAAATTTCTGTCTAACTTCGGATTTAAAATGAAATAGAAAAAAATAGGAAAAATAATTAAATTATATATGATAATTGAATCTTAAGAATTAACTTAATTTCTAAAGATAAAATAATATGATTATTTATTTTAATTTAGTTTAAATATTTATTGTTTATTATATAAAGTTAACTAATTTTTTATTTGTATATTAAAATAAATTTATAACATAATAAATAAAACTTTTAAAGATAATTAAAAAATTACTTATATTTTTATTAAATATGTGGTTGTTTGAAATAATATATTAATTTACTATTAAACTTTAATTATTAAAAATTTAATGATCCAAAGAAATAAATTGCATAAATGTATAAAACAACAGCAATTAGAATAACTCATAAAAATTTACTTCTTAGAGAAATAAATCAAAAGAATATTAGAACTGTTAAAGAGCTAAACAAAAAAATTTGCTCTTTGGCTAATAATGTATTTAACTCTAAAATAAGAATGTCTGGCTTAAAACAGATTCAAGCTCAAACCTTCTATGCTTTAGCTTAACTAGGAACTATAAAAAACATAGCGAAAATTATAGCAATTTGAAAAGCACTGCAATCACAAATAACTTTGTCCTAACTCCAAACAAGCCTCATGAATATAGAATCTCAGTCTAAAGTAGATTTTCTAAAATAAAAATAATAATAATAATTCTTCAGAAAAATTGGACGCATCTCTAGAAATTACTTAGGAAAGGTCTATTTTTGAGAAAAGATTGGGCGTATATCTAGCAATTGCAGATACTTTCAAAGGAAATAATGATATAAAGCAAAACCTATGAAAGAATATAACTAAAATATACTGCATCCTTGAAGTAAAATTACAGGAAGGAATTGCTGGTGGGGATTTCTTACTTTCGGAAATCGCTAACACATAAAAATGAATAAATAAACAAATTTTTGGTAAAAGTTGAGATTTAAGTAAAATTCCTATAGTTAAGAAAGACTAAAGTATCTCAAGTTGATATTTCATAGAATAAATAAATCTAAATGACGAATAGAATTAGTGATTTAAATTACCCACAACATTTAAACCTTTTGATTCAAAGTAAACCAAATAAAGGTGACACAATTTTAATAAATTATGCTAAATATGTTAAGTTAGATCTAAATTTTATTAGTTTTTGCAAATAAAAAAACTATTTAAATTTTAATAAAATTTTAAATATTAAACATTTATATTTTATTTTAAAATAAATTAATTTTAAGTTTATTCTTAATATTTTTACTTCTATCTCAATATAAAAAACTTGCTTTATAAACTTTAAAATTTATCTTTTTGAACGCTATATAAAATTTATTTTTTTTTAATGAAATTTGTTATTAAAACTTATTTTAAAGTTATAAGCAAATAGATTTTTATAATCAACTAAATAATTAAATAATGATAAGTGAGCAAGTTTTATTGTAAATAAGAATATTACATTTAAGGAAGTAATTAAGAAAATTAAATGAACTAAGCTCAAAAGCCCTGTTTAGTCGTTTTGGAATTGGAATTATAAAATACGAAATTTTTCCTAATTTAAAGGATTTTCCTAAAATAAAAATAGTTTCTACAGTTTCAGTAAACTCTAATACCAAAATTACTTACAAAATAAAAGAAAACAACTCAGAGAAGCAAAAAATAAATATTGAAGAAACTTCTTCTTATTGTACTTAAATCTAGCAGATTTTTAATGAAACACTGCTTATATCAGGTGGATATGACAAAAGTAATAAAAGATTTACTTTTTATTTTTAAAACAACTAAACTTAAGAATATTAAATGCAATTTTAAAGGTATTTGCATAGGACAACTTTTGATAAAAAAGACTTAATATATATTATTTCAGGATATGCTCAGGCTGCTAAAGGAGAAATAAAAGAGTGTGAAGTTTTTAGTATAAGTAAGAAACAATTTTAAAGTATAAACTAAATATCTATGCCTATATGATTATTTGGATGTGATTAGACTAACCAGAACGTTTTTACCTTTGGAGGATATAATTCGTAATAAGGAACAGAGTAGCATTCCATATAAGTTTATTAAGGCCACGACAATATTTGAAAAATACCATAGAATGTCTTAACTAAAAAAGCGACAACTTCTGCTATCTTCATTTCAGAAATTGCATCATTTTTGATATATTCAAACGGATATAATTAGATTAAAAATCAGATATATGATCTGTAAAAGATTTATGAATAAGAAGAAACATTTTTTTAGAAAAACTATTGCTACACTCAACCAATTTTAAGTGGAAAATAAGTGTTTTAATTTGATTAGTTTTGCAATTTATTTAGATACGAAAATTTTTCTGGAAAATGGCTAAAAGTATTTTGAGAAGATTTATAAATAACTCTTATCTTAAGACAAAATAAAAATAAATTAATTAGATGAATAAGTTATTAATTACACAAAACTATAAGTAAATATTCTAATAAAACTTCTTAAATATTTATTCTTATTTTTCATTCTAAAATAATAAAAAATTTAAATTATAGCAAGAAAAATAAATTTCTTTGATCTATAACAAAATAAAAATTAAATTATTAACTTCTTAATAAATAATTTTATTTAAATTATAATAAATACTAAACATATCCCTTAACTTTATAAATGTTGCATACTTGCAAAATAAAATATTTTTATCTAATTAAAGTATATCAAAATTGGATTAATTAGAAATTTAAACAATAATAGTAATATCTATAACAAATATTTTAAATATAATTTTTTTAATTTATAGCTTTAATAAAATGATTATAAACTAACATCAAATTTTGTTAATTTTTGGTATAAATTCTAGCGATAATTAGCAGTAGTTTTATAAATAGTTTAATAATTATAAGATCAAATTTTTTAATTTTACAAAAGTAATAGAAAATGATTTATTTTAGTAAATGATTAAATTTTTATAGAACTATAAAAATTTAAGAACAGTAATAAAGCAAATGAGAAAAATTTAATTATAATATTTAAAATCTAGAAATTAAATAATTAAATAATTGATAAAATTTCTTTTTATTTAATTGAAAACTTTTATATCAATTATTAATATAATTACTTTTATATAAATAAAACAAGCTTTTATTTATAATTTTTTAAATAAATTAAGATAGTTAAATAGTTTAAAATTGTATCTATTAAAATAAAATAATCTTTAAATTTTCATTTTTTTGCATTATATAATATCATAAAATATTTAAAAGCTTAAAATTTCCCAGTGTCAATGCTTATATTCCACTTTAAATAAATTTTAATTAGAAAATCTTGGTTTTCACATTTTTACTTTTTCATTTAATTTTTTTATTTTTGATACAAAAGTGTCAGTATGTTTTTTTTCTAAGATTTAAATTTAAAACAGCCAAGATTAAAATTTACTTAAGTTTAAATTGATTGAAATATTATATAAAACTTCAATTAATTTAGTTGGGAAATTTAAGATAAAAAAGATATTAAATATATAAAAATTAATTAGTAATTTAAATATTTTTATTATATTTAATTTTAAAATATCTTATTTTTTTATTTTCTTGAAAGATCGGAAAATTAGACTTATGGCGTCTTTTATTTTATGATCAAGGATATACAAATTCATTTCTAAAATCTTAATTGAAGTTCTAAAATTTATAAACAATAAAATTTTCAAGAAGCAGATGGCAAGGAGACTTGAATTTTTGAAAATGGAGAAAGAAAAAAAGGAAGAAGTTAAGATGAGAAGAAAGAAAAGTAATTGAAAAAATGATGAGATAAAGTCGATATTAAGCAACAATTAAAAAAAATAATAAATATTATAATTGAAGAAAGCAATTCTTGCAATTAAAGATGTCAAACATTTTTTTCAGTTTAAAATTTAAATTTAATAATTAAAAATTTTTAAATTAAATAAAATTATTTGATATAACTTCATTATAAATATGCCAATTAATTTTATTTTTCTACTTTTATTCATCTAAATAATAAAGAGCAAATTTATTATATTCATTATTGTTTAAATTTTGTAAAAATTAAAGTAATATTTATGCAGCAAATAGTTTTATAAAAATAGAAATAAAGTAAAATAATTAACTTTTAGTCTTTTTTAATTAATAATTTACAAATTAATTTAGCTAAATTAAGATATTTATGAAATTAATTATTATTTACTATTATAGTTTAATAATGCCAGTAATATAATTAATATTCTAAATTTCATTAAATAAATAAATAAAAATGATTATAGAGCTCGTATTGGCACGCAGCTCTTTCAATATTAATATTTAATATTAAGAAAATGTTCTCATGTTTCTTTTTAAAATTCTAGAGGTCCGATGAGTCATGTCAGATTCTCCAAATGGGAAATCTTTTTATTAAAAATTATTCTAAAATCTTGAGTCAAATGCTTCAGTCTTCTTGAATAAGGTCCAAATAAGAATTAATTATTAAGTCGGTAATTAGAAGGCCCATCAGTTAAACTTTCATATTGCTAGAGAGAACCCTCGGGGTAAGTTAGGCATGTCTCAACAGAGATTATCCACCCTTCCCCGCGGTGGCATATTGTGCGAGATTACTCGCAATGCAGTATACACTGCACCAGATTACTTACTAGTTTGGCTGAAGCGGCCGACATCTATTTTATAATATATATTTAATAAATAGTGTATTTAATTTGTATTACAGCTTTTTATTAATAATTTTAATTTTTATCTTTTTTATATAAAAGCACTAAATTAATATAAAAGTTAAAGAATATCATCTCATATTTATTAAACTTGCAAAGCATCTTAATTTAAGTTATTTTTATTTTTATTTTCTTATTTAAACTAAAAAATCCTATTTTTAACTAATTTTGTTAACTTAATTTTTTTCAAATACATTTAAATTAAAAATTTAACTATGATTATATATTAAAATATATTTCAATATTAGATATATAAACTATACAATTTTTAAATAATAGGGAAATATTTAAATTTTTAATAAAATTATTAATATTTTAAAAAGCTTTGGGAGGATAGATAAGCAATAAAAAGATCTTAAGTAAAGTTTAAATAAATAATTAATATAAAAATATAAAATTTTAATCTACTTATATAGAAAAACTAGTCTTTCAACTTTAAATTTACAAATTTATTTAATAAATTAACTTTAAGAGTAATCATTTTTATTTAAAAATTAGTGATTTATTAAGAATTAATTATTTAATTTTTTTATAAAAGTTAAATATATTTATGCTAGAAAATTTTTTATATTAAATGTAAAAAACAAATAAATTAAAAAAGATTGTTGGGCAATAAATTATAAAAATTATTTAATTTCATTTTCTTAAGATTTTAAATATAGTAAATCGTTTTTTTCTTCATCTAATTAGTTAAGAAATATGAGATTCAAAAAAAATTTTGAATTATTCATATTATATAAGATAAAAAAATAGCTCCTAAGAAATAACCCTGAAGGAACTAGCAGAATATCGACTAATAAAATTCACTAATTGAAATTTACTCATTTAAGCAGCAAATAAAAACTTTAGCAATAATTTAAAAACTTAAATTAACGAATAAATTCAATAAACTATATTATAAAAAAACTACAAAATTAAAACAAATGATTAAGAACGGAAATTAATACTAAGACATCAATGTCGCAAGTTAATTAAGAACTGGAAAAATTAAAAAAAATTAAAAAAAATTAAAAATGTCGAAAATATCTAAAAATAGATCATGACTAAAAGAATTTAAAAGCATGATGCCTCTAATGTTAGGAAATTGAGTTTATTTTTAGAAGAAATAGAACTAAATACTTAAAAGATATTAAGTAATATGATTAAATTATACTGCTCTCCAAAAGGAAAGATCTACAAGAAAAATATATTCAGGGGAAACTAATTACTATTAGATATATTTTATGCTCTAAAAAGAAGAGAAAAATAAATGTTTGGATTAGATGAGAATGAAGCAAGATTCCTGTGATCAAGAAAGGTTAAATTTGCGCAAGTCGTTACGTAATAGAAGAAGACTGCAATGATCCTATGAACGCATGAAATAATCCTCTCATCTTATAAAAAAACTTAAAAACTTATTAATGATAAACTTAATAATGGAGATATCACTTTAATTATCGCAATTTTGAAAGATATTTTTACTAAAAGCTTATTGCAAATGATAAATTTATCTTCTAAAATAACTTAAAACTAGATTTTATATATGTATAATAACTCTGATAATTTTTAAATATTTTATAAGTTCTTAAAAATTATTAAACCAAATGTAAATAATTAATTATCTAATCTTAGAATCTTCTCTAAGTATTTATACAAAATTATTATTCTGATATGTATTTAATAATTTAAAATCTTAGAAACTTTTAACATAAATAAGGAATAAATTACATTTGGTTTAAGTATTTATAAGTTTAATATAAAAAAAGATTTCTCAATTAAAATAATTTAATTTTTATCTTAAGTGAAGTATTAAAATATTTGACATATATCTCTAGTAGAAGATTTTTTTAAGCATCTGCAATACCATTTTGCCATTCTTTTAATTTCATTATTTTAATTTTGCTCTCCAAAATCTTTTTAACTCTAAACTTATTTAATTTCTGCTCCAAACATTTTATTTTTATCTTCAGTAAGAAAATCTATAATATCCATATCCTTTTCTCCTACATTTTAAGTGTATTTTTAAGATGAAACTTTTTAAGTTGTCTTTGCAGAACTTTCACTTTCTAAAGATTCTTCAAAATCCATAACAAAATTAAAAATCTAATAAGAATAGTAGAAAGATTCTCCAAATTATGTATCTTATGCACTTAACTTTCATTCATGCTTATATTATCCTGGATATTTTTCCACAGTAATTAAGCATTTAATTATCTTACTTTCTTTTGGTAATACTTCTCCAACATCTACATTTTTTGAAAAATTGTCTAGACTTTATAAGATAGTGCTTTAAGGTCATTTATCTTCTCCAGTATTCGTTACTTCTCATTTTATTATAACTTGTTCATTTGTAGAAAATTTTTATATTTCTTGTAATAGCTTAACTGAAGCTTAAAGGAAAGATTTTATATATATAGTCATACTATATTCTTATGAAATATCTATTTCTACATTCTTTCTGAGTATAAACGTTTGAATCAATTTCAACTCTTAATATTGTTAGAGATCGAAAGGTATTTTTACTATGGTATTTTCATTTCGTTTTAGTACTTAGCTGATAACGAATTCCTTACTTATTTCTTTTCAAAATAAGCTAACACGTTCTTTCCATACAGTCTCTCCAATATTATAAATTTTACTATATAATAAAATTACAACTCTATATCAACTTTTTGGCCTTTATAAAACTATTGGTTATTTTAAAGGCATTCTACTTTTCCCTGTATAACAATCTTACTATATATTTTTCATTTGTTTCTTTTTATTCTAATAACTAATTATATTGACTATTAAGTTCTTTATTTTCTTTTTCAAAGCTTTGTAGTTAATTAGTTAATTAAGCAATTTAACTTTCATACTCTTGCTCTTTTATTTTTCTTTCTTAATCTATTTTCTATCTTTTTATATCATCCTATTTTTAAACTTAGTCTTCCTTATTTTATAAAGCTTGAGGTTAAATTTATTGCATTGAATATTGGCTAATCTTATTTTCAGTTTATGTTGGCAATTGATTATAACTAAAATTGTTTTGGCAGTTTTCCAAGTCTACCACATTTCGAAATTAAAACTATTGACTATTTTAACTATAATTTTCTTGAAACTATGCAGATAGCTGATTTTTCAATAGAAGCTATACTTGTTATTGCTATTTATCTTAGATATTATCTAATGTAGGAGTGAAAATCATTTAGAAGTTATAATTTTATTCTTAAGCATTTTTTATTTCTTCTCTATACTTTTCTTTTAATGAAATAATTATTCCAGGTTTTCTTGAAGAATAATGTTCTATCACTTTTTCACATTTATGCTTGTAAGCTGTTGCAAGCTTTTATAGAACCATTTTTTCTTTTTCAAAAACCTCGATAGATTTTGTTATTTTTACTAGATCTCTGTTAAAAAACGCTAGAAGTTAAAGTAACAAGGATTAAAAATTTTCCAGTTATTTTGCTCTCTAGCATTACTGATCCATTAGGTCTAAACTTTGCTTATAATTTTACTCCTTAGAAGTAATTTTTAAGTTCCTATCTAATACATCTAAGTCTCACTAAACTTATTTCACTAAATCATAATCTTATCTAGGCTCTAATATTTTAGCTATTAGTTCTCTTTACTTAAGCTATTAAACAATATTCAGTATTCTACTAGTTTTTTCATTAATATCCTCTATATCAGATCTTGATATTTTATCAAATTATGCAATGTTTGATGCTATTTAAGTGTAAATATTATAGCAGCGACTTTAAATTACCTCATAAACTGTATAAATTATACTAGCATTCTAGCACTCTTTATTTATTTACTCAAGCTATTTCTTTCCTTTCCCAAATTTATCTACTTAAATTTCTCCTTGCTAGTTATTGAAATTATCAATCATAGTTGATATATTATTTATTTCAGAAATTCACTCATTAAATAATCCAAGAAATTTAAATTTATTTTATTCAAAGCTAATACAAGCAAATCTAATCCTTTTATAAGAATTTAGGTACAATATTTAAATTATCTTCAAGGTAAATAGCAACTTAAATGAAATATTTAAAGAGAACTATAAACCTTTAATTTCATAAGAGTATTCAAATCTTTAATTAGAACTAAATAAATAAAACTAACTTTTTATCTTCTAACCTAGATTTTTCCTTATAAGAGTTTAATGCTTTAATTGGATTAAGCTAGTATTTAAGCAAATTTATTATTATTTTATAAAATAACAAAAAGACAAGCAATCTAAAATTCAGCTTAATACTAACTGAAAACTCTCATTTTCCTTGCTCAAACAAATTTCATGTATTTTTATTATGCTAAAGTAAATCTTCAGCTTATTTTGAGAATTAATCTCTGTTAAAATAAATGAAAATAAAAAAGATAAGGATTGTATTTAAAATTTGAATTATTTGAATAAAACTAAAAAGAAATAAAATATAATAATAGCCTAAAATATATAAGATTAAAGAGCTTTAAGGATTTAGTTATCTTTATTCTTAAAAGTAAAATTAATAAAAATAAGACTTTTAATTATAAATTATAAATAATAAATAGAAAGCTATTTACTAAGATTTCTTAATTATTTTCTAAGAAACTTCGTTTGAATTAAAAATGATTGTTTAGTTTTAAAGCTTTAATGATTTTTATATTAAATAAAATAAAAATTTAAAAAGCTATATGATCAGAATAAGAGTACTTATTCAAAGGTTAATCAATTTCTTACATTATAAAATATTCATAATCAAACCTAGAGATTCTACTTAGTTATTCTAAATTTTGAACTTTCACTTAAAAAAAATTAACTTAGAATTACAGTTTTTTTAGCTTGCTTTAATAGATATTAATTGAATAAAATCCTTAAGTTAATTTACCAGATGCTAGATTAAAGCTTTATTAATGATTTTTTAAATAAAAAACTTAGCTCATAAGAGATAAATTAAGCAATTTTCCTATTGGGCTTTTTATGGAAATTTTGAGATAATAAATTTAGGAAATCCCTCTTATATTACGAATTAAGAATCTGATTTTGCTGAAAAAGATAAAAAATAATTTATCATTACTGTTTTTTTATTTTTCCTCACTTTAATTTAATAGTTCACAAATCAAAGATATCCTTTAATTTTTAATTTTTTAAGTAAATGGAGCAACAAAAGAATAAATTTTAACTTTTTAGAGCTAAACTCTAAATTAATAATTCTAATTTAAATTTGCAAAAGCATATAAGATACTTATTATCATCTTCATACTAATATCTTAAAATAATATTTCTTAAATCATCATAAAATATAAATAAATTATATAATTATACTATGTAATGTTGATAATGATAGAAATTATAAATACTTTCAAAGAAGATAAAAATTCATTTTTTTAGAAAGGTTTATATTTAACATTTTATAACTAAAGAATTTAATAATTAATCCTTATTGTTAGTTATAAGTATCCTCCTTTATTTTTCTATTGTAATAAATAATTAAAAGTTTGATTTAATATTGTTATTTCTTTATATTATGTAGATTTTTAAGAATATAGTAAAACTTATACTAGTGAGAACCATAAATACCACTTTTAAATTTTTTTCATAAGAAATGCTATGTATAAGAAAGATTTATAAGTCTACAATCTTCGTAATTTGTATATTATAAAGGTTTCAGTCTTAGCTTTTTCATATTTATAAAATTCTTAATTTTTAACTATTTGGATTTAGTAATAAAATACATTGAAATTAATTCTTTATTACTAATGAAAAAATACTTTTTATCCTTTTATTCTGCATAAATCCTTAAAAATTATTTTTTATATTAAGATTAGATATTTTCAGCATTAACTACCTACACATAGTAAGTTTCTAAATGAAAAGCTGTCCCTTTATTTATATAGATTTAATTATTATTCTTATTATTTTTAATATAATTTACCATAAAGTCAGTATCTATAAATTTCAGAACGACAAAAGTTTAAAAGGGATAAATTCATAAAGTCTATTAAAGCATAAAAATATTAATATTAAGCTAGGATAATTGACTTAAGTTACTTGTCTTATAAGTTGCTTAATTATTAATAAAATAAGACTAATTAAGGCTATTTAATTTTATAAATCTAATAAAAAGCTCTCTTTTAGTTAATTATTTAACTAAATTGGAAACTTAATTTAGTTAAAAGTAAATTTAAATCTGATTATTTACTATTTTTATCAAATTCTAACTAAGTTCGTATTTTAGTCTATGACATCTAAAAGATCTTAAACAGGAGTGTGTTATAATGTCAAAAATTTAGGTTGCTTTAATGTATTAAAAATAAATTTGATATAGATTTTGAAGTTTAGCTAACAATATAAAATAAAACATTTCTTAGAATAGCTATCTAAAATAAATAAGCTTTGTTAATTTCATTGATTTATAAATTTAAAAATTAATTATCTTTATTCTCACTCAATCAATATAATAACTATTCTTTAAACAATCTGAAATATTGACGGAATATCCTAAACACATTTCACATTAAAATTATTTAAATTTATTTTTTGGTTTCATTTAGATTATTAACTTGCTTAATATAATTAAAGAAAGCCTGAATAAAATCTTAGTTATTAAGCCTTTATTTATATTTCTTTTACTCTTATTATATTTATTTCTATCATAAATTATTTGACTAATTTATATTAGATCTATAAAATCTCAATTTTATTCAGTTCTACTAATTTAAAATTAAGATTATTATATAATAAATATAAAGTAGCCTATTTTAATTTTGTTGGGTTATAATTTATTCTTTAATTTCACAAGCTATTAAATAGCAAAAATCCATTTAAGAATCCTTGCATGCTTTCATTAAAAATTATTTTATTATATTTAGTTAATTAATTTCATTAATAAGCTTATTTTAATGTTTAGCTATATAAATCATCTTAAAAGCAAGCCAGCATTTATTATTTTTTATATCTTAGTAGTTTTCTACATCCCCACCTATTAAACATTTTATATAAAATTTATTTGAAGTGCTTATAAAAGATTCTAGTTAACTTAAGCAAACTATTTTATTATTAAATTTTATCTACCAAATGAAATAAAATATCGAGATATCAAAGAAATGATTTAATTTCATAAATAGCATAATAGCATTATTATTCAATTACTATGCTTTATATTCAATAATCAAATAAATTTAATATTTTATTCCAACAATCAAGCTATTTGCTGCTATGTATTTACAATATTTGTATTTAATATCTTCCTTTTTTTAAATATTTGTAGTCAATTATTATAAAGAAATAAAAACTAGAAACTTGATAGAGCAGAATTATATAGAATATGACTCTATATATGCTTATCTTTAAATCATCAGCAATATAAGTTTACTTAATCAATGTTTCTTTAGTCTCTTCTCTACTAACTCTTCTTTTTTATTAATATTAAAGCAAATATAACTATCACTTTATTCCTCTAGTATCAAATTAAATTAGATGACTACTAAGTTAATTAAATGTTGGAAATAATTAATAGATTTATTAAATTGCTAAACCCTTTTATTCTAATACCTTAAGAATAACTTTAACTGATTTATACTATTAATCCTAAAGTATAGGAGATAATTGATTTAATAGTTTCTACTAATTACTCTTAGTACCTAATCAAAGAATTATGAATAAGATAAAATTAATTTTTTGATATTTGATGCATCGAAATAATTCTAAAAGCTAAATATCTCCAGAAAAACTTTTATAAGATAAACATATGACTATTTATTTCTAAATATATCGATATATAGCAAAGATTAAAGACAACTTAGTGTATATTAATTTAAATTGCTTTATGAGGAATTAAAATAGAAAAAATAAAGATAAGCATTTAAAAATATCCTGTCATCTTTACCCATAACTTCATAAATGAATGCAAGTCTCTTTAAAATCTAGATAATCCTTACTATAAAAAAGAAGCTAAGTAATTAGCTTTAAGCTTTTAAAACTTACCATATTAAAGCATATTTCATAGTTAATTCTATATTTGCCCAAGTAATAAATAATCCTAAATCTTAGATTTAGAACTAAACTAAATTAATAATAGAACTCATAACATACCTTATTAAAAAGAACTTAGCTAAATTAAATATAAACTAAAATATATGCTCAATTATATAAAAATGACAAAGTAAAGCTGCTATTAGGATTTATAATCTTATTTAAACTATAATGAATAAGTTATTTCATATCAGTTCTTACCAAATATATAGCTAGTTATATCTAATTAAATTTTAGTATCTAGATGCATTAATGTTATTTATTGTATGTTCAGAGATAATTAAAATATATTCCTAACACTTATATTTTTCTAAAGTGCTTATTAATAAAATGCTTAGTATGAAGAAATTAATTTTAAGTGTATAGTGTGATTATTTTAAGTTAGATCTTTTATATTTATTCATATCTAAATAAATATGGGAATTACTAAGATTCTCCTATTATCAATTCTTTGTTGCTCTTAATCTTTCAACCTAGGCATAGTGTACAGCAAAGATACTTAAGTCACTTAAATTTAAACATAAGAAGTGAATAGCTTTTTCAGCTCTAGTAAATATAATTTCAACACTTAAGAAGTGTATGTAAGTAATTTTACCGAAATTTAAGGAGCAATTAACTTCTTTAAAAGGTAGAAAGTATTACTCTTTATTGACTTTACTTTCTAAGAAGAATTCACTTATCTACTCTCACATTTAGCAGAAGAAGCTCAGATTGTTCATTTTGCTTGATAGGAAGAAGAAGTTTAATAAGGAAAATTTACTCATAACTTCATGCCTTCTGATCAAGAAATAGCCTAGTGTATGATTAGCTTTATAAATCATTGAAATTGAAGTACAGTTGGATTCTTCACTAATAATGAGCAATATAAGGAAGCTAAGATGATTAAAAATAAAGTTAAGTTATCTAATCTTTTCTAGATAGTTAGTAACTATCCTAACTACAATACTCTAAGATAAGCTTTACCTCTTTATTTCAAATCTTTCGGAACTTCTATTTTTTACTTTGCCTCTGAGGAACTTTTATTGTAAGCTGTAAAAATAGCAGAGGAAACTTTAAACTACAAAGAAGGAATAGCTATAATAGCAAGCTTCAGGAACTCAAGAATTTTAATAAAAAATCAGAATAAAACAGATGGTTTGATAGGCTTTGCTTTCGGAGATAAAGTGACTCTTACAGAAGCCGAATATATTTTGTACTGCCTTGAACTAGTCTTTAATAAAATAAACATGTGAATTGATGATTAACCTGACCCAATTTTTTTAAACTAAAGAATTATAACTTACCTTACCCATAATAAATCTCTCATAGATGTATATTTTCAAGTTATTAACATATAAGATAAATAAATTGTTCAAGTTGGAAAAGTAGACAAAAACTAATTTATATAAACTAGAGATATCTTATGACCGGGAAATTCTCTTAAAAGTCCCGAAGGTGGAGAGTTCATTATAAATATTAGTATGTCTAATGATTCTTATGATCCTGGTGGATAATATAATGAATGAGTTACTCATTATTATAAAGGTAGACTGTTTGGTCTTAAATATATCGAAGATCATCCTGAACTTCTACCTTTCTATAAATATAAGAATTTATTAACTTATACAGGAGCTACAGTTTATAATTAAGATTACGTTTATAAAGATTGAATTACTAACTATAAAGAATATGGATTATTACATTTCGTTCCAAGTGCCAGTGGAATCAGTATAGGACTCCATAAATTCTTCAACTAACAAAACTTCTCAATTTAAACAATTTCTGGAGCTAACAAATCTCCTGTTTTATCCAATCAATAACTCTACCCTTATTTCACTAGAACTACTATGAGCGATGCATTTCAAGGTCTTTTAATAGCTAGACTTTGTTTAAGCTAAGGATGATATAGTCTAGGAATGGCTTATGGAAACACAGCATGATCAATAGGATTAATGGAAGCTTTTGTGAAGACAGCTTAGCATTTCAGCATTAAGATAGTTAATGAAAACAAAATACTACCAGAAAATATAATATCAACAAAGACTTCGGAATGAAGTTAAGTAATGGATGAAATGTATTGCTGTACTCGTGTTATGGTAATTTTCCATTATGTTGATGATATTTACGTTTTAGTTAATTACTTATACTTGCAAGGAGCAAGAGCTGGAGATTTAATAATAATAGGAGCAGAATGAATAACAATGTCATGAGATATAGGAGACTAAAATGATTAATTTAAAGAAGTAGTATAAGGAGCTATTTAATTCTTTACAGCAGCTTGAATTGGAGAATGAGGATAATAAACTTATATCTAGTATGAATAATATTGAGGAACTAAACCGACTGCAGGATCAGCTTTCGAGTTTGATGCTGTATTTTTAATGAATTATGCTTTAGCGAATTTAATCAAAAGAGGAGAAGACTATGAAAAGCTAGGAGTTCTTACAAACGAAATGAGGCATATAAATTTTATAGGAACAACAGGTAAAGTAACTTTAGATAAGAAAGAAAATTAAAGATCCTAAATAGCTTATTAAATTTATAATTACAGATAATAACGGAATAAAGAGTGAGAAGTAGAAGTAATAGGATAATATTGTGCCTAATGTGATGTAATATTTTAGTATAACAAATAAATAATGTGAGGCGACGGATCAACTGGAGTGTTTGATGATCATTGAAAGCTAAAATGTCCATTTTTAGAGAGAAACAGAAAAGATTTTAAGCCTGGCAAGGTAGTAAAATATATAGTTCTCACTATATTGCTTATTTTATTTTCATTAGTAACATTAGCTGCTGCAAGACATTGAAGATAAAATGACATTTAGGATCTAGATAAGCAAGTATTTATATCAGTATAAGATATACTCTAAATATCTTACTTGCTAGTAATAATCATTCAAATATTTTTATAAGGTCCAAAATTTTCCTGGTACGGTGACTAAGTTATGATATTAGGTGATTTCTTTTTAGGAAACTTCGTTTAAGCTGTAAACATAACAGAAAAAAACTCTTACATAACTTCGTTAGTTTCAAGTTTAGTATGCTTTGTTTGAGTTTTGATGTTAGTTTCCATTTTTTGCAAGTGAGAATTTTCTTAAAGAGCTGTTTTTTAAAAATTTGGGATATTTTCCTATTTCATTTTACCACCCCTAAGTTATATGCTTTTCTAGCCTCTGATTATTAATCTTACAGATACATTTATTTGTACCGAAGCTAGTGATTTTAATGAAGATGGATAGCTTACTTTCAAAGAGTCTATCTACGTAAAGACATGCTGACAAAGATGCTGATAAGAAAACCATTTGCTTAGTTTAATCTTAGCTTGCTTTATGATTCCTATTTTCATGCCTCTGGCTATTTTTTTTAGACCTATTTGGCAAATACTATAGGGAACTCAATTACACATAAAGCTAAATTATCAATACTTGGTATATTTGGGATATTTCTAGTTGATTATAGTTCTGTCAAGTAAAATTGAGAAAGACTCTGAGATTTCCTATGGAGTGATCTACTTTATAAGTTGTGTCTGCTTTCAATTAATAACATACAAAATGAAGCCCTTTTCGTATATAAAAATCTACATTCTATGGTAATGCTGCCTTTCCATATTAGTAGTGCATGGATTTTTGAGTATGATAATAATAATAAAAAGCATAGAAGTAACAAATCGCTATTACTTAATGGTAGCTTTAATAGTATCCTCTATCATTATCTTTTTCTTTGGATTCTTAAAATAAAGAAAGTTTGAAAGTTTATTGAAGTTCAATACTAAGAATGCCTCAGGGCTTTTTAGATGAGCTTATTAGATAAAAACTAGAAAGGAATATTTAGATTAGCATAGAGAAGATTAAGTTTACTTATATAACAGAAATAGGTATTTCACAGACATTTAGTTAAGAGATCCTTTACATCTCTTCAAGCTTAGAAGCATAAAAGAAACAAATGAAGAATTCGATTAAGTAGTGCAAGCTTATGAAAAGGCAGGGAAAGTTAAATCATTTAAACAAACTCCTGTTGGTAGAACTTTGTCAATTATAGAGAAAAACTAATGTTTATCATAAACTCTAATGTATGTATAAAGTAAGCTTTTTTATATTTCTAGGCTTCGAACAGAGTGTTGAAAATGCTTATAAGTCTACTACTTTATAAAATATATAGCAAAGAAGTTTAGACTAAACTTAAGATTTTGAAATGATTTCTAAGAAAGAAGATAAAAATGAAAATGCTAAGTAAGAATATTTCCAAGGAACAGCAGTATATAAACAAAAATCTAAGTAGCAAAAGCTATCCAATAGATTTATGTTTACTAAGAGCATTCTAAAGTAAGGAGAATTACAAATGAAAGAAATAGACTAAATTTCTATCCTGGAACAAAAGGAGCAAGATTAATCTAAGAGCTCTTTACAAGCAGAATAGAGTATATCAGAGAATTTAGAAAAATGATTTGAATAATATTCATAAAATCTTTTAAATATTATATTTCCTCATATCTAAAGTTATTAAGCAGTCATACAAATTCTCTATTTTTAATACATCTCTAAAACTAAAATCAGGTAAAAGTATTAATATAATGCAATAAATTGTATGAATTTATTAAAGACAGGCTTTTAATTTTAAGCTAAAAGTTTCTCAACTAAATATGTGATAACAAAATTTAAATTATGGAATATCTAGAACATAGCACAACTTTTAACTTCCATTATATAATTCCATCTATTTTTTCATTTTATTTTCAAAGAGCATTATTATTAAAATTGTATACTATTTAACTATCTCTATTATAGAAATAATCAAATAAATAAGCTTTAGCATTTAATTTTATACTAATACTTATATATAAAAACTAAGATATTGAAGTTCCTAGAAATTATTCTTTATTATTTTCTCTTTTTAATATCCTTTAAGACTTAAAAATTTGATTTGCTTTTCTAATTTAAAAAATAGTTAGGAAAAAAGATTGAGAATCAACAAGCTAAGGAATGTATTTTAACTTCTTCTCTATAAGGATTTATTAATAAGTGGTTTAAATTATAGTTGAATTATTAGACTAGAAGTTAATTATATTTCTTAGGTAATTAACTAGAAAATAGCAATAGTAGTTTTTATCTTTTGATTACCTCTAAATTATTTCAAATAAGTATTGATCAGCATTCTAGCTAGTGATATATTTTGGAATAAATGGAACCATACATTTTGAACTTATAAGCATTAACTAAATCTTTATTATAGCTTTGATGGCTTTTGCTCTTATTGAAGTTATAATAACTAATAAATTATTTAAAATAGTGTCTTTGAAAAGAGGTATCAAGTTAATAAATAAAACTTTAATTAGTGTTGATGAGTAAATTAATAGTTATCATTAATTTGGAATATTTTAGAACAGCTAAGATCTTCATGTTGCTTAATCATATGAACTTGGCAAACATTTTACATGGATATTCTGATAGCCGTTTCTAAAACAGACACTATTAAGAGCAATGAAGACATACTCCATAATCATAAATTTCAAGATTGCAAAGACAGAATTATCTTTCAAAAGCATTAGCGTCAAGATTTTGCATTCAACTGGAAACTTTTTTTAGAACTAGAAGTATAATCTAAATATAATCAATCTTTAACATTGCCTCAGCCAGTTTTGATTATATGAGTAAAAAATAATGAATAACTAGAATAATTGCAGATTAAGGTCTGAGTTAAGACATAAGGAATAAAAATTTCTTTTTGATTGTATTTAACTAAAAGATTATTTGAATCATATGTTAAAGAACTTTTCTACTTATTACCTAACTTAGTAACTTCGCTTTCCTAACTCTCTCTAATATTTTATTTTAAATATTTAGAGAAGATAGTTAACATTATATGATATACATCATTAAACTTACTATCTATTCCTGGCATTATTTCCTAAAGGATAAATAAGATCTAATTTTATAACTATCTCGACTATCCTAAAATTTACATTTATAATATTCTAATATTGTGTAGCTTTTAGAAATATTAGCTTCTAAAACAAAATGATAAAATGAATGCATAGATATAGCAGAAGTATTTAAGCAAATCACTTTAGCTATATACAGAATTTCTAAAATTAAACTTATTTAAATTTAATTACATAGTGATATATATTAAGCTTAAACTAATATACTTACAATTTTATGCTTATAGCAAATAGTTATAGTTATCTACTTTATTTTGTAATGAAGTATTTGTTAAAGAATGTATATCACATTTAATAAAAGTATCAACTATAGTTATATTTTAGCTTTTCTTTTAAGTTAGTAACTATATCATTGTTAACTCTTAAAATTATAGTTAAATGTATTTTAATTTTACTTATTTATATGATCATCTTAAAAAATGCTTACTCGATAAAAAGCTTAAGAAACTTGCTTAGCGTTATTAAGACAATATGTAAGGCTTTGCTAGTATCATGATGAAAATAACTAGTATTTTGATTTATTTGAAAAGGATTGACTTAAGTTAGTTTAATATTCTTAACTACTATTAGATATATACTTAGAAATTAATTGCTTATGCTTAAGAAGCGCTATTGCTTAACTATAAAGGCCTTTTATTATTCTTCCTATGTAAACATAAATAGCCTAAGATGCCTAGAATTGGTAGTAATATTTTTCTTAATGATATAATAAAAAAGGTATAAATGAATTTAGATTTATAAATGTAAATATAAATGATAATTAACTTAATATTAATAGCCATCTTTTAATAGTGCTTATATAGATTATATAACTTAGAACTTTCTAAAGTTTAGTATCATTAGTTATAACAAATTTATATAGCTGCTTTATTATAATTTAGACATCCTATAACTTTAATTATATATTAATGTAATTAATATCTAATATCATATATATTTCTTTAAAACCGCCATAGTTGTGCGAAGGTGAACAACAAGGCCATCTTCATCAGAGGTTGGGGAAGTTAAGTACCCATAATCGACTTTATGTCTTCCTCTGCTTTGGTTTGGCCTCGAGACATAAGTTTCTTAGATCTTCGACGTTGGCTTGACTTAGTTTCGTTTATTTTTAATTCTGGAACGAAAAAGAAATAATATTGCGAGCTTCATCAGAGGTGGGGAATTTAAGTACCCATAATTGACACATGTCTTCCTCTGCTTTGGTGATGCAATGAGATACAATCCTGCCATGTCCTTGGACCTCCAGCAAGTATTAAAGATTACGAGTATTCTAAAATTATATCAGTATTGAACATTTTTATCAGTACTGAATAATTATACCAGTATTGAACAAGGTTTATCAGTATCTGATAATTTTATCAGTAGCAAGCGTTCTTGTCAGTATGAAACATTTTTTTAAAGAGCTGCGCACCAACGAGAGTGATACGCGCTCTATAATCAAATTTATTTATTTATCAAAATGGGGTAGAATAATTCTCTTTATTTTATATCAATAGTATGAGATATAAAGCTATTCATTTAAACTATAATTATATAAACTTAAAGACTAATCCATACATACTTTTCTAATTATATCAGTCACTCTATCTAATAGATGTTTAAAAATAGGAATATTAAATCTATTTAATAGCTAAGTAATGATAAAATAGCTAATATAGATTAAGCAGCAGATATATAGCTTACTATAATATCTTAGCTATATTTAGTATAATTATATTTTCTTATTTAAATTAGTTATCGAAAACTATTAAAGTGATAGAAGATAATAAGCCTGTAGACTAAATAGAACTTTTACTTTATAATAATTCCTTAAAAGTAGTTAACTATTTGAAATGCACTACTTATTAAGCAAATCTTTATTTAATCCTTTGAAAATGTAACCTATTAAGATGACTTTAAAAGATAGTAATATAATAAAATAATATTTTCCTCTAAATTTTAAACCATAAAATCTAGAGCTTTTTTCTTGTTAAGATTAAGTCAAATAATTGTATCTTAAACGAGGGAATAAAAAGGATAGGTGAGTTAAGGAAAAATAAGAGATAGTAAGGATTAACTAACTGCTTGATTATTTAAACTAAATAGAGAATTCTAATGTAAAGACAAAATGATTTTTATCATAATCTCAAATATAATTCTACAAAAAAATAAGCTAAGTAATTAAGATTTAATTGGTATACACTTAATCATTTTTGATCCTTTTCAACTAAATTACCAACTTATATTTATATCAAACATAAATAAACAAATTACTAATATTCAACTAATTAAAACTTTTAAAGACTCTATTTGCTCAAATGAAATAAGGAGTTACTTAGTATATAATTAAGAAAAATAAATAAGATTTATCTAATATAAATAACTAAAGCATATCTAGTTTTAAAATTCTAAACTTTCATATATCTAATTTCTTTTAATAAGAATACTTATTTACTATTTAAAGATAAAATAGATTCTAACTAAGTCTATTTTCAATGCTATTAAGCTTCTTACTTAAAATTCTGAAATAGAAGGATAAAAGTCTACTTAATTTAAAACAAATTTAAATGAGGTATAAATCGTTAGAATAAATAGATTTTAATAAATAATAGCAAATTACTTCAATGATTATTAAATGAAGCAAAACTTTCTAACTTTTATAGGTGATTATGTAAAAATAGTGTTATTATATATATAATTTATATAGGGAGAAGCAATCTTCCAATGTCATTTATTTAAACTCTGATATCAAGAAGTATCCAATTAAAGAACGAGCAAAAACCTTAACAGGATTGGGCGGAGCAAGACAGAGGCATATTGTAACGTCATGTTGAACAATACCAGATATTAAGTTTCTTAGAGCAGCATTCAGATAATTGGAATTATAGAAGAAAAGAATTTTCAAAATTCTAGCATTGGGTAAGAATGTAATGTAGATCCTTTTTAATATTTAGAGACTTTAATTTAAAAAATACGCGCCATTGTGGTGCTACATGCTCTATAATCAATTTTATTTGTTTATTCCTTAATTTTTTTAAATTTTTTAAATTATATTAACTTTAAAGAAATTATGGAACATGATCGATATGATGAAGACTAAATTAAAAGTTTAAAAAGTTTCATAGATTTTAGAGGACTTAAACTTCTAAGTCACAGGACCGGTTTTTCTAGTGGCTGCAACCACTCTCTTCCCATCCTTTCACCTTACTTATTATATCATTTTAGTTTCTAAATTTTTTCTCTTCCATTTGGGTTTAATTTATTACAATAGAACTTCCTTTCTTGTATGGTTCATTTTAATTCCTATTTATTTTCTTTCTTTCCTTGTTGTATTATTCTTTTTCCTCTTGAAAACTTTGCATTTTCTGTACAAATGGTAAGTACTTTTGCACACGTAGCATTTTCCCTTTGCTGGGTCTTAGTTTAGATCTATAGCATTTGTTCCTCCAGTTCCATCATAGTTTGTTATTTCTCTGCATATTATTATGTTTGATATTATTCTAATCATTGTCCTCTTTCCTAAAGGTTATCCTAATTCGGAATCTTCAAGATTTTTTCAATATTAATGACATTCTAGTTGGTAGCTCCAATTTCACGAAATAATTCATCAAGATCTCTTTCATGCGCTTATTGGAAGCTCTCCTTTCATTCCTTAATCTCAGCCTATTAAGTTCCAAGGTTTCTGTTCTCCAATCTGAAATTCTTGGGCTTTCTTCCTTCAGCTCCATAATGTCACAAGCATTTAAGCTTTCCCTTCCTGGTATTGTGGCATTAAAAATTATCTCGCTGTTGTAGCTTCCTCCTTTTGTGTACCTTTCCTTGGATATTCATCCTCAATAGGAGTTACTTGAATCTCTTTGTAAAATTTTATTCCCATTTTTTATGTGGCTTTAGGAGTTTCCTATGTATAGTACCTTCCAGACTTCTGCTTTTTTGTCTCTTCCTCAGATATGTTTTAGTATCCCTTTAGCCACTTGGAAGCCATACTTATTTTTTTAATGTATATTTTTATATGATCGATGCTAATTTCTAAATCATTTGCTTAAAAAATATAAAGTGCTATTATTATTAAAGATATAAATAAATAAATAAATTGGACTATAGAGCGCGTAGCACTTTCGTTGGTGCGCAGCTTTTTAAAATAATTTTATTTAATGTCGAAAAATAAAATTTTATGGGTCTCTCTATCCTTGTATTCTCTTCCTGCAGTACGTCCCTTTAATTTTTCCTTCCAAAGCGTGGGATGTAATATGCGATTACGGGTACATCTTTCTTCGACCTATTATGAAGAAGGTTTTCTCCTGACATTCAGAGTTCTCCAACTTGTCGAATCTTCCTTCTCTTGTTATTGGTTTCTCTTTCTCTGATTTATCCTCCGTCCGCGCTCATTTTTTAGTTGCCTTGCTGGGCCTCCAAGCAGCATCAAAAGGAAAGGGTTTTCCACCCTATTTAAAATATTTTTTATATATAAATAAATAAAGAATTTGCTTATTTTTTGGAATTTTCAACCCATTTGCGAGAAGCTGATTTCTCTCGTAATCGGGACAACCTTAATTTCCACTCCACTTTTCTCTTATGTTTTAATTCATAATCAGATGTCCATTACTTTTTGTAAATAATACCCAAGAAAGAACAGAACCTTTTCCTGATCCTAGAGATTTTCAGATGCTACTTTCTCCTACATTTTGGGAGCATGAAAGCTTTTGCATATTCCTTCCATCTATTAATATTGTTTGACAAGCTATGAATAAATAAAAAGGCATTTAGTTATTATTTTAATTAATTTAATTCAAATTATTGAATTTGCTTAAAGAACTTAGTTGATTGCAAAAGGAAAAAATTAATCTTTTTTTCTTTCTATAAGTTTCATTGTCTTTAAGCCATTGCTTGAATATTATTGACTAATTAATTAATTAATTAATTTACGTGATTTCACTTTATTTGGTTAATCACAAATCAAAAGTTTAATGTTTAATAAAAGAGACTTCATATTTGCTTGGATCTTGTTTATCATACGTTCTAAGATTTTTAATCTATTTTTTCTAAGAGTTTCTGATAGATCTATTCCCATTCATTTCTTATTAAATTCGTTAATTACATGCTATATGTTTGAAACTTCTTTGCTTAGCTGAAGATTTTTTCCTGTAGAGTTTACCTTTTTTATCACAATAAATCCGGAAATATTTCCCATTAGTTTTCTACTATTTTCTTTTATTTTCATTAGAATTGGAAGCAGCTTCTAATTTTGTGCCCTGGTCGCTTGCAGTATCAACATCTCATCATTTTCTAATAGGGAATATATTTTGTTGTAGGCTGTTACTCTACATCCATCGGATCATTCATCTACATTTTTTGCAATAACAAGCTTTCAGTTAACTCTGCGAATTGATTAAGTTTTGTTTCTAATTATTCTATACTAATAATTCCTAACTATTTATTTTCAATTTTTTTCTTATGAATTAATCATCAGATGTTCAATTTTCTTCGAGTTCTTGTACAGTTCTTAAAAGTTTAAAATTTTCTAATTTCATGACTTGGAGTTCTTAAAGAATTTTTTATTAATCGTAATTTGACTAGGATGATTCCTTTTGAGAAGAGATTTTTTACAAGTAATTTTCCATTTTATATATATGACATCAATTTTGCCAGATTCTTCTAAATATAATTATTTTGCATTATTTAAAAATGTAGCAATCTAAATCTCAAAGACTCATGCAAATAATAATTTTCTAATTTTATTCTTAATGAATCATACTTTTCAATTATTAACTTTCTTTCGTGACCACTTAGATCCAATCAAGTCAACACCATTCCTCCCTAGCTTACAATTCCGAAAATTTACAAGAGGGCTTTGACCACTTCACTAGCCATTATTGCATAAGGATGCAATTGTGTTCATGAGCTTTTAGTTAAATTAGCAAGTTGATTAAGAAAATCCAGATTATGATATTTATTTTATTTTTTAAATATACTATCACGATTTAACATATTAGAGGTATTGAGGAAACACATTTAACTTTATAAGTTTATGTTCACTAATTTCATAATTTCCAATAAATCAAAAAGCATCTCATTTTTTATTAAAAGGGATTCTTCTAAGGACTACACACATACTTACATCAAGATTAATATATCAAATATAAAATAATTAAAGTGCCTTTCCTTAAATTTCGTATACTAATATGAGTAAATACCTTATTCAGAAGGTTATTTTAGTTTATATACTGAGAATTTACTCTTATAACTCTAATATGAATTCTGCTAACATCATATTGATACAAAGAAAGTACAATCTGTTTATGTAGTTAAGAATTTTACGCATTCTTAGCAATTTTAGATCTACAACTATAGAAAGGCAATATAGTAATTTTCTAGCATTTAGCTATTTTTTGGAAAATTCTAGAAGAAACCAACTTTATTTGTTTTGAATATGATAATTTAAATTCTTCAAGTACCTAACTTTTAAATGTAGATAAGTTAGTTCTAATCTTATAAAGGTAATTTCTTAAGTGATGTTATGAAATGTTCAAATTCAAAAATTAAACATCAATAGTTTCATTAAATCGAAAAGAGGATAACTTTTTCTAGGTTCTTTGGAAAAAAGTTTTAGAAAAGAGTCATGAATGTCTTTATAATATATTTGTTAAGTATACATAATTTGTATAATGTATTTCATCATAATTATGTATGCAATTATGGTCTAATATCCAAAGTATGAAAACTATTTCATACACTTTAATTTTAAATTCCAATAATGAGATCTAAAGATTTAATTGTAAAGCTCATATGTAGATTTCTTATCAATATCTCCTATTTTTGTATTTTCTTAGTTAGCCTTTAAATTTAAAAGGCTATTTTGCTGGATGAATAAGTCTTAAAACGTTAAATGAAGTTAGCTTTTCTCTTATTAATAAGAGTAGATGATTATAGAGAGATAATAGGTAAATAAAGCTATTATTTAATTAGGTTTAATTATCATTATTTTAAGTTAAAAACTAAGCTATTATTAAATGGCTATATAAGGTTAAGTACTCTATTGAGTTTATTAGTTTAAATAGGAATATGTTTAAAGTCTATTTCTCATAAAGCAAGCATAAGAGTTAATTGATGCTAAAACTTTTAAATTATAGGAAAATTCTTAATTAAAAGTAAGATAAAGATCATTGTTCTTCTGTTTTCTGCTAAATTTATGGAGCAAACAATTTTCGAAGAAACAAAAAGGAAGTTCTTCTTTGGATAAAAAAGCATTAAGATAGTGGAAAAATGAAATATCATAATAATAGAAAAAATGTATAAATTTAAACTGAAGAAAGTTAGCAATAAATAGATTAATTTAATATAAGATACAATAAGCAGATGGAATCCAATATCAAGCAGTTGGAGTATATCAAATAAAGTAAAAATAGAAATAAAAATAGCAGGCTAGGACTTATACAATTAGATAATAGCAATCATTTTATATAGATATCTATAATTTAATTATTATTTTAATTTAAGAATAAAAAGCTATTAATATCTAGTAAATTGCTCAACTAAAATAATAATATAAAGAAAGAATCTTAGATGAGTAATAAATTTCCTTATATAAATAATAAATTAACTCTAATTGTTTAAATGAGTTCATAGAGTAAAGAAAAGGTTTTATAACTCAGAGGTCTTAAAGGTTGCATTTCTATTTACGTAATTATATCTTTTCAATAAGTATACTTAGATTTCATGTCATTAAATCAATTCTTAGGATTAGTTTTTAGTGTTGTAGTATTCAAATTTAAAGTATTTAATTTTCTTTGTTTTTTTATTTTATCTTGGCATTTTTGAGAAGCTTGCTTTATGTTTTGTTAACATTGTAAATTTCATACCAAACTTATTTGTTTAAATACGAAAGAATTTCTATATTATAGATAGTAAACTGGGCTATTAATAAAATCTTATTCTTAATGCTAAATTTTATCGATATATCGATTAAAGGATTCTTGATTATTTTTAATTTGTTGATTGCAAATTATTATAAAAGCTCAAGTTTATAGATTAATTTCACTATTTATAGTCGCTTTTGCTAATTTTATTCCTTCTAGTTTCAACAAATCCCAGATTATTGTAATGACTCTATCCTTAATCATTGAATACTTCAATTCTCTTTTAGTAACTGAAACTTTAAAGGTTAAGTAGATTAATATGAGAAACCAGGAATCTCTATAAGGTGAATTTTCTTTGAATTTCCTTTATAATAAAACAAATAAAGCACTGATAGTAGATTATACCATCTTAAATCTAACTAAGCTACAAGCTTCTTTTTACATGATTATACTAAAAATATAATTTATAGAGAAAAAGGTTAACTACATTAGACTATCAACGCACTTAAGAATATCTTAAGCTTCAAATTAGTAAAAGTGGTTATTTAAGGGAGCCTTTTTTAAATAGCGTCTTAGCTAGTATTTTATCTTATGGATAAATTTATTTTTTTAAGCAAGCCTTATAACTAATTGTAAAAGCAAATAGATAAATCCATCTATCTGTTAAAATCAGCCACTTAATTAAGAAAAACCACCAATAAGATTTTCTAAGTTAGCTTTGCATTTTGAAATGGAAATTGCTCCTTGAGCACTAATTAATTTTTAGAATATTCATATTATAAATGAATTTTATGGAAGAGATGTTATTTGTATATCATATTTAGTAGTTACTCTTAATAACCTACATTACATGAACTACTCTTATAAATAAAAATAAAATTTAGTAAAGGCTATAATTATAAATATCTCTTAAGAGATTTTTCATTATGAAGATATAGCCTAATTATAATACAATTATACATTTTATATTTTTATTAATTTCACAGCTTTGTATTTATTTAAATATAAGATTCTTTATTTTTAAAGCTAGAAAAGAGATAAGTATTATGTATTTTTGGTGTCCTAAATTGCTTTTTTCAAGTTTTCTTTTTATTCTCTTCAAATTTTGATTCCTGAAAAATGTTGGCATTATTATCTTCTGAAATATCTTCTACCTCGAGGCTTTAGTTACTCCTCTCTCTTATTTGCTTATATTCCATAGAGAAACTTTAACTGTCTAATTAATTAAAATTTATTACCTTCATGTGAGCTTAGATTTAAATTATAGTTCTCTTCTTTCTTCACACTTTCACCTTTTTTATCTTTTCTTAATGTTAGACTCTAAACTTTGAAGACTTGGATCTCTTCTTTATGTACTTTTCTTTCTGACTTAATATATTATTCTTACAAGGAGGAAATGATTGTTGATCTATTTGGTAATTTTTCTTAACTTTCTTAGTAAAAGAAAGTTTCTACTTTCACTTTACTCAACTACTTACTCTTAATACTGATTAGCTAATTCTGCTTAGTAGCTCTTAATGCTAATTTATGCTTTTCATCTAATGAAAATTCTTAGTTTTGCTCTAAATTCTACTTTATCTGCTCTACTCCTATTTGAATCCTTTTCTACTACATATTCACATGCTCATCCAATAGATCAACGTTATCTTTCAACCTAAAAGCAAATCTAAACAAAGCTACTTTGTCAGGCTCTATTTCTATTATTCAAGTTTTAAGCTTCCTTTGTTTTAGATAACTCAATACTATAATCACCAATAATGATCCTCCTAACACTACCAAAAAGGCTAGCTAATTAGTATCTGAGTTTAGCATGAAAACATTTGAAATAAGAGTTGTAACGAAAATGGAGACTAAGATGGTTAGATAAATGAAGTTAAATTTTTCATAAGTAATAGGCTTTTTCTTATAGATCACTATAATTAAGAGTAAAACCTAAAGCTAATATAGCGAGGTATTTATCTCTGGGTACTTCTCTTTGAATACTTTACTAGATAGAATCATCAATACCTATATAAAAGACTTTATTTAGGTATACTGAGGCTACTCTTTTATATGCTAATTGTCGGATAAAAATTACCATTAAGGCCTGCAAAGAATCATTGAAGGAATGTAGAAACTTAGAACTATAAACGATAAGATAAAGATTATAGCATGCAAGTTAGAAAAGCAACTGCTCTAGCAATCCTGGAAAAGAAAACTCTCAGATAATTCTATTTCTCCATCTATATTACTATCTCTTCCATAAAGGCATTGAAACACTGAGTTCAAATTATATATTATAGGGACAAAAAGAACTTCGTTTATCACTAAAGAGCAATTGAAGGAAATCTTTCCTAGAATTCTTAATAAAAAGACTTTAAATCTGATTTCAAATTTCAGCATGAAGAAAATAAGAAGTAATATGGAAATAAAAGCAGCAGCAAGGAATATTTCGTTTATAATTCAGAAGACATAAATTTTGAAATAGTTTAAAAGAAAATTTATGTCTAAAATACTCATTCTGATACCCATATTTACTTCATAATTTATAAAATCTTCATAAACTCCTAAGGCTAGAATTTACAGGCATTGTGCCATTAAAATTAGTTTGAAAAGTCAATCTTCATCTGACATTCATACTTCTTAGTTTACTACCTCAAACTTATTATTTTTTCAGACTTTTATTCCAACTATTAGGGAAACTAAAGATACTAGAAGAAACCAAACTGATACAACTATTACTATCTAATATCCTAGGGTAAAATCTTAGACTCTTCTCTCAGTAAAATCACATTGATCATCATAAATATCGAATGAATCTTTTGGAATGTTAGTTGAATTATCATTTCAGATAATCTATCCATTGACTTATAATCAAACAATAGAGCAAGTCACACAATAAATTTCTTTATTTGTTACATTTGATTCTCCTTCAGAATCGAATATTTCATTATAAAAGAAGAAACTTACTGCCTCTCTAAAATTACTTTTAGAGTCAAACTTTATAGCTCCTGAGCAGCCATAAAGTTTTTTCTTTCTGATACTTTTAATTAAATCATCTGCATTATGATAATCCAATCCTGCATTAATAGCTGCATCTATTCCGTATGCAATTATCAAAGGTAATTCTAATGTTTAGCATATAGCAGTAGTTTAAATATCACACTATTACTATACCTTAAATAGTTTTTCCCCTCTTTCTCCTGAATATTCTTCTTGCTAGACTATTATCTATCCATATAGAAGCTTCTTCACTTACTTAATATTTTAAATATCCAATTGAGCAGAAAAAATAGTACTGCTAGTATATAGAGTTATGAAGTTGAAATCTCCTTTCTTATAGCCATAATTGGATAATCCTTTAGCGATATCTGGTATTAAGTTGCCTGGGAACATAATAATTATTTTTATTTCTTTGTCTAGTATTTCCTTACAAATTTCGTCTACTTCTCCAGAATCTACTCAGCTAGTTAAATTTAGAAAAAAGAATTAAGTCTTTGAGTTCATAATAACTTTCCCCGTTTAATTAGCCCATTAAACTATTTTCTCATAAATTTCTCTATATGAAGTAAAATCTACGAGAACAAACAATCCAAATTTTTTTCAACCTCTTCTTTCTATAAATCTGGTAATAGCGGAAGAATATCTTTAGTATGAAGCAAAGTTAATCAATACATTTCTGAATTCAGTGCGATTGCCTAATTAATTTTGTAAAGTAACTAGTAAATAAGGCAGATGTAAATTCATTTGCTCTAGGATTTAGTAAACAGGATAGAATGTAATTGGTATTATAGTACCAAAATGAGATATTCCCAAATGAGTGTAATTTTAAGCTATTGTATTTATAACGTAGTCTGCATCAAAATATAAGCATCCATAAGAAAAAGGATTTGCTATTAGATTGTAGTTTTGTAGTATATCACCATGCTAGTTTATATAGTTTGCTATACAAGGGATAAATTAGCTTTGAATTACTGGTGGTAAATAATCTGACTTATTGAATGGCTCTTTACGATGCGTAGCATAACTGAATTCTATACTTAGCTTGTTAGGGGGAAGAGAAAATGAACCTCCTGGTCATTTTATATGTTTCAAAGAAACAACTTTAGATAACCCAATGATTTACATAGCCTCGACTAATTATCCTTCTTATATGTTATAAACTGAAAAATCAGGTACTAGCTAATTTTTATCGAACAAAAGGTAACTATACTTTAGAAAGCTTTCTATAAAATTGCTATTTTCCTTTGACTTAATCACTTCTTAAATAAAATCCAAAACTTTAGATATGTAAAAGAATGTGAAATCTAGGTAGCTTTTAAAAACGTATTGCAAAGGAGTTAAGGCTATTAAGCCATCTTTCAGGATAAGTAAAGGAATTTTTGAATTTTACGAGATAAAAGTGCTAATTTCTGGATTTACTAAGTTAGATGCTTCTAACGTCAAGAATCAACCATATTAATTCCCTGTAAATCTGTTAATTGTTCCAATACTCAAAATATAAGCTTGCCAGCAAATATCGCTTCCTACTACAATAATAGGAGTTCCCTCCATTCTTATAGATTTTGGAAATTCCGACAAAAGTCTTTCTTTATAATAAGTAGCTTCACAACTTCCTTGGTTAGTTCCTAAATGAGAGTTGACAGGAATATTTAAGTTAACTTTAACTTTCATTTATGTTTATTAGATGAATTCTTCCAGAGGTTTATAAAATCTTTTTTCGTTCTAAGAAACAAAAGCAAGTTTATTAAACCCAAAATACTAAATCAGTGCTACTAAAGCTTTTCCTTCCTACTAGAAACTAGGTAAAAGATTGAATGTTTATTTGTTTAAGTAGTTAAGGCTATTTCTATAAGCTATTAGGAAAATAAAATTAGGATTATTTCGTTAGATAATCCTACTATACACTTCACTGTAGCTGATATCTATTATCACCTTTATTCTTCTATCTTCTCATTCCTATATTAAAGGTCGTATTTTAGATAAGTCTTATATTTACTGCATGACTGGATAGAAAGAAGTGTCCTGAAATTTTTACTGCATAATTTATTGAGCTAAATAAATAGAAAGATAAGGGGGAGTTAGCTAAGAACTCAGAATTCCTATTTAGAAAGCAGAGGTAAGGGTAAGACATAGAGATGAATAGAAAATGAACTAAACTATATTCATTTATTAGTTTGATTATATTGTTTAAATATTCCCTTTCAATAACTAGACTTAACTATATAAATTATATAACCTCAGATGTAGGCTAATATCCCTATCTTCTATTTCTATTTTTATAGCTACTCTAAAAATTTATTTCAAACTCTTTTTTCTTAGTTTATACCTAATCAATTATTAGATATCTGGCTTTATAAGTATTGAGCAAGCGAACGAGAGCTGTTTGAGTGGTTTGAAAAATAAGTTTGATTTAATTTAATTCTTTTTGCTAACTGGTTAAGCATAATATATACTACCTTCTTGATACAATTGTGCTTCTAGAGGTATATTTGTAGATGATTCTTAATAGTTTCATAATGATTTATTAATATGCTATTTAATTAAACTTAGCTCTATAAATCTTGCATTTAATTATTGTCTAAGCTAATATTAATGACTCTATTAGCATCTATTATAAAGATAGGTACTAAAGGATTGCAATAAGCTGGTTCTAACTATTTTTAGTGTTTTAATTAATTATTTTATCTTTAGCTATAATTAATTTATTTATAACTTTATACTTCTTCTGTATAATTTCCGAGACTAATTAGAGTGATTAAAAGTCTATTAGATTGTCATAATTATATACTTAAATATCCCTATTGTTTCTTTATTTATATTTAGTTAATTTAATTATAAACTCATTTATTATATATCAATACCTTAATAGCTTCGATATTTAGATATCATTAATTATATTCAGTACATAGCTGAATTTGATATCTAAAATATTAGAAAATAATCTTTATATAGCTTCTAATTTAAATACTTTATAATTTTATTTTAAAATGCAATACCAAGCATTCCTGCTATATCATAAAGTACTTACATACAGAAATAGTTATATTAAATAACTAAATAAACAAATGTTCTTTAAGTACCTTTTACTATAATTATCAGCAATCAAATATTTAATAACTTTATAATAAGCCTACAACTATACAATAATCTAGATACCTTTGCTTTTAATTTTCTCATTCTTTTTCTTTAAGTATAATATAAAATTTAGATAAACATACAATTATAAATAATCTTCTAATAAAATGATGCTAAATAGCTTATCTTTTTAAACTAAAAATATTAGTTAAAGTTATTAGTATTATATCACTATAGCATTATAATTTAGTTTAATGTAGCTTAGCTTATAATTAAACTGACTACTTTTTTAATTAATTAATTTCTATTAATTAGAGTATTCTATTTATTAAGCTTTATTATTAGGTTAATATCTAAATATTTGTTTAAGGCTATACATTTATCTTAATATATCTATACATCATTTTTTATTTATTTTAGTGTTCTATAGATAAAGTTATCTATTTAGTGACTTTTATGAGAAACTACTATCTTATAATAAGCAAAGGGATAAATTTGAATGTATAGATAGACTTAGAGAAAATAGATGGTATTATACACTTTATAGAGATATATAAATTATATAATTTGAAGTGCTATTATCTAGTCTTTATATAGCTGCTATTATTCATTTAATTCTAAAGTTATTCTAATTATATAAGCTTTATAAAAATAATGGATCTAGATTAATATTTATTTCTTATTTAAACTGTATATAACTCTACTAGCTTAAAATAAAGAAGCTAGGATTAAACTATAAACATTTAATTAGAGATACTAAATTAATAGAGTTACCTATCTATAAATAAATAGAAAGGTATAATACAGATATAGCATAAATAGATATCTATTGATAGTTTTATATTTATAGCTTTTATATTTCTACATTAAATAAGCTTAAGCATTTACTTTAATGCTTTAGTACTTTAGTGCTTTAACTTTATAATTATTTATTATTTAAATATTTAAACCTTACATTAATACTTAGCACTATCTTTATATTTATCCAAATAATTCTACAACGCTATTAATTAAGTAGCCAATTTACCAAGTGATTCCCTTTAGTTACTAAAAGTAGTAAAGATATATAGTAATGGTATAATAGCAGTTATCTAATAGTTAGATTTAGCTTTATAGAAATAAATAGCTCTTTATTATTTTACTATCTTTACTTTTTATTTTCTTATGCTTTAGTTATTTATCATTTAAGATAAATTGCTTAATACTTAAAATTAGTCTATCTAGTGTATAATAAAAAAGAAGAGCTAGAAATTAATTTTACCTCTTTAGTTATTAACTTTATGCTTCTTTATATATTTTATGATCTAAAACTAGTTTTAGCTAAAATAAATAAGCAATGCTTTTAAATGCTTAGGCATCAAGTTTAAGAATCTATATCACTATTTTAATTTTCGTTATATAAAGCTATAAAGGTTAATTTACCTATTTAGTTATCATACAAGTAATTTTATATTGATAGAATAGCAAAAACAGAAATCATTAGAATAATAAATAGTTAAATAATAATTAAGCCAAATTGTAAGGTTTTTATATTAATTAATCTTGATAATAATAATCGCTTTAATTAAAATTTTTATAAAGTTCAACCATCCTTCTTTTCATCTTCCAACTCAGCCTTGTTGCTTCTTGTACCTTCCTGTTGTTCTTCTTTAGGCTCAAATTATAATTAATCTTAATGATGTAGCAATAGTTAATTTATCTAATAAATAACTAAAATAATGCTTAATAATTTGTGGAGATTTAATTAAGAAATGCATAGATGAGCTATTTTTTCCTTATGCTGATGTAATATCAGATTAACAGAAATTGGAGTTGACAAATAAGTAAATTATAACTAATACTAATAAACTTTAAAGACTTACAGTTAAAAACTTAAACAAAGCTAAATTTTATTCTTATAGAATCAACATCTTAATATATTTCTCCAATTATTGTTATAATTAGCATTTGGGCTTTCTTATATCCATAAAATCTCCATTTATTTATTTTTATTGAACATCGACTATATCTATAAGGTATACTGGTTTGGTCTTAATTATATTTATTTTAGTTGTAATTTACCTATTTCCCTTCTGATTTGTTTTTAATTTCCTTTTTTAATTAATTATTTTCTTGCTAAATCTTCACAGCTGTTTATAACAAGGTTCTATCTTATTCTTTTAATTCCAATACTTAAAATTTTAAGGGTTAATTCTCTGAAAAAAGTTGTTATATATCTTTTTAGTTTTTCACAGTTATGGTTATTTTTTATGATGAGACTTATCCTTTTTATTTTTATAATTTTTATAAATAAATTTGATTATAGAGCGCGTATCACTCTCGTTGGTGCCCAGCTCTTTAAAAAAATGTTTCATACTGGCAAGAATGTTTGTTACTGATAAAATTATCAGATACTGATAAACCTTGTTCAATACTGGTATAATTATTCAGTACTGATAAAAATGTTCAATACTGATATAATTTTAGAATACTTGTAATCTTTAATACTTGCTGGAGGTCCAAGGACATGGCAGGATTCTGTCTTATTGCATCACCAAAGCAGAGGACGACATGTGTCAATTATGGGTACTTAAATTCCCCACCTCTGATGAAACTCGCAATATTATTTCTTTTTCGTTCCAGAATTAAAAATAAACTAAGCCAAGCCAAGCCAGTGTCGAAGTTCTAAGAATCTTATGTCTCGAGGTCAAACCAAAGCAAAGGAAGACATAAAGTCGATTATGGGTACTTTACTTCCCCAACCTCTGATGAAGATGACCTTGTTGTTCACCTTCGAACAACTATGACGATTTTAAAAAATATATAGTAAAATACTATAATAAAAAGAAAACATTTTAGCTAATTCAAAAACAGATAAATTGCAGTCTAAATAAAAATAGAACAAAATTATTTAACTCAATTATAAAAAAATTTATAAAGAAGATTAGTTGTTCATTCTAAAATCAAAAGAATAGCTGAAAATTATTGCTTATTCGACTATACATATAACATTAGAGAGATACCAAACTAAATCTAATAAAGCGCTGAATAATACTGGAAATTATCTCCTAATAATTGTTCACTCTTTTGCTAATATTATTTTGAAGGAAACATAACTGGAGAATTATCAAGCCTCAAATTGGAGATTGAAGTATATTATTTATAGTAAACTTTCGTTACAAATAATAATCCCTATTTTTTTAGTTTTCAGCATATCATCTTTAGTTTATAAAAGGGCAACTTACAGTAAACAGCACGACTAGAGTTTACTTACCACAAAAATTTCAGTTAATCATAATCATTAAAGTATTTATTAAATTTAACTTATTACACTAAATTTATAATTGGACAGCTAAAGCATTATCAAATCAAAATAATTTTTAAGTTAAAAATAATTAAATTATTTACAATAGCTATATTTAAAACTTTATATATCTTAAAATGATTTATTGAAATATTAAATTAAAAATTAATTATCTTTCATTATTTGTTCTGACATACAAAAATTTAAACATAATATAAAAGCTAAATAAATATTTGAAACAGACAGCTTTTAAATTAATATTTATTATATATATAGTGATTTATATATTAAGTATATAATTTTATATTATTATATTTATCAAATCTTTTTCAACATTTTTTCACATTTTACTCATAAATTTTAAAATCCTCATAGAGCACTAATATAAACATTTTAGATTCTCTTATTTTTTTAATTTATTGACATTATTTAAAAACAGTAGAAAGATTAGAAATTTAGTTCAAACAAAATAATAAGAAAGAAATATATTTTCAAGTTGAATTATTTTTGCTATTAAAAGATATATTAAAGAATAATTAAAAAGATATTAGTACTGAAATAGATTAAATTTAGTTTTTAAAATAGAATTGCTTTCAAATTTTGCTTAAAATCTGAAGACTTTCACGAATTTCTTTTAGCTATCTTTTTTGGTTTCCATTTTCATCGAAATTTTCTTCAGCAAGCCAAATTTAAAATGCTTTTTTTACTTTCGGCCATTCTTTATCAGTTATAGAAAACCAGGCATTATCTCGTGATCTTCCCTTGTAAACCACAGCTTATCTGAAAATACTTTCAAATGTGAAGCCAAGTCTTATTGCTGCAGCTTTGGAAGGTTCATTAAGATTATCACATTTTCATTCATACCGTCTATATCCAAGTTCATCAAAAACTCTTTGCATTAGTAAATATTAAGCTTCTGTTGCAGCTCTTTTCTACTTTAATAATTTAGTTAAAAAAATATGACCAACTTCAATCACACCTCCATTCAAATCGATTCGTAGATAGGACATTATACCAACAGCACGTCCAGTTTTTAAATCAACCACTGCATAGAAAAGTGGATCATTACTCTTAGAACATTATTCTATGAAAGAAGTATATTCTTACTTATCATGAAAAGGTCCATAGGGAAGATATGTTCAATCTCTATCATCTGGAGATAGTTTTATTGCATCGTAAAGATCTTGTGCATGATTTACTGAAAGAGATTCAACTCTGCAATAATTACCTGTTATAGCACTTTTTGATGGCTACTTTCTTGGGGTCCATCCAGTCATATCTTCACCTATAAGTTGACCATATTAATTTAATCTCTAAGCCATCATATTATTATTTAAATTTATAAACTTAATATTCAAAATTTAAGAAAACTTATTCAAAAAAAGTTAAATTTAATTTCTAGCTAAACTTTACAAACAGAAAAAGCAAAAATAGATAAAACTAAAAAATTTGAAATAATATAGTTATTTAAAAGAACTAAAAGAATAAGTTAAGTTCTTCATTGTGTGGAATGATTCTATTACATCTCTATTTTGTTTTAAAACACCTTAGTTTATTCTTATTTACTTGAAGCTAAAACAGTATTTTTATTTTTTCATAAATTAATTTAAAAAAAATTATTTTTTACAAATTTAAAGGTATAAAATTAACTATAATTATAATGTATAGAACGAGAAAATAATTAGATCAAAACTTGAATACTAAATTAATAATTTTGTCTTCTTTTATATTTTCAAATATTAAAAGGCGTTTGCTAATAAAATTACTATTGAAGATGCTTATTAAAACTATAAATAAATAAATAATTTGCATTTTAATTAAAAAAATTTAATTTAAGATTCTTTAAATAATTTAAAAATATATTATTTTGGTTTTTTGAGTAATTAATAATTTTGTGTAATTTAAACTAAAAAAATTGTAGTTATTTTGGAAATAAATAAAAGAATTTTATAAGAAAAATAAAATAAAACATTTAATTTTTATAAGAAATAAGATTTTAAATTTAATGAAAATGTTTATTTTTACTAAAGATATTGAATCATTTCTCTTATGTTTAAAATTTTTTATAGATTAAAGATTATTTATTTTAGTTTAAAATATAATAAATAAGTAGTCAATTTTATTAAAGCCAAAATAAAAATAATAGAAAACTATTTTTTTTAGTTTAAACTTATATCAAATCAATTTTTATAGTTTTCTAGATATAATATAAATAAATAGAGAAACAATCATCCAACTTAAATCGATTTAAAATCTGATGTCAGGAAGGGCCCCATGGATGAAGAATCAACACGAATCTTGGTAGGAGCCAAGAGAAGAAAATTACTGAAAAGACATCAAGTAGCATTAATGTAATACTAATGTCTCTTAGGGTAGTATTCCCATCACAGTCCTGTAGAAGACAAAATTCACAAGGAGATGCTAGTACTGTGGAAGACTTCAGCAAGGAATTTTTCAACTTTAAAAATCTTTATTAAAAACTGTTCACCATTGAGATTTTACGTGCTCTAATAAAAAAGATTATTATATATAGTCAAAATTATTTAATTTAAATTTTAAGTAATCAAAGTTTATAATATAAGTCATATTTAGATTTAGAATTTCAAAATGCTAAAAATACTAAGTAAAATGAAGAAAAATTTTTACAAAATTTAACATTTCTTAAGCAAAGGATTCAATATTTTTATTTTTGGCATTGAATCTTCAAAGTTTAAGGGAAACATTGAAAAAAAGATAAATAAAGATGATCCAGAAAAATTTAATTTTAGAAATATGTAAAAATTAATTTAAATTAATTCATACATCTTTATAAAAACAGTATATCTTAAATAATAGTTAATTCATTAAAGTAGATAATATTATTTAATATGATATAGTAATTGAGCAACTAAAAAATTGAAAATTAAATTTAACTTTAGCTTATCATAAAAAACCGGCATGCATAATCTAAAAATTTACAATCAAATTGAATTATTATATATAAATATGGATATCTGCCTCGATCAGGAGAAATAGTAAGTAATTTGGTGCAGTGTATGCTGTTCTGCAAGTAATCTTGCATTAGATGTCAACAAGGGGAAGGTTGGATAAGCTCGGAAGAGACAACTTAACTTATCCGAGGGTTCTCGCTAGCAGTATGAAAGCTCGACTTATGGGCATCGAATATCCTTAATTAATAATTCTTATTTGGATCTTAATCAAGAAAACTGGAGAATTTGGCTCAAGAATAATTTTTAATAAGTAGATTCTTCATTTGTAGAAGCTGATGTGAGTCATTGGAAGGCTAGATGATAGCATGAAGTTTGAGAACAGTTAATCTTAATATCCATATTGAAAGAGCTGCGCACCGATAAGATATCACGCGCTTTATAATCATATTTATTTATAATTTATATACTATTTTATAATTAAAATTTTTAAAACAAATCCATAGTATCTTAAGTATATATGATAATAATAATAATAATAATAATAAAAATGAATTATAGTGATCCCACCTATCAATAAGGTTCATACTGAAATTTAAAGCTGTGTTTAGTATAATAGGCTTTTTCTGGGTCTTCTTCTTAAAGTATATATCTTCCATTACTCTTTTAACCCTTTTTAATAAAAGATATCTTGCTTCAGTTGAGTTCGATTCCAATCATATTCAAATTTCTTCTTTGCTAACCAAATGCGATGTCCTTCAAGATTTCATTCCCTGAGTACATCTTTTTTGTATATTAAACCTTCTGGAGTACAGTATAGTTTGCTTATGGATCTCCTTAGATTAAAGCTTTCAAGTTTTTATTTTTATTAGAATTTTTATCATTATCTTAAAATATGTTCAAATTTCCTGCAATACCAGCATTACTTTCTATTCTTTATTATCGGAGTTTTTGCTGGTTGTAGATTCGGTTCCACATTCATGGGATCATTTATTATTGTATTTTTTATAAATAAGCTTTCAGTCAATTTCTCTAATTGATTGAATTTGATTTCCATTTGTTCAATTCTCAGATTAAATGGTTAGAAATTTTCATTTTTAATTATTTAGGTATTAGACATTAAATATAATATTTTTCCTTCTAGCTCTTATAAGTTTAAAATTCTCAATTTGCATAATTTTGAGTCCTTGGAGTATGTTATGCTAATCGTAATTTGATTGTGATGGATCCTGTTTAGGAGAGACTTTTTGCAAGATATTATCCATTTTTTTATATATAAAATAAAAATTATATTCTAAACTTATAATAACAGTAATAAAATAAAGCTATTATTTACAATATCAGTTTAGAATATAATTTTTATCTTTTTTGACAAATATAATAATGACTAAAAAAACCAATATTTCTATCCTTTGACTTAAAAAATTGTTTTAAGATAACAAAAAATAATATAAAAAGTGAAAAGTTTAATTAAAATTGAATTATTGTATATTAGTAATTTTTTATCTTCATAAACTATATTAAAAAAATTAAAACAAGAAACTTCAATTACTCTGATTTTACAAATTATCTAAATAAAATAAAAAGATACATTCAAAAATAGAATTTTAAATTATCTATAATAATCTTACTAAAAATTCTCGTTAAAATATTAAATTTATATTAATGTTCAAAATTTTAATTCTTAACTTTTTTAATTTATTTAATAAATAAACTAGAATCATACTTTTAAAAGAAAGTAATATATTAGATGCTAAAACTATGATTTTAAATTATTGTTATTCTAAAAAAATGAAATAATCAAAAATTAAAAAAGTTTTGTAAGTTAATAAGAAAAAGAAAAATTTAATCAAGATTTAAAATTAAATATCAGATTGTTAAACTAATATTTTTTTAATTTATTTTAAGAATATGTTTTGTTATATTTACTAGATTTAAAATTAAAAAAATATTTTATAGAAAATATAAAATAATAAGATATGATCCAATATATAAGTTATTAAGGATTTAATAAAGAATTTAAAAGTTTAAAATTAATAAATTTAATTTATTTTTTTAATTATTTTAAAACCTTTTAATTTAATGGATAGCAATCAAGAAAAGCTGGTTATTAAAATTTTGTTTATCAGGTAAAATTTAAGAAGATTGCAGATAGAAAAATATAAACATTTGATTGCTAGAATTGGAATAGGAAATATAAAATATGAGATATGTTCTAACCTCAAAGAAGTTCCATAATTCGTAAAAATATCAACAATAAAATAAAATACAGATATCTTAAAAACTTATGAAATATAATGGAAAAAATTTAAAAGCTAGACCTAAGATACAGAAATTACTGACTACAGCTGCACTTAAGTTGAGTAAATTTCAAACTTCTGTCTTATACTTTCAGGTGGAAAAAGTTTCAATTAATCTCAATTAAAAATAATAGAATAAAAAACATTAGTGTATAAATTCTAAATGAAGTACTAGAGATTTTATCATCGTACTAATTATGATAAATAAAGCTTGATTTATATAATTTCAGGATAAAACTATTCTACCAACGTTATTAAAGATGTTTAGTAATGTGAAGTATTCAATATTGCTTCTAAAAGGTTTAATGAAATAAAATAAATAAAATTTCCAGTCAATAGATTTGGTTGTGATTAATATGATTAGCAGATTTATTTATTTGGAGGATATAACTAAAATAAAGGAGTTTTTTCAGATTAAATACAGGTTTATATAGCAAGAAATAATGAATGAGTTAACTGCAAATAAAAATTAAACAAAAAGTTCACAACTTCAGCAATTTTTATCCCAAAATTAAAATCTTTTCTCATTTACAGAAATGGAGGTTTTGACATTCCAACTCATATATTTGATATGAAATCAATAAAGATTCAAGGTGAAAAATATCCACAATATAACATAAGTTTCACATAGCCTGTTTTAAGTAGAATTAGAATATTTCAGTATGATTAGTGGTCAGATTTATTTTTCTATGATTTGAATAAGTCAAAATGGGAAATAATAAAATATTGAGCAAAAATAAAAAAATAAAAGATAAAATATCATTCATTTTTTGTTTTATTTTATACTAAAAATATTAGTTTTAAAACTCTTTAAAATAAGTTTAACTTAATATTATTAATATAATAATATAATTATTTATAATTAAAAAATTTAAATATTTTCAATTTTTAAATGTACTAAAAATTAAAAAAGTTTCTAAAGAAAATTAATCTTAAAAGATATAAAATTGAGAAAGTTTAAAATTCTTATTTTACTTATTTGATTGAATTGAAATTTTGATAAATAATTTTTATTTTATTTTGATATATTTAAATTACTTGAAACAAAAATTCGATTAAAATATTTTTTATTTATTTTAAGATAAATATAAAATTGTTAAACATTACTATTATTGCATTAATAATCTATTTACATAATAAAATATTATTTAATTAACTATTCATAATTCCAAAGTATAAAAAATAATTTAAATCTTTTTATTTTTGATACAGATATTAAACTTTAAATTCTCTATTCATAAATTGTTTATTTAAGTTATTACTAAAACAAATTTAGATTTTTAATTAACTAAACTATAAAATAAATAAATATATTTTTAGAATTTACTAAAAAACATGGTTTTGCTAAGACATAAAATTTACACTCTTATTTTTACGAAATTATTTATTTATAGCTTTTTATTAAATAAATTTTATAAAAATCTAAAAACAAAATTAAATTAATAATTCTTTTAGTTTATTCTTTTTTTCAAAATAACGAGGTTATTTTTTAATGCTTAAAAATAAATAAAAAACTAAATTTTTAGATAATATTTTGTACAAATTTCTGTCTAACTTCGGATTTAAAATAAAATAGAAAAAAATAGGAAAAATAATTAAATTATATATGATAATTGAATCTTAAGAATTAACTTAATTTCTAAAGATAAAATAATATGATTATTTATTTTAATTTAGTTTAAATATTTATTGTTTATTATATAAAGTTAACTAATTTTTTATTTGTATATTAAAATAAATTTATAACATAATAAATAAAACTTTTAAAGATAATTAAAAAATTACTTATATTTTTATTAAATATGTGGTTGTTTGAAATAATATATTAATTTACTATTAAACTTTAATTATTAAAAATTTAATGATCCAAAGAAATAAATTGCATAAATGTATAAAATAACAGCAATTAGAATAACTCATAAAAATTTACTTCTTAGAGGAATAAATCAAAAGAATATTAGAACTGTTAAAGAGCTAAACAAAAAAATTTGCTCTTTGGCCAATAATGTATTTAACTCTAAAATAAGAATGTCTGGCTTAAAACAGATTCAAGCTCAAACCTTCTATGCTTTAGCTTAACTAGGAACTATAAAAAACATAGCGAAAATTATAGCAATTTGAAAAGCACTGCAATCACAAATAACTTTGTCCTAACTCCAAACAAGCCTCATGAATATAGAATCTCAGTCTAAAGTAGATTTTCTAAAATAAAAATAATAATAATAATTCTTCAGAAAAATTGGACACATCTCTAGAAATTACTTAGGAAAGGTCTATTTTTGAGAAAAGATTGGGCGTATATCTAGCAATTGCAGATACTTTCAAAGGAAATAATGATATAAAGCAAAACCTATGAAAGAATATAACTAAAATATACTGCATCCTTGAAGTAAAATTACAGGAAGGAATTGCTGGTGGGGATTTCTTACTTTCGGAAATCGCTAACATATAAAAATGAATAAATAAACAAATTTTTGGTAAAAGTTGAGATTTAAGTAAAATTCCTATAGTTAAGAAAGAAAAAAGTATCTCAAGTTGATATTTCATAGAATAAATCAATCTAAATGACGAATAGAATTAGTGATTTAAATTACCCACAACATTTAAACCTTTTGATTCAAAGTAAACCAAATAAAGGTGACACAATTTTAATAAATTATGCTAAATATGTAAAGTTAGATCTAAATTTGATTAGTTAATTTGCAAATAAAAAAACTATTTAAATTTTAATAAAATTTTAAATATTAAACATTTATATTTTATTTTAAAATAAATTAATTTTAAGTTTATTCTTAATATTTTTACTTCTATCTCAATATAAAAAACTTGCTTTATAAACTTTAAAATTTATCTTTTTGAACGCTATATAAAATTTAATTTTTTTTAATGAAATTTGTTATTAAAACTTATTTTAAAGTTATAAGCAAATAGATTTTTATAATCAACTAAATAATTAAATAATGATAAGTGAGCAAGTTTTATTGTAAATAAGAATATTGCATTTAAGGAAGTAATTAAGAAAATTAAATGAACTAAGCTCAAAAGCCCTGTTTAGTCGTTTTGGAATTGGAATTATAAAATACGAAATTTTTCCTAATTTAAAGGATTTTCCTAAAATAAAAATAGTTTCTACAGTTTCAGTAAACTCTAATACCAAAATTACTTACAAAATAAAAGAAAACAATTCAGAGAAGCAAAAAATAAATATTGAAGAAACTTCTTCTTATTGTACTTAAATCTAGCAGATTTTTAATGAAACACTGCTTATATCAGGTGGATATGACAAAAGTAATAAAAGATTTACTTTTTATTTTTAAAACAACTAAACTTAAGAATATTAAATGCAATTTTAAAGGTATTTGCATAGGACAACTTTTGATAAAAAAACTTAATATATATTATTTCAGGATATGCTCAGGCTGCTAAAGGAGAAATAAAAGAGTGTGAAGTTTTTAGTATAAGTAAGAAACAATTTTAAAAAATAAACTAAATATCTACGCCTATATGATTATTTGGATGTGATTAGACTAACCAGAACGTTTTTACCTTTGGAGGATATAATTCGTAATAAGGAACAGAGTAGCATTCCATATAAGTTTATTAAGGCCACGATAATATTTGAAAAATACCATAGAATGTCTTAACTAAAAAAGCGACAACTTCTGCTATCTTCATTTCAGAAATTGCATCATTTTTGATATATTCAAACGGATATAATTAGATTAAAAATCAGATATATGATCTGTAAAAGATTTATGAATAAGAAGAAACATTTTTTTAGAAAAACTATTGCTACACTCAACCAATTTTAAGTGGAAAATAAGTGTTTTAATTTGATTAGTTTTGCAATTTATTTAGATACGAAAATTTTTCTGGAAAATGGCTAAAAGTATTTTGAGAAGATTTATAAATAACTCTTATCTTAAGACAAAATAAAAATAAATTAATTAGATGAATAAGTTATTAATTACACAAAACTATAAGTAAATATTCTAATAAAACTTCTTAAATATTTATTCTTATTTTTCATTCTAAAATAATATAAAATTTAAATTATAGCAAGAAAAATAAATTTCTTTGATCTATAACAAATAAAAATTAAATTATTAACTTCTTAATAAATAATTTTATTTAAATTATAATAAATACTAAACATATCCCTTAACTTTATAAATGTTGCATACTTGCAAAATAAAATATTTTTATCTAATTAAAGTAAATCAAAATTGGATTAATTAGAAATTTAAACAATAATAGTAATATCTATAACAAATATTTTGAATATAATTTTTTTAATTTATAGCTTTAATAAAATGATTATAAACTAACATCAAATTTTTTTAATTTTTGCTATAAATTCTAGCGATAATTAGCAGTAGTTTTATAAATAGTTTAATAACTATAAGATCAAATTTTTTAATTTTACTAAAATAATAGAAAATAATTTATTTTAGTAAATGATTAAATTTTTATAGAACTATAAAAATTTAAGAACAGTAATAAAAGCAAATGAGAAAAATGTAATTATAATATTTAAAATCTAGAAATTAAATAATTAAATAATTGATAAAATTTCTTTTTATTTAATTGAAAACTTTTATATCAATTATTAATATAATTACTTTTATATAAATAAAACAAGCTTTTATTTATAATTTTTTAAATAAATTAAGATAGTTAAATAGTTTAAAATTGTATCTATTAAAATAAAATAATCTTTAAATTTTCATTTTTTTGCATTATATAATATCATAAAATATTTAAAAGCTTAAAATTTCCCAGTGTCAATGCTTATATTCCACTTTAAATAAATTTTAATTAGAAAATCTTGGTTTTCACATTTTTACTTTTTCATTTAATTTTTTTATTTTTGATACAAAAGTATCAGTATGTTTTTTTCTAAGATTTAAATTTAAAACAGCCAAGATTAAAATTTACTTAAGTTTAAATTGATTGAAATATTATATAAAACTTCAATTAATTTAGTTGGGAAATTTAAGATAAAAAAGATATTAAATATATAAAAATTAATTAGTAATTTAAATATTTTTATTATATTTAATTTTAAAATATCTTATTTTTTTATTTTCTTGAAAGATCGGAAAATTAGACTTATGGCGTCTTTTATTTTATGATCAAGGATATACAAATTCATTTCTAAAATCTTAATTGAAGTTCTAAAATTTATAAACAATAAAATTTTCAAGAAGCAGATGGTAAGGAGCCTTGAATTTTTGAAAATGGAGAAAGAAAAAAAGGAAGAAGTTAGGATGAGAAGAAAGCAAAAGTAATTGAAAAAATGATGAGATAAAGTCGATATTTAAGCAACAATTAAAAAAAATTATAAATATTATAATTGAAGAAAGCAATTCTTGCAATTAAAGATGTCAATAAATTTCACAGTTTAAAATTTAAATTTAATAATTAAAAATTTTTAAATTAAATTAAATTATTTGATATAACTTCATTATAAATATGCCAATTAATTTTATTTTTCTACTTTTATTCATCTAAATAATAAAGAGCAAATTTATTATATTCATTATTGTTTAAATTTTGTAAAGATTAAAGTAATATTTATGCAGCAAATAGTTTTATAAAAATAGAAATAAAGTAAAATAATTAACTTTTAGTCTTTTTTAATTAATAATTTACAAATTAATTTAGCTAAATTAAGATATTTATGAAATTAATTATTATTTACTATTATAGTTTAATAATGCCAGTAATATAATTAATATTCTAAATTTCATTAAATAAATAAATAAATAAATAAAAATGATTATAGAGCTCGTATTGGCACGCAGCTCTTTCAATATTAATATTTAATATTAAGAAAATGTTCTCATGTTTCTTTTTAAAATTCTAGAGGTCCGATGAGTCATGTCAGATTCTCCAAATGGGAAATCTTTTTATTAAAAATTATTCTAAAATCTTGAGTCAAATGCTTCAGTCTTCTTGAATAAGGTCCAAATAAGAATTAATTATTAAGTCGGTAATTAGAAGGCCCATCAGTTAAACTTTCATATTGCTAGAGAGAACCCTCGGGGTAAGTTAGGCATGTCTCAACAGAGCTTATCCACCCTTCCCCGTGATGGCATCTAGTGTGAGATTACTCGCAATGCAGTATAAACTGCACCAGATTACCTACTAGTTTGGGTGACGCGGCCGACATCCATTTTATAATATATATTTAATAAATAGTGTATTTAATTTGTATTACAGCTTTTTATTAATAATTTTAATTTTTATCTTTTTTATATAAAAGCACTAAATTAATATAAAAGTTAAAGAATATCATCTCATATTTTTTAAACTTGCAAAGCATCTTAATTTAAGTTATTTTTATTTTTATTTTCTTATTTAAACTGAAAAATCCTATTTTTAACTAATTTTGTTAACTTAATTTTTTTCAAATACATTTAAATTAAAAATTTAACTATGATTATATATTAAAATATATTTCAATATTAGATATATAAACTATACAATTTTTAAATAATAGGGAAATAGTTAAATTTTTAATAAAATTATTAATATTTTTAAAAAGCTTTGGGAGGATAGATAAGCAATAAAAAGATCTTAAGTAAAGTTTAAATAAATAATTAATATAAAAATATAAAATTTTAATCTACTTATATAGAAAAACTAGTCTTTCAACTTTAAATTTACAAATTTATTTAATAAATTAACTTTAAGAGTAATCATTTTTATTTAAAAATTAGTGATTTATTAAGAATTAATTATTTAATTTTTTTAATTTAATTTTAAACTAAAAGAGTTTTTGGACTGCAACTTCTTCCAGTTTAACGACCCCAACACTCCCTTCATGGGATAACGGGGATATCCTGTTGCTTTCGAAAAGCAGCTGCCAGGCTTCAAGCCCCTACCAGGAGTGGATAATCAAAAGGAAGGCGTTCCCTTGCAAAGGTTGACTTTGACCAGGGACTTTCTCAGCGACAAGAAAGGAACTTGTTCCTAGCCATAAAGCCAGAAAGTATGATTCAGAAGGTCAATCTCAGCTCCCACCATCTTTTTAATTATATTTATATTTAATTTTTTTATAAAAGTTAAATATATTTATGCTAGAAAATTTTTTATATTAAGTGTAAAAAACAAATAAATTAAAAAAGATTGTTGGGCAATAAATTATAAAAATTATTTAATTTCATTTTCTTAAGATTTTAAATATAGTAAATCGTTTTTTTCTTCATCTAATTAGTTAAGAAATATGAGATTCAAAAAAATTTTGAATTATTCATATTATATAAGATAAAAAAATAGCTCCTAAGAAATAACCCTGAAGGAACTAGCAGAATATATATATATATATAGTAAACTAAAAGTAATTAAAGTTTAGCATTCCCTGGATTTTCAACCAGGTTTTTGCTACCATTTTTTTAGCGTGGATGGATACCACGCCATTTTTTTTTGTGGATGGAACCACTGAGAATCTTCTGTCTTTTATAAGAATATCTTCTTCTTGTAAATTCCCGTTTCGGTGATTCAGAGTCTGCTAAGCATTCTTAACGTTCTTTGTTGTTCTTTCATCTAAATTTATCTCCACTGATCGCAATTTTGTAATAGGTGTCACTTTGATTTGCAATAATAGCAATTTTTGATTGGTCTTTTCTTGAATCTCTTCAGAAATACTTTTTTTTCAAGTTAATCGATTCTTTGGAGTAATTCTATATTAATCTTTTCGTCATTCTATTTTTCTTGGATGTTTGTTTATGTAGAAACTTTTTCAATAATCATATTTTGTTCTTGCTTAAAATTCGATTGAGATTATTCATATAGTTACTATTCCGTGACTAAATTATTTTAAATTAATTGTCGTCTTATTATTAGTAGCTCGTTGTTTTAATCTTCGATAGTATTCATTAGTTCTCTTATTTTTTCCCCTTGATTGTAAATTGTTTCCTAATAATTTTGTATTATTGTTTTCATTTAGTCAATTTATATTTAGATTTCTGATTATTTTTGTACTTTTACTGGATTCGTCTCTATTGTTCCAATTATAACTTTTCCTTCAGATGAGGAACTTGATTTATCTTCTTCTTGTTATTGTTTCTGCATTAGTTTCGCAGCTTTCCTTTTTGCGTTCTTAATTTGGTTTTTGGAAAGGCGAATAGATTATTCCATTTTTTTTTTTATATATCTTTTAGGAACTAGCAGAATATCGACTAATAAAATTCACTCATTGAAATTTACTCCTTTAAGCAGCAAATAAAAACTTTAGCAATAATTTAAAAACTTAAATTAACGAATAAATTCAATAAACTATATTATAAAAAAACTACAAAATTAAAACAAATGATTAAGAACGGAAATTAATTCTAAGACATCAATGTCGCAAGTTAATTAAGAACTGTAAAAAATTATAAAATTTAAAATGTCGAAAATATCTAAAAATAGATCATGACTAAAAGAATTTAAAAGCATGATGCCTCTAATGTTAGGAAATTGAGTTTATTTTTAGAAGAAATAGAACTAAATACTTAAAAGATATTAAGTAATATGATTAAATTATACTGCTCTCCAAAAGGAAAGATCTACAAGAAAAATATATTCAGGGGAAACTAATTACTATTAGATATATTTTATGCTCTAAAAAGAAGAGAAAAATAAATGTTTGGATTAGATGAGAATGAAGCAAGATTCCTGTGATCAAGAAAGGTTAAATTTGCGCAAGTCGTTACGTAATAGAAGAAGACTGCAATGATCCTATGAACGCATGAAATAATCCTCTCATCTTATAAAAAAACTTAAAAACTTATTAATGATAAACCTAATAATGGAGATATCACTTTAATTATCGCAATTTTGAAAGATATTTTTACTAAAAGCTTATTGCAAATGATAAATTTATCTTCTAAAATAACTTAAAACTAGATTTTATATATGTATAATAACTCTGATAATTTTTAAATATTTTATAAGTTCTTAAAAATTATTAAAGCAAATGTAAATAATTAATTATCTAATCTTAGAATCTTCTCTAAGTATTTATACTAAATTATTATTCTGATATGTATTTAATTAATTTAAAATCTTAGAAACTTTTAACATAAATAAGGAATAAATTACATTTGGTTTAAATATTTATAAGTTTAATATAAAAAAAGATTTCTCAATTAAAATAATTTAATTTTTATCTTAAGTGAAGTATTAAAATATTTGACATATATCTCTAGTAGAAGATTTTTTTAAGCATCTGCAATACCATTTTGCCATTCTTTTAATTTCATTATTTTAATTTTGCTCTGCAAAATCTTTTTAACTCTAAACTTATTTAATTTCTGCTCCAAAAATTTTATTTTTATCTTCAGTAAGAAAATCTATAATATCCATATCCTTTTCTCCTACATTTTAAGTGTATTTTTAAGATGAAACTTTTTAAGTTGTCTTTGCAGAACTTTCACTTTCTAAAGATTCTTCAAAATCCATAACAAAATTAAAAATCTAATAAGAATAGTAGAAAGATTCTCCAAATTATGTATCTTATGCACTTAACTTTCATTCATGCTTATATTATCCTGGATATTTTTCCACAGTAATTAAACATTTAATTATCTTACTTTCTTTTGGTAATACTTCTCCAACATCTACATTTTTTGAAAAATTGTCTAGACTTTATAAGATAGTGCTTTAAGGTCATTTATCTTCTCCAGTATTCGTTACTTCTCATTTTATTATAACTTGTTCATTTGTAGAAAATTTTTATATTTCTTGTAATAGCTTAACTGAAGCTTAAAGGAAAGATTTTATATATATAGTCATACTATATTCTTATGAAATATCTATTTCTACATTCTTTCTGAGTATAAACGTTTGAACCAATTTCAACTCTTAATATTGTTAGAGATCGAAAGGTATTTTTACTATGGTATTTTCATTTTGTTTTAGTACTTAGCTGATAACGAATTCCTTACTTATTTCTTTTCAAAATAAGCTAACACGTTCTTTCCATACAGTCTCTCCAATATTATAAATTTTACTATATAATAAAATTACAACTCTATATCAACTTTTTGGCCTTTATAAAACTATTGGTTATTTTAAAGGCATTCTACTTTTCCCTGTATAACAATCTTACTATATATTTTTCATTTGTTTCTTTTTATTCTAATAACTAATTATATTGACTATTAAGTTCTTTATTTTCTTTTTCAAAGCTTTGTAGTTAATTAATTAATTAAGCAATTTAACTTTCATACTCTTGCTCTTTTATTTTTCTTTCTTAATCTATTTTCTATCTTTTTATATCATCCTATTTTTAAACTTAGTCTTCCTTATTTTATAAAGCTTGAGGTTAAATTTATTGCATTGAATATTGGTTAATCTTATTTTCAGTTTATGTTGGCAATTGATTATAACTAAAATTGTTTTGGCAGTTTTCCAAGTCTACCACATTTCGAAATTAAAACTATTGACTATTTTAACTATAATTTTCTTGAAACTACGCAGATAGCTGATTTTTCAATTGAAGCTATACTTGCTATTGCTATTTATCTTAGATATTATCTAATGTAGGAGTGAAAATCATTTAGAAGTTATAATTTTATTCTTAAGCATTTTTTATTTCTTCTCTATACTTTTCTTTTAATGAAATAATTATTCCAGGTTTTCTTGAAGAATAATGTTCTATCACTTTTTCATATTTATGCTTGTAAGCTGTTGCAAGCTTTTATAGAACCATTTTTTCTTTTTCAAAAACCTCGATAGATTTTGTTATTTTTACTAGATCTCTGTTAAAAAACGCTAGAAGTTAAAGTAACAAGGATTAAAAATTTTCCAGTTATTTTGCTCTCTAGCATTACTGATCCATTAGGTCTAAACTTTGCTTATAATTTTACTCCTTAGAAGTAATTTTTAAGTTCCTATCTAATACATCTAAGTCTCACTAAACTTATTTCACTAAATCATAATCTTATCTAGGCTCTAATATTTTAGCTATTAGTTCTCTTTACTTAAGCTATTAAACAATATTCAGTATTCTACTAGTTTTTTCATTAATATCCTCTATATCAGATCTTGATATTTTATCAAATTATGCAATGTTTGATGCTATTTAAGTGTAAATATTATAGCAGCGACTTTAAATTACCTCATAAACTGTATAAATTATACTAGCATTCTAGCACTCTTTATTTATTTACTCAAGCTATTTCTTTCCTTTCCCAAATTTATCTACTTAAATTTCTCCTTGCTAGTTATTGAAATTATCAATCATAGTTGATATATTATTTATTTCAGAAATTCACTCATTAAATAATCCAAGAAATTTAAATTTATTTTATTCAAAGCTAATACAAGCAAATCTAATCCTTTTATAAGAATTTAGGTACAATATTTAAATTATCTTCAAGGTAAATAGCAACTTAAATGAAATATTTAAAGAGAACTATAAACCTTTAATTTCATAAGAGTATTCAAATCTTTAATTAGAACTAAATAAATAAAACTAACTTTTTATCTTCTAACCTAGATTTTTCCTTATAAGAGTTTAATGCTTTAATTGGATTAAGCTAGTATTTAAGCAAATTTATTATTATTTTATAAAATAACAAAAAGACAAGCAATCTAAAATTCAGCTTAATACTAACTGAAAACTCTCATTTTCCTTGCTCAAACAAATTTCATGTATTTTTATTATGCTAAAGTAAATCTTCAGCTTATTTTGAGAATTAATCTCTGTTAAAATAAATGAAAATAAAAAAGATAAGGATTGTATTTAAAATTTGAATTATTTGAATAAAACTAAAAAGAAATAAAATATAATAATAGCCTAAAATATATAAGATTAAAGAGCTTTAAGGATTTAGTTATCTTTATTCTTAAAAGTAAAATTAATAAAAATAAGACTTTTAATTATAAATTATAAATAATAAATAGAAAGCTATTTACTAAGATTTCTTAATTATTTTCTAAGAAACTTCGTTTGAATTAAAAATGATTGTTTAGTTTTAAAGCTTTAATGATTTTTATATTAAATTAAATAAAAATTTAAAAAGCTATATGATCAGAATAAGAGTACTTATTCAAAGGTTAATCAATTTCTTACATTATAAAATATTCATAATCAAACCTAGAGATTCTACTTAGTTATTCTAAATTTTGAACTTTTCTTAAAAAAAATTAACTTAGAATTACAGTTTTTATTAAGTTTGCTTTAGTTAATATTAATTGAATAAAATCCTTAAGTTAATTTACCAGATGCTAGATTAAAGCTTTATTAATGATTTTTTAAATAAAAAACTTAGCTCATAAGAGATAAATTAAGCAATTTTCCTATTATGCTTTTTATGGAAATTTTGAGATAATAAATTTAGGAAATCCCCCAAATATTACGAATTAAGAATCTGATTTTGCTGAAAAAGATAAAAAATAATTTATCATTACTGTTTTTTTATTTTTCCTCACTTTAATTTAATAGTACACAAATCAAAGATATCCTTTAATTTTTAATTTTTTAAGTAAATGGAGCAACAAAAGAATAAATTTTAACTTTTTAGAGCTAAACTCTAAATTAATAATTCTAATTTAAATTTGCAAAAGCATATAAGATACTTATTATCATCTTCATACTAATATCTTAAAATAATATTTCTTAAATCATCATAAAATATAAATAAATTATATAATTATCCTATGTAATGTTGATAATGATAGAAATTATAAATACTTTCAAAGAAGATAAAAATTCATTTTTTTAGAAAGGTTTATATTTAACATTTTATAACTAAAGAATTTAATAATTAATCCTTATTGTTAGTTATAAGTATCCTCCTTTATTTTTCTATTGTAATAAATAATTAAAAGTTTGATTTAATATTGTTATTTCTTTATATTATGTAGATTTTTAAGAATATAGTAAAACTTATACTAGTGAGAACCATAAATACCACTTTTAAATTTTTTTCATAAGAAATATTATGTATAAGATAGATTTATAAGTCTACAATCTTAGTAATTTGTATATTATAAAGGTTTCAGTCTTAGCTTTTTCATATTTGTAAAATTCTTAATTTTTAACTATTTGGATTTATTAATAAAATACATTGAAATTAATTCTTTATTACTAATGAAAAAATACTTTTTATCCTTTTATTCTGCATAAATCCTTAAAAATTATTTTTTATATTAAGATTAGATATTTTCAGCATTAACTACCTACACATAGTAAGTTTCTAAATGAAAAGCTGTCCCTTTATTTATATAGATTTAATTATTATTCTTATTATTTTTAATATAATTTACCATAAAGTCAGTATCTATAAATTTTCAGAACGACAAAAGTTTAAAAGGGATAAATTCATAAAGTCTATTAAAGCATAAAAATATTAATATTAAGCTAGGATAATTGACTTAAGCTACTTGTCTTATAAGTTGCTTAATTATTAATAAAATAAGACTAATTAAGGCTATTTAATTTTATAAATCTAATAAAAAGCTCTCTTTTAGTTAATTATTTAACTAAATTGGAAACTTAATTTAGTTAAAAGTAAATTTAAATCTGATTATTTACTATTTTTATCAAATTCTAACTAAGTTCGTATTTTAGTCTATGACATCTAAAAGATCTTAAACAGGAGTGTGTTATAATGTCAAAAATTTAGGTTGCTTTAATGTATTAAAAATAAATTTGATATAGATTTTGAAGTTTAGCTAACAATATAAAATAAAACATTTCTTAGAATAGCTATCTAAAATAAATAAGCTTCGTTAATTTCATTGATTTATAAATTTAAAAATTAATTATCTTTATTCTCACTCAATCAATATAATAACTATTCTTTAAACTATCTGAAATATTGACAGGATATCCTAAACACATTTCACATTAAAATGATTTAAATTTATTTTTTGGTTTCATTTAGATTATTAACTTGCTTAATATAATTAAAGAAAGCCTGAATAAAATCTTAGTTATTAAGCCTTTATTTATATTTCTTTTACTCTTATTATATTTATTTCTATCATAAATTATTTGACTAATTTATATTAGATCTATAAAATCTCAATTTTATTCAGTTCTACTAATTTAAAATTAAGATTATTATATAATAAATATAAAGTAGCCTATTTTAATTTTGTTGGGTTATAATTTATTCTTTAATTTCACAAGCTATTAAATAGCAAAAATCCATTTAAGAATCCTTGCATGCTTTCATTAAAAATTATTTTATTATATTTAGTTAATTAATTTCATTAATAAACTTATTTTAATGTTTAGCTATATAAATCATCTTAAAAGCAAGCTAGCATTTATTATTTTTTATATCTTAGTAGTTTTCTACATCCCCACCTATTAAACATTTTATATAAAATTTATTTGAAGTGCTTATAAAAGATTTTAGTTAACTTAAGCAAACTATTTTATTATTAAATTTTATCTACCAAATGAAATAAAATATCGAGATATCAAAGAAATGATTTAATTTCATAAATAGCATAATAGCATTATTATTCAATTACTATGCTTTATATTCAATAATCAAATAAATTTAATACTTTATTCCAACAATCAAGCTATTTGCTGCTATGTATTTACAATATTTGTATTTAATATCTTCCTTTTTTTAAATATTTGTAGTCAATTATTATAAAGAAATAAAAACTAGAAACTTGATAGAGCAGAATTATATAGAATATGGCTCTGTATATATGCTTATCTTTAAATCATCAGCAATATAAGTTTACTTAATCAATGTTTCTTTAGTCTCTTCTCTACTAACTCTTCTTTTTTATTAATATTAAAGCAAATATAACTATCACTTTATTCCTCAAATATCAAATTAAATTAGATGACTACTAAGTTAATTAAATGTTGGAAATAATTAATAGATTTATTAAATTGCTAAACCCTTTTATTCTAATACCTTAAGAATTCTTTAACTGATTTATACTATTAATCCTAAAGTATAGGAGATAATTGGATTTAATAGTTTCTACTAATTACTCTTAGTACCTATCCAAAGAATTATGAATAAGATAAAATTAATTTTTTGATATTTGATGCATCGAAATAATTCTAAAAGCTAAATATCTCCAGAAAAACTTTTATAAGATAAACATATGACTATCTATTTCTAAATATATCGATATATAGCAAAGATTAAAGACAACTTAGTTTATATTAATTTAAATTGCTTTATGAGGAATTAAAATAGAAAAAATAAAGATAAGCATTTAAAAATATCCTGTCATCTTTACCCATAAAAGAATGTAAATCTCTTAAAATCTAGATAATCCTTACTATAAAAAGAACCTAAGTAATTAGCTTTAAACTTTTAAAATTTATCATATTAAAGTATATTTCATAGTTAATTCTATATTTGCTTAAGTAATAAATCATCTTAAATCTTAGATTTTAGAACTAAGTTAAATTAATAAAAGAGCTCACAACATACCTTATTAAAAAGAACTTAGGTAAATTAAATATAAACTAAAATATATGCTCAGTTATATAAAAATGGCAAAGTAAAGTTGCTATTAGGATTTATAATCTTATTTAAACTATAATGAATAAGTTATTTCATATCAGTTCTTACCAAATTTATAGCTAGTTATATCTAATTAAATTTTAGTATCTAGATGCATTAATGTTATTTATTGTATGTTCAGAGATAATTAAAATATATTCCTAACACTTATATTTTTTTAAAGGGCTTATTAATAAAATGCTTAGTATGAAGAAATTAATTTTAGGTGTATAGTGTGATTATTTTAAGTTAGATCTTTTATATTTATTCATATCTAAATAAATATGGGAATTACTCTAATTCTCCTATTATCAATTCTTTGTTGCTCTTAATCTTTCAACCTAGGCATAGTGTACAGCAAAGATACTTAAGTCACTTAAATTTAAACATAAGAAGTGAATAGCTTTTTCAGCTCTAGTAAATATAGCTTCAACACTTAAGAAGTGTATGTAAGTAATTTTACCGAAATTTAAGGAGCAATTAACTTCTTTAAAAAGTAGAAAGTATTACTCTTTATTGACTTTACTTTCTAAGAAGAATTCACTTATTTACTCTCACATTTAGCAGAAGAAGCTCAGATTGTTCATTATGCTTGATAGGAAGAAGAAGTTTAATAAGGAAAATTTACTCATAACTTCATGCCTTCTGAACAAGAAACAGCCTAGTGTATGATTAACTTCATAAATTATTGAAATTGAAGTACAGTTGGATTCTTCACTAATAATGAGCAATATAAGGAAGCTAAGATGATTAAAAATAAAATTAAGCTCTCTAATCTTTTCTAGATAGTTAGTAACTATCCTAACTACAATACTCTAAGATAAGCTTTACCTCTTTATTTCAAATCTTTTGGAACTTCTATTTTTTACTTTGCCTCTGAGGAACTTTTATTGTAAGCTGTACAAATAGCAGAAGAAACTTAAAACTATAAATAAGGAATAGCTATAATAGCAAGCTTCAGGAACTCAAGAATTTTAATAAAAAGCCAGGATAAAACAGATGGCTTATTAGGCTTTGTTTTTGGAGATAAAGTAACTTTAACAGAAACTGAATATATTCTGTACTGTCTTGAACTAGTCTTTAATAAAATAAACATGTGAATAGATGATGAACCTGACTCAATCATTTTAAACTAAAGAATTATAACTTACCTTACCCAAAATAAATCTCTCATAGATGTATACTTTCAAGTTATTAACATATAAGATAAATAAATCGTTCAAGTAGGTAAAGTGGACTAAAAATAGTTTATATAAACTAGAGATATCTTATGACCAGGAAATTCACATATAAGTCCTGAAGGTGGTGAGTTCGTTATTAATATTAGTATGTCTAACGATTCTTATGATCCAGATGGATAATACAACGAATGAGTTACTCATTATTATAAAGGTAGACTGTTTGGTCTTAAATATATCGAAGATCATCCTGAACTTCTACCTTTCTATAAATATAAGAATTTATTAACTTATACAGGAGCTACAGTTTATAATTAAGATTACGTTTATAAAGATTGAATTACTAACTATAAAGAATATGGATTACTACATTTCGTTCCAAGTGCCAGTGGAATCAGTATAGGACTTCACCAATTCTTTAAGGAACAAAATCTCTCAGTTTAAACAATTTCTGGAGCTAACAAATCTCCTGTTTTATCAAATCAATAACTCTACCCTTATTTCACTAGAACTACTATGAGTGATGCATTTTAAGGTCTTTTAATAGCAAGACTTTGTTTAAGCTAAGGATGATAAAATCTAGGAATGGCTTACGGAAATATAGCATGATCAATAGGATTAATGGAAGCTTTTGTGAAGGCAGCTTAACATTTCAACATTAAGATTATTAACAAAAACAAAATGCTACCTGAAACGGTAGTTTCAACAAAGACTTCGGAATGAAGTTAAGTAATGGATGAAATGTATTGCTGCACTCGTGTTATGGTAATTTTCCATTATTTGGATGATACTTATATTTTAGCTAATTACTTATATTCTCAAGGAGCAAAAGCTGGAGATTTAATAATAGTAGGAGCAGAATGAATAACAATGTCATGAGATATAGGAGATTAAAATGATTAATTTAAAGAAGTAGTATAAGGAGCTATTTAATTCTTTACAGCAGCTTGAATTGGAGAATGAGGATAATAAACTTATATCTAGTATGAAAAATATTGAGGAACTAAACCGACTGCAGGATCAGCTTTCGAGTTTGATGCTGTATTTTTAATGAATAATGCTTTAGCGAATTTAATCAAAAGAGGAGAAGACTATGAAAAACTTGGAGTTCTTACAAATGAAATGAGACACACAATTTTTATAGGAGCGACAGGTAAAGTAACTTTAGATAAGAAAGAAAATTAAAGATCCTAAATAGCTTATTAAATTTATAATTACAGATAATAACGGAATAAAGAGTGAGAAGTGGAGGTAATAGGATAGTATTGTGCCTAATGTGACGTAATATTTTAGTATAACAAATAAATAATGTGAGGCGACGGATCAACTGGAGTATTTGATGATCATTGAAAATTAAAATGTCCATTTTTAGAGAGAAACAGAAAATATTTTAAGCCTGGCAAGGTAGTAAAATATATAGTTCTCACTATATTGCTTATTTTATTTTCATTAGTAACATTAGCTGCTGCAAGACATTGAAGATAAAATGACATTTAGGATCTAGATAAGCAAGTATTTATATCAGTATAAGATATACTCTAAATATCTTACTTGCTAGTAATAATCATTCAAATATTTTTATAAGGTCCAAAATTTTCCTGGTACGGTGACTAAGCTATGATATTAGGTGATTTCTTTTTAGGAAATTTCGTTTAAGCTGTAAACATAACAGAAAAAAACTCTTACATAACTTCGTTATTTTCAAGTTTAGTATGCTTTGTTTGAGTTTTAATGTTAGTTTCCATTTTTTGCAAGTGAGAGTTTTCTTAAAGAGCTGTTTTTTAAAAATTTGGGATATTTTCCTATTTCATTTTACCACCCCTAAGTTATATGCTTTTCTAGCCTCTGATTATTAATCTTACAGATACATTTATTTGTACCGAAGCTAGTGATTTTAATGAAGATGGATAGCTTACTTTCAAAGAGTCTATCTACGTAAAGACATGCTGACAAAGATGCTGATAAGAAAACCATTTGCTTAGTTTAATCTTAGCTTGCTTTATGATTCCTATTTTCATGCCTCTGGCTATTTTTTTTAGACCTATTTGGCAAATACTATAGGGAACTCAATTACACATAAAGCTAAATTATCAATACTTGGTATATTTGGGATATTTCTAGTTGATTATAGTTCTGTCAAGTAAAATTGAGAAAGACTCTGAGATTTCCTATGGAGTGATCTACTTTATAAGTTGTGTCTGCTTTCAATTAATAACATACAAAATGAAGCCCTTTTCGTATATAAAAATCTACATTCTATGGTAATGCTGCCTTTCCATATTAGTAGTGCATGGATTTTTGAGTATGATAATAATAATAAAAAGCATAGAAGTAACAAATCGCTATTACTTAATGGTAGCTTTAATAGTATCCTCTATCATTATCTTTTTCTTTGGATTCTTAAAATAAAGAAAGTTTGAAAGTTTATTGAAGTTCAATACTAAGAATGCCTCAGGACTTTTTAGATGAGCTTATTAGATAAAAACTAGAAAGGAATATTTAGATTAGCATAGAGAAGATTAAGTTTACTTATATAACAGAAATAGGTATTTCACAGACATTTAGTTAAGAGATCCTTTACATCTCTTCAAGCTTAGAAGCATAAAAGAAACAAATGAAGAATTCGATTAAGTAGTGCAAGCTTATGAAAAGGCAGGGAAAGTTAAATCATTTAAACACACTCCTGTTGGTAGAACTTTGTCAATTATAGAGAAAAACTAATGTTTATCATAAACTCTAATGTATGTATAAAGTAAGCTTTTTTATATTTCTAGGCTTCGAACAGAGTGTTGAAAATGCTTATAAGTCTACTACTTTATAAAATATATAGCAAAGAAGTTTAGACTAAACTTAAGATTTTGAAATGATTTCTAAGAAAGAAGATAAAAATGAAAATGCTAAGTAAGAATATTTCCAAGGAACAGCGGTATATAAACAAAAATCTAAGTAGCAAAAGCTATCCAATAGATTTATGTTTACTAAGAGCATTCTAAAGTAAGGAGAATTACAAATGAAAGAAATAGACTAAATTTCTATCCTGGAACAAAAGGAGCAAGATTAATCTAAGAGCTCTTTACAAGCAGAATAGAGTATATCAGAGAATTTAGAAAAATGATTTGAATAATATTCATAAAATATTTTAAATATTATATTTCCTCATATCTAAAGTTATTAAGCAGCCATACAAATTCTCTATTTTTAATACATCTCTAAAACTAAAATCAGGTAAAAGTATTAATATAATACAATAAATTGTATGAATTTATTAAAGACAGGCTTTTAATTTTAAGCTAAAAGTTTCTCAACTAAATATGTGATAAAAAAATTTAAATTATGGAATATCTAGAACATAGCACAACTTTTAAGTTCCATTATATAATTCCATCTATTTTTTCATTTTATTTTCAAAGAGCATTATTATTAAAATTGTATAGTATTTAACTATCTCTATTATAGAAATAATCAAATAAATAAGCTTTAGCATTTAATTTTTATACTAATACTTATATATAGAAACTAAGATATTGAAGTTCCTAGAAATTATTCTTTATTATTTTCTCTTTTTAATATCCTTTAAGACTTAAAAATTTGATTTGTTTTTCTAATTTAAAAAATAGTTAGGAAAAAAGATTGAGAATCAACAAGCTAAGGAATGTATTTTAATTTCTTCTCCATAAGGATTTATTAATAAGTGGTTTAAATTATAGTTGAATTATTAGACTAGAAGTTAATTATATTTCTTAGGTAATTAACTAGAAAATAGCAATAGTAGTTTTTATCTTTTGATTACCTCTAAATTATTTCAAATAAGTATTGATCAGCATTCTAGCTAGTGATATATTTTGGAATAAATGGAACCATACATTTTGAACTTATAAGCATTAATTAAATCTTTATTATAGCTTTGATGGCTTTTGCTCTTATTGAAGTTATAATAACTAATAAATTATTTAAAATAGTGTCTTTGAAAAGAGGTATCAAGTTAATAAATAAAACTTTAATTAGTGTTGATTAGTAAATTAATAGTTATCATTAATTTGGAATATTTTAGAACAGCTAAGATCTTCATGTTGTTTAATCATATGAACTTGGCAAACATTTTACATGGATATTCTGATAGCCGTTTCTAAAGACAGACACTATTAAGACCAATGAAGACATACTCCATAATCATAAATTTCAAGATTGCAAAGACAGAATTATCTTTAAAAAGCATTAGCGTCAAGATTTCGCATTCAACTGGAAACTTTTTTAGAACTAGAAGTATAATCTAAATATAATCAATCTTTAACATTGCCTCTGCCAGTTTTGATTATATGAGTAAAAAATAATGAATAACTAGAATAATTGTAGATTAAGGTCTGAGTTAAGACATAAGGAATAAAAATTTCTTTTTGATTGTATTTGACTAAAAGATTATATGAATCTTATGTTAAAGAACTTTTATACTTATTACCTAACTTAGTAACTTCGCTTTCCTAACTCTCTCTAATATTTTATTTTAAATATTTAGAGAAGATAGTTAACATTATATGATATACATCACTAAACTTACTATCTATTCCTGGCATTATTTCCTAAAGGATAAATAAGATCTAATTTTATAACTATCTCGACTATCCTAAAATTTACATTTATAATATTCTAATATTGTGTAGCTTTTAGAAATATTAGCTTCTAAAACAAAATGATAAAATGAATGCATAGATATAGCAGAAGTATTTAAGCAAATCACTTTAGCTATATACAGAATTTCTAAAATTAAACTTATTTAAATTTAATTACATAGTGATATATATTAAGCTTAAACTAATATACTTACAATTTTATGCTTATAGCAAATAGTTATAGTTATCTACTTTATTTTGTAATGAAGTATTTGTTAAAGAATGTATATCACATTTAATAAAAGTATCAACTATAGTTATATTTTAGCTTTTCTTTTAAGTTAGTAACTATATCATTGTTAACTCTTAAAATTATAGTTAAATGTATTTTAATTTTACTTATTTATATGATCATCTTAAAAAATGCTTACTCGATAAAAAGCTTAAGAAACTTGCTTAGCGTTATTAAGACAATATGTAAGGCTTTGCTAGTATCATGATGAAAATAACTAGTATTTTGATTTATTTGAAAAGGATTGACTTAAGTTAGTTTAATATTCTTAACTACTATTAGATATATACTTAGAAATTAATTGCTTATGCTTAAGAAGCGCTATTGCTTAACTATAAAGGCCTTTTATTATTCTTCCTATGTAAACATAAATAGCCTAAGATGCCTAGAATTGGTAGTAATATTTTTCTTAATGATATAATAAAAAAGGTATAAATGAATTTAGATTTATAAATGTAAATATAAATGATAATTAACTTAATATTAATAGCCATCTTTTAATAGTGCTTATATAGATTATATAACTTAGAACTTTCTAAAGTTTAGTATCATTAGTTATAACAAATTTATATAGCTGCTTTATTATAATTTAGACATCCTATAACTTTAATTATATATTAATGTAATTAATATCTAATATCATATATATTTCTTTAAAACCGCCATAGTTGTTCGAAGGTGAACAACAAGGTCATCTTCATCAGAGGTTGGGGAAGTTAAGTACCCATAATCGACTTTATGTCTTCCTTTGCTTTGGTTTGGCCTCGAGACATAAGTTTCTTAGACCTTCGACGTTGGCTTGACTTGGTTTCGTTTATTTTTAATTCTGGAACGAAAAAGAAATAATATTGCGAGCTTCATCAGAGGTGGGGAATTTAAGTACCCATAATTGACACATGTCTTCCTCTGCTTTGGTGATGCAATGAGATACAATCCTGCCATGTCCTTGGACCTCCAGCAAGTATTAAAGATTACGAGTATTCTAAAATTATATCAGTATTGAACATTTTTATCAGTACTGAATAATTATACCAGTATTGAACAAGGTTTATCAGTATTGAATAATTATACCAGTATTGAACAAGGTTTATCAGTACTGAATAATTATACCAGTATTGAACAAGGTTTATCAGTACTGAATAATTATACCAGTATTGAACAAGGTTTATCAGTACTGAATAATTATACCAGTATTGAACAAGGTTTATCAGTACTGAATAATTATACCAGTATTGAACAAGGTTTATCAGTACTGAATAATTATACCAGTATTGAACAAGGTTTATCAGTACTGAATAATTATACCAGTATTGAACAAGGTTTATCAGTACTGAATAATTATACCAGTATTGAACATTTTTATCAGTACTGAATAATTATACCAGTATTGAACATTTTTATCAGTACTGAATAATTATACCAGTATTGAACAAGGTTTATCAGTACTGAATAATTATATCAGTATTGAACAAGGTTTATCAGTACTGAATAATTATATCAGTATTGAACAAGGTTTATCAGTACTGAATAATTATACCAGTATTGAACAAGGTTTATCAGTACTGAATAATTATATCAGTATTGAACAAGGTTTATCAGTACTGAATAATTATACCAGTATTGAACATTTTTATCAGTACTGAATAATTATACCAGTATTGAACAAGGTTTATCAGTACTGAATAATTATACCAGTATTGAACATTTTTATCAGTACTGAATAATTATACCAGTATTGAACAAGGTTTATCAGTACTGAATAATTATATCAGTATTGAACAAGGTTTATCAGTACTGAATAATTATATCAGTATTGAACAAGGTTTATCAGTACTGAATAATTATACCAGTATTGAACAAGGTTTATCAGTACTGAATAATTATATCAGTATTGAACAAGGTTTATCAGTACTGAATAATTATACCAGTATTGAACATTTTTATCAGTACTGAATAATTATACCAGTATTGAACAAGGTTTATCAGTATCTGATAATTTTATCAGTAACAAACATTCTTGCCAGTATGAAACATTTTTTTTAAAGAGCTGCGTACCAACGAGAGTGCTACGCGCTCTATAATCAAATTTATTTATTTATTATTTATTTATCAAAATGAGGTAGAATAATTCTCTTTATTTTATATCAATAGTATGAGATATAAAGCTATTAATTTAAACTATAATTATATAAACTTAAAGACTAATCCATACATACTTTTCTAATTATATCAGTCACTCTATCTAATAGATGTTTAAAAATAGGAATATTATATCTATTTAATAGCTAAGTAATGATAAAATAGCTAATATAGATTAAGCAGCAGATATATAGCTTACTATAATATCTTAGCTATATTTAGTATAATTATATTTTCTTATTTAAATTAGTTATCGAAAACTATTAAAGTGATAGAAGATAATAAGCCTGTAGACTAAATAGAACTTTTACTTTATAATAATTCCTTAAAAGTAGTTAACTATTTGAAATGCACTACTTATTAAGCAAATCTTTATTTAATCCTTTGAAAATGTAACCTATTAAGATGACTTTAAAAGATAGTAATATAATAAAATAATATTTTCCTCTAAATTTTAAACCATAAAATCTAAAGGTTTTTTCTTGTTAAGATTAAGTCAAATAATTTTATCTTAAACGAGGGAATAAAAAGGATAGGTGAGTTAAGGAAAAATAAGAGATAATAAGGATTAACTAACTGCTTGATTATTTAAACTAAATAGAGAATTCTAATGTAAAGACAAAATGATTTTTATCATAATCTCAAATATAATTCTACAAAAAAATAAGCTAAGTAATTAAGATTTAATTGGTATACACTTAATCATTATTCATCCTTTTCAACTAAATTACCAACTTATATTTATATCAAACATAAATAAACAAATTACTAATATTCAACTAATTAAAACTTTTAAAGACTCTATTTGCTCAAATGAAATAAGGAGTTACTTAGTATATAATTAAGAAAAATAAATAAGATTTATCTAATATAAATAACTAAAGCATATCTAGTTTTAAAATTATAAACTTTCATATATCTAATTTCTTTTAATAAGAATACTTATTTACTATTTAAAGATAAAATAGATTCTAACTAAGTCTATTTTCAATGCTATTAAGCTTCTTACTTAAAATTCTGAAATAGAAGGATAAAAGTCTACTTAATTTAAAACAAATTTAAATGAGGTATAAATCGTTAGAATAAATAGATTTTAATAAATAATAGCAAATTACTTCAATGATTATTAAATGAAGCAAAACTTTCTAACTTTTATAGGTGATTATGTAAAAATAGTGTTATTATATATATAATTTATATAGGGAGAAGCAATCTTCCAATGTCATTTATTTAAACTCTGATATCAAGAAGTATCCAATTAAAGAACGAGCAAAAACCTTAACAGGATTGGACGGAGCAAGATAGAGGCATATTGTAACGTCATGTTGAACAATACCAGATATTAAGTTTCTTAGAGCAGCATTCAGATAATTGGAATTATAGAAGAAAAGAATTTTCAAAATTCTAGCCTTGGGTAAGAATTTAATGTAGATCCTTTTTAATATTTAGAGACTTTAATTTAAAAAATACGCGCCATTGTGGTGCTACATGCTCTATAATCAATTTTATTTGTTTATTCCTTAATTTTTTTTAATTTTTTAAATTATATTAACTTTAAAGAAATTATGGAACATGATCGATATGATGAAGACTAAATTAAAAGTTTAAAAAGTTTCATAGATTTAAGAGGACTTAAACTTCTAAGTCACAGGACCGGTTTTTCTAGTGGCTGCAACCACTCTCTTCTCATCCTTTCACCTTACTTATTATATCATTTTAGTTTCTAAATTTTTTCTCTTCTATTTTGGTTTAATTTATTACAATAGAAGTTCCTTTCCTTTATGGTTCATTTTAATTCCTATTTATTTTCTTTCTTTCCTTGTTGTATTATTCTTTTTCCTCTTGAAAACTTTGCATTTTCTGTACAAATGGTAAGTACTTTTGCACACGTAGCATTTTCCCATTGCTAGGTCTTAGTTTAGATCTATAGCATTTGTTCCTCCAGTTCCATCATAGTTTGTTATTTCTCTACATATTATTATGTTTGATATTATTCTAATCATTGTCCTCTTTCCTAAAGGTTATCCTAATTCGGAATCTTCAAGATTTTTTCAATATTAATGACATTCTAGTTGGTAGCTCCAATTTCACGAAATAATTCATCAAGATCTCTTTCATGCGCTTATTGGAAGCTCTCCTTTCATTCCTTAATCTCAGCCTATTAAGTTCCAAGGTTTCTGTTCTCCAATCTGAAATTCTTGGGCTTTCTTCCTTCAGCTCCATAATGTCACAAGCATTTAAGCTTTCCCTTCCTGGTATTGTGGCATTAAAAATTATCTCGCTGTTGTAGCTTCCTCCTTTTGTGTACCCTTCCTTGGATATTCATCCTCAATAGGAGTTACTTGAATCTCTTTGTAAAATTTTATTCCCATTTTTTATGTGGCTTTAGGAGTTTCCTATGTATAGTACCTTCCAGACTTCTGCTTTTTTGTCTCTTCCTCAGATATGTTTTAGTATCCCTTTAGCCACTTGGAAGCCATACTTATTTTTTTAATGTATATTTTTATATGATCGATGCTAATTTCTAAATAATTTGCTTAAAAAATATAAAGTGCTATTATTATTAAAGATATAAATAAATAAATTGGACTATAGAGCGCGAAGCACTTTCGTTGGTGCGCAGCTTTTTAAAATAATTTTATTTAATGTCGAAAAATAAAATTTTATGGGTCTCTCTATCCTTGTATTCTCTTCCTGCAGTACGTCCCTTTAATTTTTCCTTCCAAAGCGTGGGATGTAATATGCGATTACGGGTACATCTTTCTTCGACCTATTATGAAGAAGGTTTTCTCCTGACATTCAGAGTTCTCCAACTTGTCGAATCTTCCTTCTCTTGTTATTGGTTTCTCTTTCTCTGATTTATCCTCCGTCCGCGCTCATTTTTTAGTTGCCTTGCTGGGCCTCCAAGCAGCATCAAAAGGAAAGGGTTTTCCACCCTATTTAAAATATTTTTTATATATAAATAAATAAAAAATTTGCTTATTTTTTGGAATTTTCAACCCATTTGCGAGAAGCTGATTTCTCTCGTAATCGGGACAACCTTAATTTCCACTCCACTTTTCTCTTATGTTTTAATTCATAATCAGATGTCCATTACTTCTTGTAAATAATACCCAAGAAAGAACAGAACCTTTTCCTGATCCTAGAGATTTTCAGATGCTACTTTCTCCTACATTTTGGGAGCATGAAAGCTTTTGCATATTCCTTCCATCTATTAATATTGTTTGACAAGCTATGAATAAATAAAAAGGCATTTAGTTATTATTTTAATTAATTTAATTCAAATTATTGAATTTGCTTAAAGAACTTAGTTGATTGCAAAAGATTAAAAAAATTTTCTTTCTATAAGTTTCATTGTCTTTAAGCCATTGCTTAAATATTATTGACTAATTAATTAACGTGATTTCACTTTATTTGGTTAATCACAAATCAAAAGTTTAATGTTTAATAAAAGAGACTTCATATTTGCTTGGATCTTGTTTATCATACGTTCTAAGATTTTTAATATATTTTTTCTAAGAGTTTCTGATAGATCTATTCCCATTCATTTCTTATTAAATTCGTTAATTACATGCTATATGTTTGAAACTTCTTTGCTTAGCTGAAGTTTATTTTCCTGTAGAGTTTACCTTTTTTATCGCAATAAATCCGGAAATATTTCCCATTAGTTTTCTACTATTTTCTTTTATTTTAATTAGAATTGGAAGCAGCTTCTAATTTTGTGCCCTGGTCGCTTGCAGTATCAACATCTCATCATTTTCTAATAGGGAATATATTTTGTTGTAGGCTGTTACTCTACATCCATCGGATCATTCATCTACATTTTTTACAATAACAAGCTTTCAGTTAACTCTGCGAATTGATTAAGTTTTGTTTCTAATTATTCTATACTAATAATTCCTAACTATTTATTTTCAATTTTTTTCTTATGAATTAGTCATCAGATGTTCAATTTTCTTCGAGTTCTTGTACAGTTCTTAAAAGTTTAAAATTTTCTAATTTCATGACTTGGAGTTCTTAAAGAATTTTTTATTAATCGTAATTTGACTAAGATGATTCCTTTTGAGAAGAGATTTTTTACAAGTAATTTTCCATTTTATATATGACAATAATTTTGCCAGATTCTTCTAAATATAATTATTTTGCATTATTTAAAAATGTAGCAATCTAAATCTCAAAGACTCATGCAAATAATAATTTTCTAATTTTATTCTTAATGAATCATACTTTTCAATTATTAACTTTCTTTCATGACCACTTAGGTCCAATCAAGTCTACACCATTCCTCCCTAGCTTACAATTCCGAAAATTTACAAGTGGGCTTTGGCCACTTCACTAGCCGTTATTGCATAAGGATGCAATTGTGTTCATGAGCTTTTAGTTAAATTAACAAATTGATTAAGAAAATCCAGATTATGATATTTATTTTATTTTTTAAATATACTATCACGATTTAACATATTAGAGGTATTGAGGAAACACATTTAACTTTATAAGTTTATGTTCACTAATTTCATAATTTCCAATAAATCAAAAAGCATCTCATTTTTTAAATTAAAAGGGATTCTTCTAAGGACTACGCACATACTTACATCAAGATTAATATATCAAATATAAAATAATTAAAGTGCTTTTCCTTAAATTTCGTATACTAATATGAGTAAATACCTTATTCAGAAGGTTATTTTAGTTTATATACTGAGAATTTACTCTTATAACTCTAATATGAATTCTGCTAACATCATATTGATACAAAGAAAGTACAATCTGTTTATGTAGTTAAAAATTTTACGCATTCTTAGCAATTTTAGATCTATAACTATAGAAAGGCAATATAGTAATTTTCTAGCATTTAGCTATTTTTGGAAAATTCTAGAAGAAACCAACTTTATTTGCTTTGAATATAATAATTTAAATTCTTCAAGTACCTAACTTTTAAATGTAGATAAGTTAGTTTTAATCTTATAAAGGTAATTTCTTAAGTGATGTTATGAAATGTTCAAATTTAAAAATTAAACATCAATAGTTTTATTAAATCGAAAAGAGGATAACTTTTTCTAGGTTCTTTGGAAAAAAGTTTTAGAAAAGAGTCATGAATGTTTTTATAATATATTTGCTAAGTATACATAATTTGTATAATGTATTTCATCATAATTATGTATGCAATTATGGTCTAATATCCAAAGTATGAAAACTATTCCGTTCACTTCTATTTTAAATTCCAATAATGAGATCTAAAGATTTAATTGCAAAGCTCATATGTAGATTTCTTATCAATATCTCCTATTTTTGTATTTTCTTAGTTAGCCTTTAAATTTAAAAGGCTATTTTGCTGGATGAATAAGTCTTAAAACGTTAAATGAAGTTAGCTTTTCTCTTATTAATAAGAGTAGATGATTATAGAGAGATAATAGGTAAATAAAGCTATTATTTAATTAGGTTTAATTATCATTATTTTAAGTTAAAAACTAAGCTATTATTAAATGGCTATATAAGGTTAAGTACTCTATTGAGTTTATTAGTTTAAATAGGAATATGTTTAAAGTCTATTTCTCATAAAGCAAGCATAAGAGTTAATTGATGCTAAAACTTTTAAATTATAGGAAAATTCTTAATTAAAAGTAAGATAAAGATCATTGTTCTTCTGTTTTCTGCTAAATTTATGGAGCAAACAATTTTCGAAGAAACAAAAAGGAAGTTCTTCTTTGGATAAAAAAGCATTAAGATAGTGGAAAAATGAAATATCATAATAATAGAAAAAATGTATAAATTTAAACTGAAGAAAGTTAGCAATAAATAGATTAATTTAATATAAGATACAATAAGCAGATGGAATCCAATATCAAGCAGTTGGAGTATATTAAATAAAGTAAAAATAGAAATAAAAATAGCAGGCTAGGACTTATACAATTAGATAATAGCAATCATTTTATATAGATATCTATAATTTAATTATTATTTTAATTTAAGAATAAAAAGCTATTAATATCTAGTAAATTGCTCAACTAAAATAATAATATAAAGAAAGAATCTTAGATGAGTAATAAATTTCCTTATATAAATAATAAATTAACTCTAATTGTTTAAATGAGTTCATAGAGTAAAGAAAAGATTTTATAACTCAGAGGTCTTAAAGGTTGCATTTCTATTCACGTAATTATATATTTTCAATAAGTATACTTAGATTTCATGTCATTAAATCAATTCTTAGGATTAGTTTTTAGTGTTGTAGTATTTAAATTTAAAGTATTTAATTTTCTTTGTTTTTTTATTTTATCTTGGCGTTTTTGAGAAGCTTGCTTTATGTTTCGTTAACATTGTAAATTTCATACCAAACTTATTTGTTTAAATACGAAAGAATTTCTATATTAAAGATAGTAAACTGGGCTATTAATAAAATCTTATTCTTAATGCTAAATTTTATCGATATATCGATTAAAGGATTCTTGATTATTTTTAATTTGTTGATTGCAAATTATTATAAAAGCTCAAGTTTATAGATTAATTTCACTATTTATAGTCGCTTTTGCTAATTTTATTCCTTCTAGTTTCAACAAATCCCAGATTATTGTAATGACTCTATCCTTAATCATTGAATACTTCAATTCTCTTTTAGTAACTGAAACTTTAAAGGTTAAGTAGATTAATATGAGAAACCAGGAATCTCTATAAGGTGAATTTTCTTTGAATTTCCTTTATAATAAAACAAATAAAGCACTGATAGTAGATTATACCATCTTAAATCTAACTAAGCTACAAGCTTCTTTTTACATGATTATACTAAAAATATAATTTATAGAGAAAAAGGTTAACTACATTAGACTATCAACGCACTTAAGAATATCTTAAGCTTCAAATTAGTAAAAGTGGTTATTTAAGGGAGCCTTTTTTAAATAGCGTCTTAGCTAGTATTTTATCTTATGGATAAATTAATTTTTTTAAGCAAGCCTTATAACTAATTGTAAAAGCAAATAGATAAATCCATCTATCTGTTAAAATCAGCCACTTAATTAAGAAAAACCACCAATAAGATTTTCTAAGCTAACTTTGCATTTTGAAATGGAAATTGCTCCTTGAGCACTAATTAATTTTTAGAATATTCATATTATAAATGAATTTTATGGAAGAGATGTTATTTGTATATCATATTTAGTAGTTACTCTTAATAACCTACATTACATGAACTACTCTTATAAATAAAAATAAAATTTAGTAAAGGCTATAATTATAAATATCTCTTAAGAGATATTTCATTATGAAGATATAGCCTAATTATAATACAATTATACATTTTATATTTTTATTAATTTCACAGCTTTTTATTTATTTAAATATAAGATTCTTTATTTTTAAAGCTAGAAAAGAGATAAGTTATTATGTATTTTTGGTGTCCTAAATTGCTTTTTTCAAGTTTTCTTTTTATTCTCTTCAAATTTTGATTCCTGAAAAATGTTGGCATTATTATCTTCTGAAATATCTTCTACCTCGAGGCTTTAGTTACTCCTCTCTCTTATTTGCTTATATTCCATAGAGAAACTTTAACTGTCTAATTAATTAAAATTTATTACCTTCATGTGAGCTTAGATTTAAATTATAGTTCTCTTCTTTCTTCACACTTTCACCTTTTTTATCTTTTCTTAATGTTAGACTCTAAACTTTGAAGACTTGGATCTCTTCTTTATGTACTTTTCTTTCTGACTTAATATATTATTCTTACAAGGAGGAAATGATTGTTGATCTATTTGGTAATTTTTCTTAACTTTCTTAGTAAAAGAAAGTTTCTACTTTCACTTTACTCAACTACTTACTCTTAATACTGATTAGCTAATTCTGCTTAGTAGCTCTTAATGCTAATTTATGCTTTTCATCTAATGAAAATTCTTAGTTTTGCTCTAAATTCTACTTTATCTGCTCTACTCCTATTTGAATCCTTTTCTACTACATATTCACATGCTCATCCAATAGATCAACGTTATCTTTCAACCTAAAAGCAAATCTAAACAAAGCTACTTTGTCAGGCTCTATTTCTATTATTCAAGTTTTAAGCTTCCTTTGTTTTAGATAACTCAATACTATAATCACCAATAATGATCCTCCTAACACTACCAAAAAGGCTAGCTAATTAGTATCTGAGTTTAGCATGAAAACATTTGAAATAAGAGTTGTAACGAAAATGGAGACTAAGATGGTTAGATAAATGAAGTTAAATTTTTCATAAGTAATAGGCTTTTTCTTATAGATCACTATAATTAAGAGTAAAACCTAAAGCTAATATAGCGAGGTATTTATCTCTGGGTACTTCTCTTTGAATACTTTACTAGATAGAATCATCAATACCTATATAAAAGACTTTATTTAGGTATACTGAGGCTGCTCTTTTATATGCTAATTGTCGGATAAAAATTACCATTAAGGCCTGCAAAGAATCATTGAAGGAATGTAGAAACTTAGAACTATAAACGATAAGATAAAGATTATAGCATGCAAGTTAGAAAAGCAACTGCTCTAGCAATCCTGGAAAAGAAAACTCTCAGATAATTCTATTTCTCCATCTATATTACTATCTCTTCCATAAAGGCATTGAAACACTGAGTTCAAATTATATATTATAGGGACAAAAAGAACTTCGTTTATCACTAAAGAGCAATTGAAGGAAATCTTTCCTAGAATTCTTAATAAAAAGACTTTAAATCTGATTTCAAATTTCAGCATGAAGAAAATAAGAAGTAATATGGAAATAAAAGCAGCAGCAAGGAATATTTCGTTTATAATTCAGAAGACATAAATTTTGAAATAGTTTAAAAGAAAATTTATGTCTAAAATACTCATTCTGATACCCATATTTACTTCATAATTTATAAAATCTTCATAAACTCCTAAGGCTAGAATTTACAGGCATTGTGCCATTAAAATTAGTTTGAAAAGTCAATCTTCATCTGACATTCATACTTCTTAGTTTACTACCTCAAACTTATTATTTTTTCAGACTTTTATTCCAACTATTAGGGAAACTAAAGATACTAGAAGAAACCAAACTGATACAACTATTACTATCTAATATCCTAGGGTAAAATCTTAGACTCTTCTCTCAGTAAAATCACATTGATCATCATAAATATCGAATGAATCTTTTGGAATGTTAGTTGAATTATCATTTCAGATAATCTATCCATTGACTTATAATCAAACAATAGAGCAAGTCACACAATAAATTTCTTTATTTGTTACATTTGATTCTCCTTCAGAATCGAATATTTCATTATAAAAGAAGAAACTTACTGCCTCTCTAAAATTACTTTTAGAGTCAAACTTTATAGCTCCTGAGCAGCCATAAAGTTTTTTCTTTCTGATACTTTTAATTAAATCATCTGCATTATGATAATCCAATCCTGCATTAATAGCTGCATCTATTCCGTATGCAATTATCAAAGGTAATTCTAATGTTTAGCATATAGCAGTAGTTTAAATATCACACTATTACTATACCTTAAATAGTTTTTCCCCTCTTTCTCCTGAATATTCTTCTTGCTAGACTATTATCTATCCATATAGAAGCTTCTTCACTTACTTAATATTTTAAATATCCAATTGAGCAGAAAAAATAGTACTGCTAGTATATAGAGTTATGAAGTTGAAATCTCCTTTCTTATAGCCATAATTGGATAATCCTTTAGCGATATCTGGTATTTAGTTGCCTGGGAACATAATAATGATTTTTATTTCTTTGTCTAGTATTTCCTTACAAATTTCGTCTACTTCTCCAGAATCTACTCAGCTAGTTAGATTTAGAAAAAAGAATTAAGTCTTTGAGTTCATAATAACTTTCCCCGTTTAATTAGCCCATTAAACTATTTTCTCATAAATTTCTCTATATGAAGTTAAATCTACGAGAGCAAGCAATCCAAATTTGTTTCAACCTTTTCTTTCTATAAATCTGGTAATAGCGGAAGAATATCTTTAGTATGAAGCAAAGTTAATCAATACATTTCTGAATTCAGTGTGATTGCCTAATTAATTTTGTAAAGTAACTAGTAAATAAGGCAGATGTAAATTCATTTGCTCTAGGATTTAGTAAACAGGATAGAATGTAATTGGTATTATAGTACCAAAATGAGATATTCCCAAATGAGTGTAATTTTAAGCTATTGTATTTATAACGTAGTCTGCATCAAAATATAAGCATCCATAAGAAAAAGGATTTGCTATTAGATTGTAGTTTTGTAGTATATCACCATGCTAGTTTATATAGTTTGCTATACAAGGGATAAATTAGCTTTGAATTACTGGTGGTAAATAATCTGACTTATTGAATGGCTCTTTACGATGCGTAGCATAACTGAATTCTATACTTAGCTTGTTAGGGGGAAGAGAAAATGAACCTCCTGGTCATTTTATATGTTTCAAAGAAACAACTTTAGATAGCCCAATGATTTACATAGCCTCGACTAATTATCCTTCTTATATGTTATAAACTGAAAAATCAGGTACTAGCTAATTTTTATCGAACAAAAGGTAACTATACTTTAGAAAGCTTTCTATAAAATTGCTATTTTCCTTTGACTTAATCACTTCTTAAATAAAATCCAAAACTTTAGATATGTAAAAGAATGTGAAATCTAGGTAGCTTTTAAAAACGTATTGCAAAGGAGTTAAGGCTATTAAGCCATCTTCCAGGATAAGTAAAGGAATTTTTGAATTTTACGAGATAAAAGTGCTAATTTCTGGATTTACTAAGTTAGATGCTTCTAACGTCAAGAATCAACCATATTAATTCCCTGTAAATCTGTTAATTGTTCCAATACTCAAAATATAAGCTTGCCAGCAAATATCGCTTCCAACTACGATAATAGGAGTTCCCTCCATTCTTATAGATTTTGGAAATTCCGACAAAAGTCTTTCTTTATAATAAGTAGCTTCACAACTTCCTTGGTTAGTTCCTAAATGAGAGTTGACAGGAATATTTAAGTTAACTTTAACTTTCATTTATGTTTATTAGATGAATTCTTCCAGAGGTTTATAAAATCTTTTTTCGTTCTAAGAAACAAAAGCAAGTTTATTAAACCCAAAATACTAAATCAGTGCTACTAAAGCTTTTCCTTCCTACTAGAAACTAGGTAAAAGATTGAATGTTTATTTGTTTAAGTAGTTAAGGCTATTTCTATAAGCTATTAGGAAAATAAAATTAGGATTATTTCGTTAGATAATCCTACTATACACTTCACTGTAGCTGATATCTATTATCACCTTTATTCTTCTATCTTCTCATTCCTATATTAAAGGTCGTATTTTAGATAAGTCTTATATTTACTGCATGACTGGATAGAAAGAAGTGTCCTGAAATTTTTACTGCATAATTTATTGAGCTAAATAAATAGAAAGATAAGGGGGAGTTAGCTAAGAACTCAGAATTCCTATTTAGAAAGCAGAGGTAAGGGTAAGACATAGAGATGAATAGAAAATGAACTAAACTATATTCATTTATTAGTTTGATTATATTGTTTAAATATTCCCTTTCAATAACTAGACTTAACTATATAAATTATATAACCTCAGATGTAGGCTAATATCCCTATCTTCTATTTCTATTTTTATAGCTACTCTAAAAATTTATTTCAAACTCTTTTTTCTTAGTTTATACCTAATCAATTATTAGATATCTGGCTTTATAAGTATTGAGCAAGCGAACGAGAGCTGTTTGAGTGGTTTGAAAAATAAGTTTGATTTAATTTAATTCTTTTTGCTAACTGGTTAAGCATAATATATACTACCTTCTTGATACAATTGTGCTTCTAGAGGTATATTTGTAGATGATTCTTAATAGTTTCATAATGATTTATTAATATGCTATTTAATTAAACTTAGCTCTATAAATCTTGCATTTAATTATTGTCTAAGCTAATATTAATGACTCTATTAGCATCTATTATAAAGATAGGTACTAAAGGATTGCAATAAGCTGGTTCTAACTATTTTTAGTGTTTTAATTAATTATTTTATCTTTAGCTATAATTAATTTATTTATAACTTTATACTTCTTCTGTATAATTTCCGAGACTAATTAGAGTGATTAAAAGTCTATTAGATTGTCATAATTATATACTTAAATATCCCTATTGTTTCTTTATTTATATTTAGTTAATTTAATTATAAACTCATTTATTATATATCAATACCTTAATAGCTTCGATATTTAGATATCATTAATTATATTCAGTACATAGCTGAATTTGATATCTAAAATATTAGAAAATAATCTTTATATAGCTTCTAATTTAAATACTTTATAATTTTATTTTAAAATGCAATACCAAGCATTCCTGCTATATCATAAAGTACTTACATACAGAAATAGTTATATTAAATAACTAAATAAACAAATGTTCTTTAAGTACCTTTTACTATAATTATCAGCAATCAAATATTTAATAACTTTATAATAAGCCTACAACTATACAATAATCTAGATACCTTTGCTTTTAATTTTCTCATTCTTTTTCTTTAAGTATAATATAAAATTTAGATAAACATACAATTATAAATAATCTTCTAATAAAATGATGCTAAATAGCTTATCTTTTTAAACTAAAAATATTAGTTAAAGTTATTAGTATTATATCACTATAGCATTATAATTTAGTTTAATGTAGCTTAGCTTATAATTAAACTGACTACTTTTTTAATTAATTAATTTCTATTAATTAGAGTATTCTATTTATTAAGCTTTATTATTAGGTTAATATCTAAATATTTGTTTAAGGCTATACATTTATCTTAATATATCTATACATCATTTTTTATTTATTTTAGTGTTCTATAGATAAAGTTATCTATTTAGTGACTTTTATGAGAAACTACTATCTTATAATAAGCAAAGGGATAAATTTGAATGTATAGATAGACTTAGAGAAAATAGATGGTATTATACACTTTATAGAGATATATAAATTATATAATTTGAAGTGCTATTATCTAGTCTTTATATAGCTGCTATTATTCATTTAATTCTAAAGTTATTCTAATTATATAAGCTTTATAAAAATAATGGATCTAGATTAATATTTATTTCTTATTTAAACTGTATATAACTCTACTAGCTTAAAATAAAGAAGCTAGGATTAAACTATAAACATTTAATTAGAGATACTAAATTAATAGAGTTACCTATCTATAAATAAATAGAAAGGTATAATACAGATATAGCATAAATAGATATCTATTGATAGTTTTATATTTATAGCTTTTATATTTCTACATTAAATAAGCTTAAGCATTTACTTTAATGCTTTAGTACTTTAGTGCTTTAACTTTATAATTATTTATTATTTAAATATTTAAACCTTACATTAATACTTAGCACTATCTTTATATTTATCCAAATAATTCTACAACGCTATTAATTAAGTAGCCAATTTACCAAGTGATTCCCTTTAGTTACTAAAAGTAGTAAAGATATATAGTAATGGTATAAATAAATAAATTTGATTTTAGAGCGCGTAGCACCTCGTTGGTGCGCAGCTCTTTACATATCTCAATATATGTGTTTCTTCAAGTAAGCCTTCAGGTAATAGAAATTCTTCTCTTACTAGTTACATATCTTCCTCACCTTCCTCAATGTTAACTCTTGTTCTTCTGTCTTCTATCTATCTACGCTTTATTATATCTTTATTGTAAGCTTAATTTATTTTTTCTTACATATCTTACTAATTTTTATTTTTATTTCTAATTCTTTTCTTCTTAATCAAGCTTTTATACACTCATAAAAATTATCCTTTTCCAGCTCTGAAGTTTTTTCCTATTTCTTTTTTCTATTCAATTTTCTTTCTTATATATCCTCTTTTCCTTTTTTCTTATATATCTTTGATATAATCTTTATTATCAAGTCAGCTTTTGATCTTTTTAACTCTTCTTAGTGGCTAATAAATTTCTCTATTTTGTCCGTACCTCATATTTTATCAATTAATTTCATTCCTTATCTTCTACTCCTATTGCTCTTAGGTTTCATATACATATTTATCTTCCTTCTTTGTATTTAGAACAATTTTCTAAGATATGCCTTTCATTTTATCATGCATCATTGCAGAAAAGGTATTGGCTTGTCATAACTAAGTGTCTTTCTTTTAAGCAATCCTATTCCCATTACATCTCGTTCAAATTCTAGATATGTAGCATATTTCTTCTTTTCAGTTTTTATTGTATATCAGGTAGTTGGGTGGTTCTACTACATATTCATCAAATCATGTTTTTCTATACAATAATTTTATTATTATTTAATCCATTCTTTCTCTATCTTCTACGTATACTCTATATTCTCATATTGCACGATTAATGTTTTTCTTTCCTTTTTAATTGTTATTACCATCATCTATAAATATTTCTTTGTCTTCAATTTTTAATTCTATTTTTATTGCTGTGCAGTATTATTCAAATATAAAATTCTCTTCTTTACTTAGGTCAAGCAATAATCCGTCTACGGTTTTTCCTTTGTTTCCTATTAATTTGCCTCTTAATCTCAACGTTTTTTGTCATAAGTAATGCTTAAATTTCATAAATTGCAATTCGTGTTATAACATCTCATTTTGCAGTTAAAAAGGGGCATCTATGATTGTTCATAAATAATAATAGTTATCTAATAGTTAGATTTTCTTTATAGAAATAAGTAGCTCTTTATTATTTTACTATCTTTACTTTTTATTTTCTTATGTTTTATTTATTTATTTATCATTTGAGAAAAATTGCTTAATACTTAAAATTAATTTATCTAGTATATGATAAAAAAGAAGAGCTAGAAATTAATTTTATCTCTTTAGTTATTAACTTTATGCTTCTTTATATATTTTTATATTATTTTTTTTAAATCGTTATAGTTGTTCGAAGGTGAACAACAAGGTCATCTTCATCAGAGGTTGGGGAAGTTAAGTACCCATAATCGACTTTATGTCTTCCTCTGCTTTGGATTGGCTTCGAGACATAAGGTTCTTAGACCTTCGACACTGGCTTAATTTAGATTTAATTCTGGAACGAAAAAGAAATAATATCGCGAGCTTCATCAGAGGTAGAGAATTTAAGTACCCATAATTGACACATGTCGTCCTCTGCTTTGGTGATGCAATGAGACGCAACCCTGCCATGTCCTTGAACCTCCAACAAGTATTAAAGATTACGAGTATTCTTAAATTATATCAGCATTAAACAAGGTTTATCAGTATCTGATAATTTTATCAGTAACAAACATTCTTGTCAGTATTAAACATTTTTTTAAAGAGCTGCGCACCAACGAGAGTGCTACGCGCTCTATAATAAAATTTATTTATTTATCTAAAACTAATTTTAGCTAAAATAAATATGGAATGCTTTTAAATACTTAGGTATAAAATTTAAGAATATATATCATTATTTTCTATCTTCGCTATATAATGTATAAAGGTTTATTTACCTATTTAGTTATCATACAAGTAACTTTATGTAGATAGAATAGAAAAAAAGCAGGTAATATTAGATTAATAAACAGTTGAATAATAATAAAGCCAAATTATAAGCTTTTTATATTAATTAATCTTAATAATAATCGCTTTAATAAAGATGCTAATGAAGTTCAAGAATCCTTCTTTACATCCTCAACCCTATTGCTTCTTGTAGCTTCCTGTTGTTCTTCCTTAGGTTCCAATTTTAATTAATCTTAATAATATAGCAATAATTAGATTATCTAATAATTAACTAAAATAATTTGTGGAGATTTAATTAAGAAATGCATAGATGAGCTACTTTTTCTTATGTTGATGTAATATCAGATTAACAGGAATTGGAGTTGATAAATAACTAAATTATAATTAATACTAATAAGCTTTAAAGACTTACAGCTAAAAACTTAAACAAAGCTAAATTTTCTTCTTTTGAAGTATTGATATAGGATGAAATTATATTAGAAACTTTATAAAATAAACTAAATTTAACTAGCTTATACTTAATATTTCTCACTGAATATAGAATAGATATATTAGGATAAAGTAAATGAAATAAATATATATCAAGAAATTAGATAAAAACTTATGAATTTGTATAGAATAAATTAAATATAGATTAAAGAAAATTAATAGAAGTTAAATACTTTAAGCTTTAGAAAAATCTACTTTCTTAGTTCTAATTACCAATTTCTAAAAGAGAAGGGAATAAGGAACAAATCTATTTTAGCTAATTAACTAGATGGATGAATAATCTATTTATAACTTGTCAAGCTTTGAATGTTACTTTAGGAAAACAATTAAGCTAGAAATTTAAATTATGATGTCTGCTTTTAATATACTTCCAACTTTTTGCCAATATTGGCTTGCGCATAAAATCCAATAGAGTTTTTCGAAATCTTAGGTTATGCATAATTATGAAAGTCAACTAAAAGGTTCTTAATGGAATTATGATTTTTTTTTAAATAAACTAAATCTTTACGTCAAACCCGGTTAAAAATTAAGCTAACTAAAACAAATAAAAATTCTAGATCATTTTAATAAAGGAGGATGCTATACTGGTTATAAAGGAAAAATGATATCTCACAAAAATATTTCTAGCCTCAATTTATAAATACTTTGATTCCATTAAATAATCAAACTCTAAATTTATAATCATTTTAAATTTGAATACTCACTAATTTAATTTAAGAAATATACTATATAAATACAATATTTTCACATCTTAAAACCATAAAATAACCCTTTCATTTCTCATTCTTCTCTATTAATTAATAAATATAGATTAAATAAGAAAATGAATAAAGTAAAGCTATTAATAGAAATAATAGCCTATACTATTAAAAATAAACTACCTACATTTATTTTTCTAAATAACTATGTAATATCATTGAATATTAAAAGACTTAGTTTACCTATTAAATGTTTATGCTATCATAATATAAATTAAATAATTGCATTTATAAAAGCAAAGTTAATAAGAATATCTTTTCTACTAGTCATATGTTAATTTAAATTTTAAGCTATTTTACTATGTCAGGAACTAAGCAGATGTTTTTTAAATAAATAGAGAGATTTAAATAAAGGTAATAAGCAGTTGCTATAAAAAACTATCTGATCAGATGTTTATTTATTTTATAAAAATTGGTAAGTAATCTCATTATGAATAATTCCATTTAGCAACTTTTACATTCCATTAATCAAGAAATTTAATTAACTCTTTATTTTTACTTAAATAAGATTAAAGAAATTAAAATATAAGCTTTTACTAAGTTTAAGCCTAAGTTACTAGAAGCAATCAATTTCATAAATTTAGATAGTGATAAAATTAAAATAAATTTAATAGAGAAAATTGTTTAGTTACTTTTAAAAAAGGTTGCTACTTAAATATTTATCATATATAGCAGATTTATTACTTAGAAGACTTTTAACCTAAAGAAATTAAAATGCTTATTTGCATATTGACACTAACTAAACTTTGCATTCTATCTAAATAATGCTTAGTCAGCTGAATAGCTTTTGTTTTTTATTAGAGAATAAGTCTATTTATTTAGGAAATAAGTAAAAGTAAAAATATTGAAGTTAATTTAAAGATGAATGAGTAACTTTACATTTCATGGATATAAATAAGTAATCATAGAAAGAATAGCTAAATATATAGCTCTAGCTTTCATTTTTTAAATAGTATAATACACTCTTCATGAGGTTTATTATTAAAATTATAGTTAAACTTATCTATTTGACTGAGTAGCTTAATACTAGAAGTTAATAGTATAATGATCAATTTTTTATAGCATTGTTTAAACTAAAACTAATTCATATAATACTTTATATAACTTGAGGGATTTTCTTTAAGGAAATCTACTATATTTATTCATTGATTTAATAAATTTTATTGTGAAGCTGGTAAAATTAAAAAACTAGGATAATTAAAAAATAGGATAATGATCTATAAAAGTTTATCATAGGATAGCTTAAATAGCTATAAAGTAAGAGTAGCTTAATAATTTAATTATAGGATAAATTATCTTAGTTTATTACTTAAGGAGAAATAATATCATTCCATAACATCTCAATTATCTTTAGAACTAACTTTATCAGCATTCATTTATTTTGATTTAGTTCCTTTAAATAACAGCTTCTTTTTAGTGATTAATAGAAGACACTATACATACTTATTCTTTGGAAAATAATACCATTAAAATATAATTAGATAATTTAAGCTATATATCCCTAAAAGCTAACTATTTTCTCTTATTATTTAGAATAAAAGTAGGAGAGAACATTAAGAAGTTTAACTACTAAATAAGATAAGAAATAGAATAGCTCTAAAGCAAATAATATAAAGTAATTAATTAGAATACAATTAAAAGCAATCTTTTTGCTCTTTTATACCTATATTAAGCATTCAGTTGGTTCAAAACATTCACTATTTTTACTTTTCTCTCTTAACTGGATTTATTGCTTTTTAATTATTCATATTTTATCAAAAATTATTCTCTAAAATTATCTGTTTATTATTATAACTTAACTTAGAACGAAAAGCTTGAATTAAAAAGGCATAAATATTTAGTAAATGTTAATTAAGTCTAGGATTAAAAGATTTAATTTTTGACTAACGTAATGAAAAGCCTAATAAAAATAAGCAATAAAAGCTGCTAACTAATTTGAAGAATTATATTTAGCTAATTTATTTCATTTAGCTTTTTAGTTAGGAGTCTCTCTGAAGGTTACCTATTTACATATTAATTTTAAATCTAAAAAGTGCTTCTAATAAACGATAAATTTAAATAGTTATGATAATTTAAATTTTTTTAGATGTATAGTATGTGTAATTCATCAAATATATAATAGAAATTAATCCTAAAATCAAAAAGGTTAAGAATGCTTAATAGGAACTTATTTGAAGCTGATTTGAGGTGAACAAGGTCAATTACTTGCATTATTTTGAAAGCTGCTATCTAAGCTATGTTAGCTTAATTATAACTTTAATTAATTTAAATTTAAGCAATTAAATTAAAAGTTCCTGATAGATAAAAAATAAAAAGATGTTTCTTTAGCATATTATACCTCAAAATGTTTTCCTTAAAGATTATTAATAATTATTAAAAATAGATTCTAATTTTAAGCTGTAAAGGATAAATAAAATTACAAGTGATAACAAATAAAATTTAAATACTTTTATTCCTAAGATTTGATTCACAATTGTTGGCATAAGAATGAAATTAAAATATAGCATTATCTATTTAATTCTTTTAAAAAGAAATAATTAAATGATATACTCTATTATAATATTTATTATACGCTCATAAATAAACCATAAAATTAAATTTATGCTTTTATATTAATAAATATTCTTAGCTTTTATTATTGCTGAGACGTTTCTTAATACCAAAAATGTCTCTTATTTTGTGTTAGAAAGTCTATAAATTAAATTTTAAAGCTTATTTTATATTATTTTCATACGTTTGAATGTATTATATTTATGATTTCGCTATACTTAGTTATTAAAGATGTAATTAAATGGATATTGTAAGGGTTTCTAATTATTATATTTATATAAAAATGAAATTTAAAAATCAAAAGAGTTGAGGGATTATTTCTAAATCAGTTTTCCAAATTATCATATGTGTTCTATTCTACTTGTAAAGAGCTCTTAAATTAATCTTGCTCCTTTTGTTCCAGGATAGAAATTTAGTCTATTTCTTTCATTTGTCATTCTCCTTACTTTAGAATGCTCTTAGTAAACATAAATCTATTGGATAGCTTTTGCTACTTAGATTTTTGTTTATATACTGCTGTTCCTTGGAAATATTCTTACTTAGCATTTTCATTTTTATCTTCTTTCTTAGAAATCATTTCAAAATCTTAAGTTTAGTCTAAACTTCTTTGCTATATATTTTATAAAGTAGTAGACTTATAAGCATTTTCAACACTCTGTTCGAAGCCTAGAAATATAAAAAAGCTTACTTTATACATACATTAGAGTTTATGATAAACATTAGTTTTTCTCTATAATTGACAAAGTTCTACCAACAGGAGTGTGTTTAAATGATTTAACTTTCCCTGCCTTTTCATAAGCTTGCACTACTTAATCGAATTCTTCATTTGTTTCTTTTATGCTTCTAAGCTTGAAGAGATGTAAAGGATCTCTTAACTAAATGTCTGTGAAATACCTATTTCTGTTATATAAGTAAACTTAATCTTCTCTATGCTAATCTAAATATTCCTTTCTAGTTTTTATCTAATAAGCTCATCTAAAAAGCCCTGAGGCATTCTTAGTATTGAACTTCAATAAACTTTCAAACTTTCTTTATTTTAAGAATCCAAAGAAAAAGATAATGATAGAGGATACTATTAAAGCTACCATTAAGTAATAGCGATTTGTTACTTCTATGCTTTTTATTATTATTATCATACTCAAAAATCCATGCACTACTAATATGGAAAGGAAGCATTACCATAGAATGTAGATTTTTATATACGAAAAGGGCTTCATCTTGTATGTTATTAGTTGAAAGCAGACACAACTTATAAAGTAGATCACTCCATAGGAAATCTCAGAGTCTTTCTCAATTTTACTTGACAGAACTATAATCAACTAGAAATATCCCAAATAAACCAAGTATTGATAATTTAGCTTTATGTGTAATTGAGTTCCCTATAGTATTTGCCAAATAGGTCTAAAAAAAATAGCCAGAGGCATGAAAATAGGAATCATAAAGCAAGCTAAGATTAAACTAAGCAAATGGTTTTCTTATCAGCATCTTTGTCAGCATGTCTTTACGTAGATAGGCTCTTTGAAAGTAAGCTATCCATCTTCATTAAAATCACTAGCTTCGGTACAAATAAATGTATCTGTAAGATTAATAATCAGAGGCTAGTAAAGCATATAACTTAGGGGTGGTAAAATGAAATAGGAAAATATCCCAAATTTTTAAAAAACAGCTCTTTAAGAAAACTCTCACTTGCAAAAAATGGAAGCTAACATTAAAACTCAAGCAAAGCATACTAAACTTGAAACTAACGAAGTTATGTAAGAGTTTTTTTCTGTTATGTTTACAGCTTAAACGAAGTTTCCTAAAAAGAAATCACCTAATATCATAACTTAGTCACCGTACCAGGAAAATTTAGGACCTTATAAAAATATTTGAATGATTATTACTAGCAAGTAAGATATTTAGAGTATATCTTATACTGATATAAATACTTGCTTATCTAGATCCTAAATGTCATTTTATCTTCAATGTCTTGCAGCAGCAAATGTTACTAATAAAAATAAAATAAACAATATAGTGAGAACTATATATTTTACTACCTTGCCAGGCTAAAAATCTTCTCTATTTCTCTCTAAAAATGGACATTTTAATTTTCAATGATCATCAAATACTCCAGTTGATCCGTCGCCTCACATTATTTATTTGTTATACTAAAATATTACGTCACATTAGGCACAATATTATCCTATTACCTCCACTTCTCACTCTTTATTCTATTACTATCTGTAATTATAAATTTAATAAGCTATTTAGAATCTTTAATTTTCTTTCTTATCTAAAGTTACTTTACCTGTTGTTCCTATAAAACTCGTATGCCTCATTTCGTTTGTAAGAACTCCAAGTTTTTCATAGTTTTCTCCTCTTTTGATTAAATTCGCTAAAGCATAATTCATTAAAAATACAGCATCAAACTCGAAAGCTGATCCTGCAGTCGGTTTGGCTCCCCAATATTTTTCATACTGAATATAAGTTTATTATCCTCATTCTCCAATTAAAGCTGCTGTAAAGAATTGAATAGCTCCTTATACTACTTCTTTAAATTAATCATTTTAATCTCCTATATCTCATGACATTGTTATTCATTCTGCTCCTACTATTATTAAATCTCCAGCTTTTGCTCCTTGAGAATATAAGTAATTAAGTAAAACGTAAATATCATCAATGTAATGGAAAATTACCATAACACGAGTACAGCAATACATTTCATCCATTACTTAACTTCATTCCGAAGTCTTTGTTGATATTATATTTTCTGGTAGTATTTTGTTTTCATTAACTATCTTAATGCTGAAATGCTAAGCTGTCTTCACAAAAGCTTCCATTAATCCTATTGATCATGCTGTGTTTCCATAAGCCATTCCTAGATTTTATCATCCTTAGCTTAAACAAAGTCTTGCTATTAAAAGACCTTGAAATGCATCACTCATAGTAGTTCTAGTGAAATAAGGGTATATTTTTTGATTGGATAAAACAGGAGATTTGTTAGCTCCAGAAATTGTTTAAACTGAGAAGTTTTGTTAGTTGAAGAATTGGTGAAGTCCTATACTGATTCCACTGGCACTTGGAACAAAATGTAGTAATCCATATTCTTTATAGTTAGTAATTCAATCTTTATAAACGTAATCTTAATTATAAACTGTAGCTCCTGTATAAGTTAATAAATTCTTATATTTATAGAAAGGTAGAAGTTCAGGATGATCTTCGATATATTTAAGACCAAACAGTCTACCTTTATAATAATGAGTAACCCATTCATTTTATTATCCACCAGGATCATAAGAATCGTTAGACATACTAATATTTATAATGAACTCTCCACCTTCAGGACTTTTTAGAGAATTTCCCGGTCATAAGATATCTCTAGTTTATATAAATTAGTTTTAGTCTACTTTTCCAACTTGAACAATTTATTTATCTTATATGTTAATAACTTGAAAGTATACATCTATGAGAGATTTATTATGGGTAAGGTAAGTTATAATTCTTTAGTTTAAAAAAATTGGGTCAGGTTCATCATCAATTCACATGTTTATTTTATTAAAGACTAGTTCAAGGCAGTACAAAATATATTCGGCTTCTGTAAGAGTCACTTTATCTCCGAAAGCAAAGCCTATCAAACCATCTGTTTTATTCTGACTTTTTATTAAAATTCTTGAGTTCCTGAAGCTTGCTATTATAGCTATTCCTGGTTTATAGTTTTAAGTTTCTTTTGCTAGTTATACAGCTTACAGTAAAAGTTCCTCAGAGGCAAAGTAAAAAATAGAAGTTCCAAAAGATTTGAAATAAAGAGGTAAAGCTTATTTCTGGAAGCATTGTATTGTTATTAACTATATTAATTTTAAAATGGTCAGCTGCTATTACAAAAGCTTACATTAACCCTATTGATCATGCTGTGTTTCCATAAACCATTCCTAAATTTTTTCATCCTTAGCTGAGGCAAAGTCTTGCTATTAAAAGTCCTTGAAAAGAATCACTCATCGTAGTTCGCGTATAATATGGATATTATGTTTAATTAAGCAGTATGGGTGACTTATTCGCTCCAGAAATAGTTTGAATGACAAATTTTTACTAATTAAAAAATGAATGCTTTCCAATGCTAATTCCACTCGCAATAGGAACAAAATGAGCTATTCCATATTCTTAATGGTTAGTAATCCAGTCTTTATATACATAATCATAACTATAAACTGTTGCTCCTGTGAAAGTTAAATAGTTTTAATATTTGTAAAAAGGTAGAAGTTCAGGATGATCTTCTATATATTTAATTGCATATAATCTTCCAAGGTAATATTAGCTAACCCAGTCTATTTAAACTCCATTAGGATTATAAGAATCATTTGACATACTTATTTTAATTATCACATCTCCTCCTTCTGGAGCTTTAGTTGTATAGCCTGGTCATATAATATTCCTAGTCTGAACAAAATTGGTTTGGTCAACAATTCCTACATTGACAACTTTCTTATCTTGAATGTTAATAACTTGAAAATAAACTTCCACTAATGATTAGCCCTGGCTTATGTCATAGAGAATTTTTTGATTTAAATCAAACGAAGTGAGTATTCTATGCTAATATATCCACTAATTAATCTTGCTAAGAAGTATCTCAATGCAGTATAGATTATATTCTTACTCTGTCAAAGGCATTTTATCTCTAAAGCTGAACCCTAAAATTCCATCTATTAGATCTTTTTACTGCATCATCAATCTAGAGTTTCTAAAACTTGCTATAAAAGCTATTCCTTCTTTATAGTTTAAAGTGTCTTAGGCTAATTTTGCAGCTCATAAGAGCAGCTCTTCAGACGAAAAGTAGTAAATAGAAGTTCCATAGGATTTAAAGTAAATAGGGATGATTTTGCTGAGCGTGTTATAGTTAGGATAGTCGCTTATTATTTAAAAAAGTCTTGAATTCTTAACTTTCTTTTCTACTATTTGAGTCTCTTTGCTTTACTAAAGATTAGTAAAAAAGCCAATTGTCCTTCAATTCCAATGACTTATAAAGGTAAACATACATTTTGCTACTTATTCATTTGAAGGAAGGAATAAATGAGTAAAGTTTCCTAAAGACATAATAGTATCTTCCTAAAGTACGAAATGAACTATGTGATCATTTTCAGTTTAATATGAAAATGCATTGGTATAATCCTCTTAAAAAGTGGCATCTATGAAAAATAGCGTTTAGACTCCCTTGAAGTATTTTATAGCCTGTTAAACATCTAGTAAGCTACCTACTTAATATTCGACTAATTTCAAATTTATGTTTTCAAGCTTCAAAAATTTCTAAATATCTTAAGCTAGATTCTTTTATTAACTTAATCCATGATTGTAAGCTAAACCGATATAAAGAGCTTAAGAATAAGAAAAGAAAGCCCCAACAATAAATAAAAGCATTTTCATTTTTATTAATAATGATTCTATCTAAAAATGTATAATTTAAACTACACTACTTCTAACTTAATAGTCTATTCTAAATCAGCACTAATACTTTACATTGCAGATCAATTTAAACTAGAGATTACCTTATTGTTATGCATTTAATATATATCAGATTTTATTTTCTTAGGAAATAAGCTTTAAGTATTACCTATACAACTTATTTATTTCAGCTTCTTTTAGTTGCTGCACTATTCTAATATTAACTTAAGCTTATTAGTAACTTTATTTTTTCTATATATCAAGCAAATTATTCTAATCTTGTCTTGCCTACTACTTGAAGAATAATACTTACATAAATATCAAAATTAAATAAAAGCAATGGCTCTATATTAGCTAAAATAGAATTAACAATAAAGGAATTATTAATAATTAAAAATACAGGAAAATTAAGAAAAATGCAGGATTAAGATGAATCTACATATCATGAGCTTTAATTTGAAGTATTGTAAAATATTTCAAACATTCATCTTAAATAATTTCACCTATTTCAAGTTAGATTTATCTTTAAATAAGTAAATAAAGCTTTTGTTAGCTGCACTATAGGTTTATTTATATAAGTATATTGAAAATAATTATCAACTTCTGTTTTACTTTATTTAGATAGTCATATAACTCATTCTTTTAAGTAAAGTTTTAGGAATTTATTAATGAATTAGAGTTTACTTGTCACATAAAAGGATTTTATTATATAAAACTGCTTAGCAGTATAATAGTGTCTTATTGTTTAAATGACTTTTGGTGCATTATATAAATCTAGATGCATAGGACTTATATGAAGACTTAAATTATTTTAAGCTGATTTATCAGAAAACGAAAGAATGGTTTTTACAATATAAGTAAGATATTTTCTTCAGGTAAATGTATATCTAATAAAAGAAGAATCATAATTAAATGAAATTTTACAGTACTTTAAATTTTAAAATATAAAAATAACTTTTTAAGGTCTCTTTATAACCCTTATTTTATTTATTTTAATATACTTAACTAAAAACACTCAAACACACCTATATCATTTTATTTGGAAAATGGAAGTTTTATCCTTTAGAATCTGTATATTTATAATGTTCATCAATTTCATGTTTTATACTTTAAAAATTATTTTTTACTATTTTATTAGTGTCTCATTGAAATTGAAAGTAGCTATAAATTTATTTAAAACAAGTAACCTGAAACTTCAAAAGGGTTCATCATAAGTTAATTTCACGTTAAATAAGCAAGCTTAGTTTAACTATTATTAATCCTTTTCACTTCAAATAAATTTTAATCTCCAATGAACCTAAAATAAGATAATTCAACTATAGATAAAATTATATTAAATGCTTATTATTTAATCTATCTAATAACCAACTTAGTTAATTCCTAAAAATCATCTTTTGTAAATTAATTATTTGATAACCTGTAAAAGGCTCATAATCTCTAATAGATACATTCAAATAAAGTTTATTTTATTCTATTTTAAAATTTAGATAAAATCATTTAATTTTCTTACAATGATTCATTATTTTAACAAGCATTAGGCTAAATAATTATTTTAAAATCTCCAGTCTTATATTTTTTTATTACGAGAACTGTAAAAAAGAAAAATAATTCCTAAAGCAAAATAAATTTAGCTACTAAAGTATAATCTTTATTTATTTCTAATTTTTATATTTTTTGAATAATAGTTAATATAGTTTTCGAATATCTGCCAAGCATTCCTTTTTTATTCATAAAGTTTTTAAATTTTCTACTTATATTTAAATAAACTAGGAACTTTAATATCTTAAAATCTGTAAGTTTTAAATTATTTTATTTTATACCTTAGTAAGCTAAATTTTTATTTCTTAGAATACTTGTAATAAAGAAGCTTGATTATTAAAATACATTTATTTTATCTTGATTCTCTACATTTATCAAAAGTATTGTTTTCTAATTTTTATCAATTTCTTATATATATTTTAACTTTAGTAATTCCAGTTTCTTATATAATTAGATTAAGTTTTAGGATTATAGAAATATTTGGTATATTTATTAAAGCTATGCAAATCTTCATATATTTACTAGTTATCTCTTATAGTTCTTTAGTTCTTTTATTGTTATATAAAAGTATAACTGCAAATAAATGGATTATAGATTACAGCTTTAGTCGTAAAAAATTACTAAAACTTTAAGAAATTTTCTTTTAATAAGTTATTTCTCTCAAAGTACACTTCAGCTTTTTAAAATTATCAATAATAGCTTAGATAGTCATAGTATGAAAAATATTTTGCCATCAATTCAGTTTATTAAATTGACTACGACAAAAACTATTCTAACGTTAAATAAGCTATTGCATTTAATAAGGCCTATATAATTATAGCTTGTAGTAATTAAATGAAAAAGCATATACTTAAAAATAGGTTTTATCTTAATTTAACTATGATTTAATTATTTATGTTTAAGTTTAGATGCATAATCTCTATTTTACTTTACTATGCATTCATTTTGTTTCTACATTTATATTAAAAGAATTTAAGAAATTAATTACCTAGAAAAATTGTTTAAATGAAGCTAATATTTTAATAAGTAGTATGAGATTATACCTATTTTCTATTTTCTAAAATATATATCTGGCACTCTTAAAGAATATTAGTAGAAAGTGAGAAAATAAGCAAATGCTTAGCATATTATTATAAATATGATATATACAGCATCATTCTATTTTATATTCATTTACTTTTTTAAAGTATCCTACATACTTTTTCAATTCTTTCCTCTATTTGCTTTATTGCTTTTTTCTATTTTACCTTAATTTTAGTTTAATCGTAATAATATAAGCTATTTAATAGAGGATTGATCTTAATAGTGCTATGTAGTTATTAGCATACTAACTAAACTAGTTTCATCTAATTATTTAAAATTAAGAAGTTTCTTATTTAACTAGTTTCATATCTATTACCCTTAAGTTAGTCTCTATTATTAACTATACTTAAACTAGTTGCTCTTAATCTTAATCATAGTTTTTAAGTTCAAATACTAGATACAAATGTTTAGTTTGTCTACAAGATTTTAAAACCTCAAGCAATATAAAAGAAAATTATTTCAAGCAGCACATATAATATTTTTTCGCTTTCTTTAAGCGCATAAAAGATAAAGCAGCCTAGAAAACTATACAATGGTATAAAAATGAAACCAAAATAAATAAATAAACAGTATAGGTTATATAAATATCTAAGTAAAATTAAGAGAGTAAATTATAGGTATTTAATATATTCATTTCCTTTAAAAATAATCTTAAGCTTATCTAGTTTAAATATCTTTACTCATTTACTCTTAATAAAAAATGTTAAGAGGGAGAGTAATTTTATACCTTATTTTATTTCGTATTGTCGCTTTTACTTTCTAGATAGATACAATGGAATTTTATATTACGACGCCAGAAATTCAGAGTCAGTTAGGGAATAAGGAACCTTTAGGAAATTTAGAAAATCCTTACACTTCGTTAGAAGAAACGTTGTATAATTTACCTGAAGGAAAAGAGAGCCTACTATGACTATCTCCTCATAACCATAGTCTAAACTGCTTATCATAAGAAATATGCTAATAATGTGATTTATGTGATATTTTGAGAGCAGGTTCAACTAAGAAAAGACCTATGAAAATTACGATTTAGAAATTTGACTGCCAAAATAAGGATAAATATCAGGCAATTTGCTTAAATTATTAGAGAGAAACAATTATACTAGTAGAAAACCCAAACTTATAAATAGCACTATTAGAAGATAAGCTAGTAATGAGGGATATCATATTAAGCGGTTAGTTATTATAAAGAGACTCCTTATGTGAAGAAAATTAATGCATACCATATGAAAAAACATACTGGTTAAAGCTGAAAGAGCCATAATAAATTTTTACTTCACAACAATAAGTAACTTTAGGCTATATTTTTAATGTTACCTATAAATTAGTTCCGGCATAGTAAATTTCTATAAATTTAACTTAGTAAATAGTAAAGCTTCAACAGAGTTATATATGCATAGAATAGCACTATTTCAATAGAAGACAGCTAATTCATTGGAAATACAGGATCTGTTTTTTATAGCTTAGAAAGTTGAATATCTATAGACTAGACACTGATTAAGTGGAACTATGCTTTTTAAGCAATCTGTGTCGATTAATAATACTCGACTTTAATTGAACTAAATTCGAAATTTGAATAGAACTCTGCAGCTGACAAGGAGGGAGTACTTTTTTCAGGACATTCATATTCTTATTTTGATGGATGGTAATTTAGAAACAACACTTCTCAATCTTAAGAAGGGGTATTGGATTCAGAAGGATTTTCCAACTATTCATTCATCAGCTGGGATTTCATTTAAAATGAAGGTTATTTCGGAGGTGCTCTAGACTTCATAAACGATAATGTAGAACTTATTGTTAACTGTACATTTAAAGAAAATAAGGCTTATTATAGCAGTACAATCTCATTTTATTAGTCAAGTACTGATTTAATTTTGAATTCTAATTTCATCTAAAATAAAGCTGGCCAAGCAGGTGGATGTTTTTGGATAGAGTTTACGACTATAAATAAAATAGTTAACAATAAATTCTTACAAAATTACGGAAACTAAAAAGCAGGAGCATTTAATACTTTATAAACCTCCTATATCCACTCTATTGAAAACTGTACCTTTGCTGGAAATACTGCTTAAAACGGAGGAGTATTCAATATTCAAGATTAGTCTTTCGTTAAATCTATTAAAAATTGTCTGTTTACTATTAATTAGGTAGAAGAAGGAGGATGCTTTCGTTTTTTGACTAAGCTTCATTTGAAAACGGAGATAAAATGATAATCTCTAACTACGTTTTTTATAATAACAAGGCTAAAAATGGGGCTGTCTTTATGTTTTCTAAAGTTCAAGTAGAAATAGATTAGATAAAAGGCAACTAGAATATAGCTACATATAGAGGGTTCATTAAGTCAGAAATAAGTAATATAAAAATTATATTCTCAGAATTTAGCCACAACTAAGTTACTGAAGGAGCTGTTTTTCATATTAAGTTTTCTTAACTGTAATTCTACAAAATATTTTGCGGTTATAACTTTGCATAAACTAAGGGAGGCTAGGTTTAATGGATACTTCCAGTATATTTAAAGCAGAAAACACTAATTTTACTAATAGTACTGCAAACAAAGGATCTTTCTTATATGCTTAAGACTCTTAATTCCTGATAGAAAATTCAAGAATTTATTATAATTATGCCACTTCAAATACAACCATTAGTTTACAAACTTCACAGCTTTAAGAATCTAGATTAATATAAGATACTCTAATTATAGGAAACTATGCTTATGTATCAACAATTTCTTTATACAAAAGTAACTTAATTTTGAAGAGAGTTATTATAAGCGACAATCAAGGCCAAGACCTCACTTCAGGAATTTAAGCCAAAAACTCAGAAATTTATATTTAGGATTCTATTTTTTAGAATTAATCAACATAAGAAGGAGTTTTCATTCTTTGTGATTTCTAAGCCAAAGTAGAAATTAGTAACTCTCTTTTCTAAAATGGAGAATGATAGAAAGAAGGGTCTATTAACTTGTTTTATTCTGAATTGATCCTAAATGATGTAAGCTTTATCAATATGAAAAGTTAGGAAGAAAACTTAATTCAAGCCAGCGATTTTATACTAAGGATTAATTCAATTTTGGTAAGTAACGCAACGTCGGAACATTTTTATGGTTCTATTTTTTACCTGTAAAATTTCGAGATGCAAGTGAAGAAAAGCACATTCATTAATTACATAAATACAGCTATAGTCTTAGATCACAGTTATCTAAACTTAACAAACTCAAATTTTACTCAAGACTCAAGTAAAAGCTTTTACGGATCCGCTATATTCTCTTAAAATTCTCAGTTGATCATGTCGTTTGTATCTGCTCTCATCAATAAGCGAAGTCAGGAGCTTGTTTTATAATTATCAATGATGACTCAAGCAAGCCAAATCTAATAAAAAATAGCATCTTTTAATAATATACTTCAGTATAAGAGGGAGGTGCTGGGTATTGTCTGAATACTAATGTTACGTTTAAAGAAAACTTATTTGTTAGCAATAAAATAGAAGGAAACTAAGCTTATATTTAAAAAGGAGGATCCTTAAGACTTATATGTAGCAATTCTTTTAACTGTTCGTATTTAGTAGAAAATAGCTAATTTATAAATAATAAAATAGTTAGCTAAATAAACGAAGGAGGAGCTATTTCATATAAGGGAACTTTAATTACTCTAATTCCTGACGTTTTAAGCAAAGAAATCTGTCCTCTTTTTTAAGAAAATTAAGCTTTTTATGGAAATAACTTGGCTGCTTTTGGTTATTAGTTTAGCAATAGCTCAATTTAGGATATTTTGTCTCATTGCTACTAAAATGTTACTGTCAGAAGTTGCATTACAAACATACCTGGTTTTCCTATTAAGGAGTTTTAAATCTAAATTACAGATATTTATGGGTAGATTATTAATAGCGATTCTTAATCAGTAGCATAAGTTTTTTCAGAAGATGCCGAGCTGTCTTGAAAGACTAGATACTATGCTGATAAAGGAATATTTGAAGTAAAAGATATTATAATAAAGGCATAGCCATGGAACTTTGGTACACTTATAACTAGAAACGAACGCAATTGATAAAAGGGATTTACCATTTGACAAAAAAATGACTAATAAACTGAAAATGGAAGTGTGAAATTAGGAATTTCTTTAGGAGCAAATTCTAATAAATGACAACTTATGCTAAAACTGTCTCTATGGATAATATTCTTTGGACTAAAAAAGTAGAAGCTGCAAAGAGTGCATTAAAAATGCTAAATGCTATGGTGGAGATATAATAGCACCAAATTAAGGATACTGAAGAGAAGACTTTAATTCAGAAACAATTATCAAATGTCCTTTTTAATAAGCTTATTTAGGGACTTTTGTTAATAATAGCTGACTTGAAAAATACTTTTAATCATCGGATAAAACAGAAAGAAACAATTATTTATAAGCTATAAATTGAAAAGGTAATTGTGCTTTTGGATATAAAGGGGTTCTATGTGATGTATGTGAGGAAAATTGATAAAAAAACGAAAAAAATGAATGTAGGGAATGCATAAATAAGCAGATAAAAATTTTATTAGCTTTGATAATTTTACAACATTTGTATTGTATGTGGCTTTTATAGTTTGGCAAACCTTAAAATAATAAAAGAAATCTTATTTCTCAGCTTATTTTAAAATCCTTACCAATCATATGCAATATTCTTCTTTAATTACCAATTTCAAATTTAACTGATCAAATGTGTTTTAGTAGTTCTTCAAAGTTAATTAAGGATACGTGGTAGCTACCTCTACCGTTTTTGATTTTGATTGTCTCTAAGAGGAAGAAGGAGAAGAGAGATTTTACAGTAAGGTTAAAATAATGATTCTGATTCCTTTTATAATCTGAGGGTTAACTATTGTTTTAGTTTTTATTTGGTCAATGATCAAAAGGAAAAAATGTGAAAAATCAGTAACTATAGTTATTATAACAATTACATACTTCTAAATTTACTCCAACTTGATTCAAACTATTTTCAATACTTTCAGCTGCTATAAAGAAAGGAAACTTCATTTCTTAATTAATACACAGATATTCTTTGTTGATAAGGAAAACACAAGAAATTTACTTTGACTCTTGCATTACCAGGCTTTCTCTTTTTTGCAATCTTAGTGTCTTTTTTCATCTTTCTATACCTATATAAAAATAGAAATTCTTATCAACTTAGAGAATAAAAGACAAATTTGGTTTTCTAACCAACGGGTTTAAGTAAGAATTTTTCTATTGAGAACTCTTCAAGCTATACTAGAAACTAGCTATATCCTCAATTATAGTTTTCTTTTAAAACTCATCTATTATATTTTAATGCGTGTGCTTGGCTTTTATCATATTAACTTGTATATTTCTTTAGCTAATATTAATGCCTTATAAACTAATAGAACTAACTAACCTGGAAGCTTATTATTTAATTATTTCCTCTTTTACACTGTATATAGGAATATACTTTGAATCAGGTGAGTAGTATAAGTGATTGATATACTTCTATTCATTTTTTCGCTCCTCGCTAATTTATTTTTTATAACACGATGGATTAAATGGATGACCAAAGAGATTGGATACTCAGTTCAGAATAAAACAATACTGAAGCTATTTTATATGTTCTTTAGATAGTAAAAATGGTAGATCTTAAATAGTGTGGAAAAATGATAGTAAATAAAGAAGATTTAAAAGGATTAAAAAAAGAATGAGAAAGCTGCAATTAAAAAAAGTAAATCTAAGAGACTTCTAAGCAGAAATACTTTGTAAGATTATCAGACTTAAGAAGATATTTTATTAGATTTGAACTTAGAAAACAAGCACAGCAAGAAACTATATCAATAGTTTGAAAATAGGGAAATAGTAGCTCTTTTAAAATAACTAGAAAGAAGCATTCTATTAGATCATAGTTTAATAGACCTTTGTAATTTAAACAATTTTAGTTTTTGCTTATCATGGAAAGAATATAGAAACAATTAGATATAATTTTACCTTAATAGATACCAAGTTTTTGAAGATTAGTAAAAATGATATCAAGCAAATAGAAAAGAAAATTTAGATAGAAACAAACTTGAAAATAATTCAGATACTTGAGATCAAAATAGTAGCTAAAATAAAACTGATGTTAAAGATACTTAGCAAGAGATAACAACTTAAATTAATAAAAAAGTAAATAGCCAAACTTATTTAGATATAACTACCCTTAATAATTTTAATAAAATTAATAGAAATAAATAGATCCCTTTCAAATATAATCATCATTTATAATCAATTTAGGAAATTCAAGAGGAAGAAAAGTCTGAGGAAATTGTGAAAAACTCTAATGAACAATCTATTACACTAGATAGAACCAAATTTGATATTTAAGATTAAAATTATTCTTCTCAATTTTCTGAGTCAGAGGAAAACTATGAACATATAGCATGAAAAAGACTTTAATTAAGACTCTAAAATTAATTTTTGTATAAAAGAGTGTATTACTCTTATTAATTATATCTTTATGATATTCTTTATCCTAAGAACTTTTTATTATCTTTAATATATTCTACTAAATTATTATTTATATTAAAATCATTTTCATATCGTTAGAGAAATCCAATAAATAAAGCTATCTGATTTGGTTTATGAATGATAATAAAAATAGGACTAATAATTAATTTAAAGGCAATATTTAGAAAAAAATCTGAGTAAATGCTTTTTTAACTTAAACTGAAATTAAAATTTAATAAATAAGAACTTAAACTTGTAAAACTAAATAGCTATAATGCTAGTTATAAGCTAGTTCAAATTAATAAGTAGTTTATACCTAAAGAAATAACTATGGTAGATAAATAAATTAAATTAAATAGAAAGAAATTAATTTTTTAGAGACAGTTTAATAGCAAAATATAATGATTACATATATCAAATAAATAATAGTAACTATACATTAAATTAAATTAGTTAGCTTATATAAACCAACTTATTAGAAGAATCTAATATTAAGTTTATAATTTACTAACAATAAACATTTAGTTATATAATGATAAACTTATTAATAACTGTATATCACATCTAATTTTTACAAAAAGTGTTATCAATTAGAACTTTTAATTCATATGGATAAACAATTTACATCTAACCAAAATAACTAGAATTACTAATATTTAGCCTAAAGAAAACTTAAAGTTAATAAGTGAAAATAGTTCAGATCATAATTTAATATCTATATAAGATTATAATTATTTTTTTGGTTTAGATATATCCATAAGGCAATTTAAATTTTAAGATATAATTGCTTCTACTTCTAGTTAATCTCTAGTGTAGGATTTCTATAATCACTTGATAATTTTATTTCAATTTTATTATAAATCACATAACTATTTCCTTTAATTAAATATACCTTTTTGCTTATTTTCTATTTTTCAGGTTTGTCTTTTATTAATTTGAGGATATTGAGATAAATAAAATACTTTTATAAGTTTATTTCTAAATACCAGATACAATCTCCCAATAAAGCAATTTAAATTAAAATAAACCAAAAATAATTGCTTACTCTAATTGAACTATAGTAATGATTTATGATTTTAACTTATAGCAATAATTATTTTCTTGATTATAACTTTTAATTATTGTTCTAATGTATACCATTTTATATTTTTATAGTTAACTGTTTTATAAATAGAAGTATTTGGTTTAGATTAATTAAATTCTTCTTCAACTTTTTCTTAAAATTCATTTTCTTTTTTTTATTTCTCTTAAGTAAAAAGTTTTCTTTAATATTGTAGTTGAAGAAATTTTAGAGCTTTACTCAAAAATAACTTTTTCATTTTAAAAATTAGATCTTAATTTTCAAACTTTAGCAACTATTTCTTTATCTCTGTTTTACCTACACTAAGAACACAAAATTAAACTTCCTTATTTTTCTAACAATTATAACTTTAAATATCAAAAGATATTAAAGTACATATCAAGAGATAGATTAATGTCTCAATAGCTAAGTTCTCTTAATAGTTTTCTTTAATTAAATATCTAGCTATTTTATATTTAATTTTGCTATTAAAGAGATATTTGGAGTTTGGCTTGTTCTGCTGAAATATGTAGCTAAACTCTTCCTTATCCTACCTTGAAAAATTATAATGAAATAGAGAAATGTGTTCAACAATAACGTAAGAATCCTTTTATATAAACTGAGACTAAAAGGATTAAAATCTGCAATATCTGCTGTATAATAATTAACTTGCAATATAAAAATAGACCAAATAGAAAGAACTTTATACTAGCCTTATAGCAAATCATATAATGAACAAATCTCTTTTTAGGATTGTAAAATATTTAAATACCCTACATTCAAGAAAGGGTATATTTATAGAGTGATATGCAACTTGAGGAAATTATAAACATTTTTAAATAAAGAAGTATTAGAAGCTCTAAGTGCTAATATTAGAATATGAGATTATAAAGCATTAGATCCTAATAAATAGTTCTTAATTGACTTTAAAAAATTGATAGAAGGATATTTGGGTAAGTCTTTGCTATTAAACTCGAAGTTATAGATTATGATCTTGATTTAGAGAAGAGAAATAGGATAATAATTGCTCATCTGAAACTTCTATATATAATGCTTTCATCTCTATGTATTATATCTAACGTTCTAAAACTTCAGGGAAATTCATTTTTTAGGACCAATATAAGGAGACTCTAACATTTTGCACTCTTACTATCTATTAGTAGAAAGGAAATTTAAAAAGGTAATTAATCAAAGAAACCTTTCCTAGAGGTAGCAAAGTTTCAGTGACTAGATTTATTAAGAAATTTTGGTTATTGGTGTAAATAGCTAATGGAATTCAATCGATTCATAAAATTGGTATTATTCGAAAAATATTAAACCTCAAAATATTCTTCTTGACATGTATGATATTTCTAATGTATCTGATGTTGAGATTGTAAGTGACGAAGTAAATTAAGTACTAAACAAGCTAAGGAAAACGCTCAATAAATTCTCCTGAAAAATTCTATCATAAGTGAAGTCTAGCAAGCGATTATGGGCACTTGCTTGCATAACTATTGAAATACTCAAACAAAAACGTTTATTTTTCTAATTACAATATCTTTCAAGTACTAAATACTACATCTACTATTAGAAAAAAAATTTCTCAATACTAACTGGCAAACTAATTATCTATCTTTAATGGAGTGATTAATCGGATAAACCTTTCATTCAAGTTACAAAATCAATCTATGAAAAAAAATTGGAATATAAAAGCTATGCTAAAGAATTTTAGAGTATAAAAGCTTAAAAAAATTATTAAAATCTACGTGATAATAAAGAAGGAAATAAGTAATCAAACCACTTTAAAATGAAAAATTGAGTGCGTAGAAATAAAATACATATTATTCAATTTAAGGATAAAGCATTAGGAAGATGCTAAACAATCTGAAAAGCTAAAACTAAAATAAAAGATACTATTTATTTTTGTATGCTTAAGTTAAAATGTATATAATTAGTTTAAACTAGGTATATTTAATCTCATTTATCTATTTAAATAGTTATATTTAGCTAAAGCATAAAGAGCTTCTCTATTTAATTAGAGAGTTGAAGGAGAATATTAAATGAAATTAATTAAAAGTTTAGCAATGTAAAAAGAAATTAGGGATGGAGAAACTATTGTCAATGATTTATCATAAATAATGCTTGATAGAGAGTACAATAAAGAAGTAGTTTTTCTATTGTAAATGCAAAATTATAGAAATTTTATTTACTAGACTAAAGTTTTAATATAGGCAAGAAAATGCTCTAGAAATAAATTTAAGCATAATAAGTTAAATAAAATAATCTTTTAAATGAAAAATTAACCTTTCTTAAGCTTTAATCATTTATTAAGAAAAAAACTATTTATTAAAGGTAAATCCTTAAATCATAATATATGCTAAATTTATTTTATTCTAAACAAAGGGATTGCTAAAGCATTATAAAATATAAAAATTACAATAATTATAAGAAATTAATATGAAAATGCCTATGAAATCGCATTCCTAATGATTAAAATATATGAATAATGAAAAGATAATTTAAATTAATATCACTATGGAATATTTATAAGGGAAGTCGATTTTATTTACTTTAAAAAATTAGAAGAAAATGCTTCTTGCTTTATGATAAAAGTTCATTTTATAATAGTCAAAGAAAATTAACTCTAGATCACTATATTTAGGTAAAATTTTAAATTTAGAATCTAGTTTTCTAATTAACTTAAAAATATTTTAGTATAAATGCAACATCATACCAAATATTTTTTTGTCCCTTTCTGACTTAAAAAATTAATTTATTTAAATATGCTTAGAGTTAAAATTTTAAAGTTGACTCTAAAGTTTTCATCTTTCTAAAATAATTTTATTAATTATACAATAAGTAAATTATAGCTTTGAAAATAAGAACCTAATCATTTTTTTCTAAGCCAACAAAAGTTATTTAGATAGATAGAAGAAATTACTTTTATAAAAAAGTTAATGAAATTAAGTTATTTATATGAGTCAGATATTTCATTTAAATATTATCATAAAGTTAGAGTATCCTTCCTTTTGTCTTACATCATTTCACCGTAATTTCTTATATTATTTAGGCAGGATAGCAAAGTATCATATAAAATAGGAATAAAATAAAAACTTTATTATATGAAATCTGAAATATCTAGAACTAATCTTTTATGAAAACACTAAATTAGAGAAAGCTATTTATAATTATTCCAGCAGTAGAATATAGCTTAAACATATTAAATTGAAGGAAATATTCAAATTGTATGACTTTTACTTTTTTTCTTCTTTTATTCTAACTTTTTTTCTGGATTTAAATTCTAAAGATAATTAAATAAAAATATAATAGCTTTGGTTTGATTATAGAAATCATTTGATTTATTAGAATATTTTAATTTATCTATCTATATAGTTGAAAGGATAATATCTTGTTTACAATTTTTTTTAAATTATTTTTATCTTTAAAGCAACTTAAGGTTCCAAATAGCTTAATATTTCATATTCTAAACTTATATTTAATAATAAATTTAATTAGTATTTACTAAATCATTTATATTTTCTATCTAGAGATAAAATACAATCTATATTAATTTTCGATTGGATAAATTATATAGCTTTGATAAAAATAATATAATCTATTGTCTTCCATCAGATAAATCATATTATTATATAACTTCATCTAACTAGTCGCTTACTATAGCTAATTTAATTTGAATGATTAGCAATTTAAAGGAATTTTAGAAACATTTTTAAAGAGTCTTCTTAGCGCTTAGCTTATGTAAAATTTTATCTCGCTATTTATTTAATAAATCAAAATAATTTAAAAATAAAGCTTTTTTAAGCATAATATTCAAGCTCCATAATATATTTCTTTAGTTCAGATCATTCATTAATTCTTGAACTATTGTTAAAAGGTCGCTTAATAGATTTAAACTTTTTATATTTCTAAAAATTTTGTTTCTCAACTTCTTTCAACTCAGTCTTAAAAAACGCTACTTTCCTCAGCTTTAAATTTTTTGCTATTAATAATATTTGGAATATAAATATCTAAGCTCTAGATTAGAAAATGAAAATAATTAATTAAGTTTATATATTTAAATGTTTTGGCCATTATAATAAATCATATCTAGATCTACTATACAATGAATCGAAACACATTACATTCTATATTTTTTAAATTCCGTACCAATTGATAAAAGTTTAAAAGTTCTCTCAATGCCATAACTAAATCATATTTATGAGATTACTTCACCCTACAAAGAATTTAAAAGTCTAACTACTATATTCTTATTAAAGCATTACGCACTAAATTCTTATTTTCTTACTCTCTATAATATTTAGTCTAAATTACAAACTTTTGATATTAGAAAAAATTACGCGCTGTTTTTAATATGTTACATTCTAATAAAAATTAAGATGTGTTACTTGCTAAAAATATAAAAAATTACTTGCTAATAATGATTTATAAAGTACTTTCTAATTATATAATTCATATTACCACCTAAATAAATAAGATTTATTACTCACTAATTAGTAATAAATATAGTACTTGCTTTAATTAAGTTATTTAGTTTACAATCTATATAAGTTCTAAATATCTTACTCTCTATAATAAAACTTTTTTATACGAACTAAAACATTTAATTTTCTTACTAACTAGGAAGTTAAAGTTTTACCTTCTGATAAATATTTAAGTATCTACTCACTTTAAATAATAAAATTGTTTACAATCTATATTAGAAATTTACCATCTAAGAATTGTAAATCAAGTACCATCTTCATTTAACTTCTTACTCACTTTAAGTAATAAAAGTTATACAAGCTGAAGTATTTGAATTATTACAATCTATAAGTATTTAAGTATATACTCTCTGTAAATTTCTAATTTATTGTACTATCTAAAATTAAAAAGTTTACTATCTATAAAATTTAAAAAACTACCCTCTAAGTTTAATTTAAATCATTTACAATCTATAAAGTATTGAAAGGCTTACTAGCTAAATTTAATAGGATACACTCTTTTATAAGATTTAAATATAATACCCTCTATACAAACTTTTAAGTTTTACTTGCTATTAAAATTTAAAGTATTACCAACTAAAAATTATTAACTTTACTTTCTATAAAATTCTAAATGTAATACTATCTATTAAGAAAGTTCTTAAAAACTTACCATCTAACATGATTTGAGAGTTTTACTTACTAAAGTATAATAAAAGCATTACAAACTATAATAGAAAATATTCTTACACTCTTATATAATTTAAATCCTACTTTCTTATTATATTTAATGTATTACGCCCTATATTTATACATGATACAATCTATTTTTAAATGATACTTTCTATAAAAATTATTATTCTTACGTACTAAAAGGTTTATCAGTAAATTACATTCTATGAAATCAACATTTTACCCTCTATAAAGTAAAAAGGTTACAAACTATAATAAAATAAGTACTTACTCACTATAATGTTTTTAAATATGTTACTTTCTATAATTAAGCAAATTACTCTCTAAGATAAAATGCTTTACACACTGCAAAAGTTTAATTAAGTTACACTCTAAAAATTTTATTTATTACGCTCTTTTATTTTTAAAAATTACATTTTTATTCCTCAAAAACGTCCACTAAAATGAAATGTATTACCATCTTGTAATTAAAAGAAATTATACTATCTAAGCAGGAAATAAATTAAATTACCATGAGATATTTCTAACTAAGGATCAGCTAAAAGTTATAAATTATTAAGCTTTTTGTCTTTTATTTCTAAATTGATATTTTGGGGATTAACAATCTATTATTGTGGTTCGGGCTTTGGCTTTGGCTTTTATTAAATTATTTAATTTTATTATTAATTTAAATTGGCAGAATCCCGTTTGGACTTTAAGCAACCCATTTTATTAGAAAGTAGTTATAAAAAATTAGTTAATTTAAATTATATTGAAATAAAAAATATATTAGATAATAAATTTCTTAATAGCTAAATACTTAATCACTCTAAAGCACATACATCTATAATAGCAAAATATTTTAAATATGGAAATAAAATTTCTTAGAATATAAAAAGTTAAATATATATCTCTGCTTTAAAAAGGGATATAAAAATTATTTTAATTTAATATAATTTTAGCACTTAATACTATTAACTAAATTATTTACTTTTAAATATAAATAAATTAAATTATTAAAAATAATATTTTACTTAATCTTAAAATAATATAATATGTGGATTAAAATTTGAAAACATTTCTTCTAAAATTATAGAATTTTTATTAAGCAAAAATAGAAAATAAATATTTTTCAGGAATAAAAAATGAATTAATTATTTTCTATGGATAATGTAATATATTTATGATTTTATAAAATATTATTTGATTAAAAGTAAGATTTTAACTAACAAAAATTTATATTTAGATTGTAAATTAAAATTAATTTTTGAATTCTAAAAGAATTTATTTTTAAATTAAAATTAATTGTTAGTCTTCTAGTTGGTATCAATTTAATTATAATTATTATATATTAATACTGTTTGAAAGATCTAAATTAAAACAAATGTAATTTAAATTTTGATGTTATATAAATATCATTTAAATTTAGGCTTATTTTATTTACTTTTAAAAGTTTGTAAAACATAGTTATAATAAATTTAATTCTACTTAAAAAAGTATATAAATATAGCAAAATAACCTTAAGATTATAAAATAGCTTTTTCATAAGTTGATAATTTTAATTTTGTTTCAATTAGATAAAGAATTGCGAACAAAATATTATAATTAAATTTAATTATTTTAACTAATAACATTTTTATAATTGGATAAACTTTGAATAATATTAAATTAGTAATATTAAAATAATACTTTTAAATTAAATTTTTATAAATTAAAGATTACAAAGATTCTAAAATAACTACAATCTATTGAAAATTAAAATTTTCTAATTTTAATTAAAAAATGCTACATTAAAATAATAATAAAAATAATCTTTTAATTAAAGAAAAATTAAATCTACCATTTATAAAATATAATTCCCATTTAATATAACTAAACTTCATTTTTGAATAAGAACTTTTGTTTTTTAGTTTTTATTTTTTTTAATATATAAAAACTTAGCTATTAACAATAAATTTCTATAAGGTAAAGCTTTTTAATTAATTAATTTTAACTAAAAGAGTTTTTGGGACCGGAAATTCCCTTCATGTATACGACCCGACGCTCTCTTTTTAAGGAATAACGGGGATATCCTGACGTGCTCCTGGCACAACTGCTAGGAAGCTCCATAGCTATGAGCAGTCAGGCTTCAAGCCCCTACCAAGAGTGGATAATCTCAAAGGCAGCGTTCCCTTCAGAAAATGACTCTGATCATTGACATTCTTAGCGAAAGGAAATGAACTTGTTCCTAGCCATAAAACCAGAAAGTGTAGTCAAGAAGGCAAATATCAGTTTCCACCATCTTTTTAATTATTAAGGTAAAGCTTTTCATAAATAAAAAGAATTAGCCATTAAACTATAATATTTTTCTTATTTAAAATTAAATTTTATTTATAATTTAGTTTAATAAACATATTATAGCATAAATTTTGCATAGCTATTTGTATATTAACTAAATATTATTAATTTTTCAAGTCTATGAATTATCTGTTTATTTTAAATTAAAGAAATTCATGCATATAAATTATTTCATTTAGAAGGAACAAATAATTAGACTAATAAAATAATAATAATTAATTATAGTTATTCCACCTTTGTTAGACTCATCACTGTTTTAAAATTTATTAATTCAATATAATTTTATATTTAAAATCTTCTTCTGCATAATCTTCTTCTAATGCATATCTCTCAGTACTGTATTAGTCTTTTTTAATTATAGATATCTTGAGTTAGTCTAGTTCGATTCCAATTATTTTTAGATTTCTTTGTTGAGCAAATACAGTATCCCTCAATATTTTACTTTCTTTGTATATTTTTCTATATAAAAAACTTTCTGGAGTGCAATCAAGATTATTTATTTATTTCCACATCCTAAAGCTTTCTAATTCTTATTTTGTTTGAATCTTCAGTATTATCTTAAAATATTTCCTTATGTTCTATAACGCCAGTTTTATTTTCTCTTTTGAATAAAGGAATTTTTGCTTGTTGAATATTCCGCTCCACGTCCATAAAGTTTCTCGTTGATACATTTTTAAGAAACTAAGATTTTAGTTAACTTGGGTAATTAATTAAATTTTATTTCAATTTATTCAATTCTTATCTTATCTGATTGTGAATTTTTGTTCTTAAATTTTAAGATTTTTTAAATAAGTTTTTAATTTTTTCTTCAAGTTATTGTAATTTTTGCTAAATTATATCCTTTTCATTTTTAATCTTTTAAAGGATGATTTGCTGATCTCTGTTTTAAGGAGAATTTTCCTTTTTTTAGAAAATTTTTTTAAAAAAGTTTACCATTTTATTTTTTAATGATTACAACTTGCAGATAGCAGTAATATTTAATAAAGTCAAAAGATTTAAAATATAAGACAACTTTTTTATAAGAATTTTAATCATAATATTTAATTTCAATGTAACAGTTTATTGATAAGAAGTTATTTTGGATTATATATTTTCCATTATAATAATAAGAATAATTAATTAGAATTTAAATTAATGCATGATCCTATCTTATTCCTTTAATTTCAACTTCTTTATAATTATTTTTAAGTATTTTAACCCTATTTAAATACTAATGCAAATAATAAATTAAATGTTTGACGTTCTTGGAGATATTTCAACCTCTTTCCCATCAATCTCTAGATTGCTTTAGAAGCTAATCATAAAAGTTTAAATGTTTCTACAATTATTCTTCTTGTTATACATTTTGTCATTGAGGAATCCATTTGCCTGGATAAAGATTGGTATTTTTCATCTTGTATATTTTTCCAAATTTATTGCAATATAATTTTTCTCTTTTTAATTTTAGTTGTTGCTGTAACTTCTTTCTACTCTTTAACTACTTCTAGTAGTTTCAGTATTCTTATTTAAAGTTTTGAAATTTCTAACATCTTTTCCATAGATGCTCTTGAGAGTTACAATAATAACATCTTTTTGATTATCTTTTAGGCTTAAATTTTGAGTTCTTTTCTCCTTCGATTATAATTGGGTTATTTCCTTGTTCTTTTAGTTCCATTTAACGCTGAAATTTGTACTATTTTTCTTCTATTTTCCCAATATTTTTGGTAAATTCTTTCTGCTTATAATGCTAGTTTTGAGATTAAATTGCCTAGTCTTGTGAAATATTTCAAAATGAGTTAAGGTCTCATTTTTAGGTCATGAGTCTCGATTCTATTTTCTCTGCAAACTCAAGTTTTTCTTTAATTTCTCATTATCTTTCTTCAACTTTTTAGTCTCTTCCAGGAGATCCAGCACCACTTTAATCACCTAATCATAGCTTATTTACTTTTATATGTTGAGACTTCCTGGCACATTATATTTTTAGCCTATTTCTTAGGTTTTTCTTCACAGATGGGAGATTCATCCTGATGGGAGATATTTTTGGTATCTTTTTCATGATTCTAGCCTTTCTAGGATTTCGTTAACTCTTGTCTTTTTGAGCCGCGAAGAATCCTGCTTTGAATCCTTGCATCTTTTGACTTTATTCACTTTTTAAATACTATAATTAAATTTCTTTGATATTTTCTTTATATTATTCCTGGCTATTAAATTTTTTAAATAGAGAGGAGCAATCCTCCAACTGAGATTAATTTAACTCAAGTACCAAGAAGTACTTCAGTTGTAACAAATTTAGCAAGAATTTGGCAGGAAACAAGAGGAAAGAGCTGGAGACATTGTGTAAAGGTTTTTTAAAGATCCCAGTGGATTAGGTCTCTTGAAGCATCACTCAGAACATGTCCTATTAGAAGAAAGAATTCCCAAAGGAGTAAAGCACTGGAGTAAATTTCCAAGGAGAAATTTATTAACTTTAAATAAAATTAATTTAAAGAGCTGAGCACCATCGAGAGTGCTACGCGCTCAATAATTGAGTTTATTTATCTATATAGCTTATTTACTAGTTTTATATTTTTTATTTATAAAATTAAATAAATATAGTAAAATAAGATGGAAGCTATTATCATTACTTTATTAACTTAACATTTTCTTGCTCACATATCTAAAAAGATTTATATTTTATAAAAGATAAAATATTTAAATTATTATCTTATTTTAAATGTAAATAAAGGATTTTGTAATATCTATAAATATATTAAAATAGCATAAAGTATTTTTAATAAAATTACTATTATTTTTTCCTAAGAAAATTGAAAAAACTTGATTAATTATAGTGACAGATTTTGAACCCACCTACTTAAGTTCTTATAAAATAAAATTCTTTAAGGATAATTATACCTTACAGTATTACTGACTTATAGTATCTGAATGTTTAGATTAACTAATATTTTAATTAATTTAATAATCTATTTTTAAAGGAAAATAATAATGTAAGATAAAAAGTAAAATTCAGAGATTTAAAATAATGAAATATAATTATGGCAAACAAGACAACTTTAAATTGCTTCTTTTATTTTTTCCACTATTAATAAAACTTAAACTAAAGAAAAGTTTTAATTAAATTAAATTTATTTCATTAAGAGGAATTAAAGTAATTAAAATAAATAACTATTTATATTAAATTTTTATTTTTATTTCTCATTTTAATTATTATATAATACTACTTTTCTTAGATATATATTCTAATTTATATTTCTAAGCATAATTTTTTAATATATTTATTTTAATTAAAAATTTATTAATGTTGCATCTTTTTTTTTGAAGCAAAGTATATAATTTTAATTAAAAGCCTCCCCCTTGATTTAGAGAGTTTTTCAGAGTTTAATTAAAACTCTCTACTATCTATGAATAGAATATTGAAAATTATTAAGTTTAATTTTAAAGTAAATTTAAGTGAAGCTTGCATAATTGAAACCTAAAAACAAAGAGTACTTTTATAGGTACGATTAAATCTTAATGAATGCTTTATAAAAAGGTAAGGAATTGTAAATATATTTTAGTATAAATATTAAGATAGAAGCATAAAAGAACTTTTTACTGACGATCAAATTTAATAAAGCTTCTTTAAAGCAGATTTATAAAATGAGCCTTAAAGACAATCATTCAGTACTTTCTTCATTTTTATGTTCTCTTAACTGAAGAATTTTATTAGCCTAGAATGGAGATTTACAAAGAGGATATTACCCATTCTTAACTGCTTATTAAAGAATGCATGTTCAGCAGAATACATGACCACATGGTGGACAACTAGGTTTCCGTTTATAGTCAAAACAAATAGCACATTTCTACTATATATCTGCATCAGTATTCAAATTGATTTCGCTGGAATTTCAAGTCTCTTCCTACTATTTGATCTACGTAGACTTTATCAATTTAGCTCTAATTAAATTAATAATCTTAATTATTGCTACTACTAATAGGAGAACTCCTATTTATTTGATTTTAAGAGGTTCTTTAGCTTGTCTTATAATAATAGGAAAAAAACCAGATTGTGACAAAAACTGTTCAACACTTAAATAATAAAACCTACTATGAGTGGGATAGAAGCAGTAGAGAAATCATAGTATATTGTCTAATATATTCAAAATTGAGTCTAAATCTTCTGACAGAGCTTTGGATTTTCACTTTAGCAAATCAGGCATACAATTTATTGCAATATATACTAGCTTAGACACTAATCTTTTCTCATACATTTAGGCAACTATTCATTTATTAAGCTTGTAGTTCTAATCTCGTAATACTTTAGGAGAAGCTAGAGACAGGGATGTGAACACCTCTCCTAAGGTTCTTTTTAGTAAAGCTCTCTTAGCAAGTATATAGTTTACAAAGAGGTAGATAGACTTACATGAAGCACTAAAGATTTTAATGTTGTTTCTTAAATAGTTATATCCAAAGATTTCTTCAAAGAACTGTATATATATCTATGTGAAAAAATCTAAGAACTCTTTTTCCTTTTAGACTAGACTAAAGGATCTACTTGGGTAAGAAAATTTAATTTCAATATAAGAATTAAAGAGTATTTAGATATATAAGTTCAAATACCCTAATAAGTTAATTAGTTTAATTTACTAAGTTTAGGGTAAGTAAATTAAACAGACCATGATAGCTATTATGGATACTCTATTGATATTAAGTGATGACATACTAGCAGTTATCATGTATACTCTATTAATATGCATATGCTCTTTTGTAATAGTAATAGCGATTAAATTAAAATAAGTTTCGATAATTTCTATAGATAGTGAAATATAAAAAGGCAAGTAAGAAATAGAATGAAATAATAGAGATAGAGCTTTCTACAAATATTTGTACTTTGTTTAATATAATAGAGTAGCATCTGATAGTAGTTAAGAAAAATGAATTTAACTTTTTATTTCCTTTTATACTTTATAGCATTGATTTCTTCTTTAAATTCATGAATTAAACTGAATAAAATTAATACAATAATTCTTTTAACTGAAGAAGAAAGACAAAAATGCAAGGAAGCCTTTTCAGCTTTTGACAAAGATGGAGCAGGATATATTGATCGTTTTGAGCTAGAGTATTTATTGAAGCGATGGGATAAAAATCGTCTGAAGAAGAACTGTTTAGAATGCTAAGTGAAGTTGATGAAGACAATACTGGTTAATTCCGTTTTCTGAGTTTCTAAAAGTGATAGAAAGGCAAAAGTACGCAGCAAATGAAGATGAAAGCGACTTAATAGATGCCTTTGTTGCTATGAGAGGAAATCCAGATAAGACAGGAAATATTAAGAAAGAAAGACTCATTTAGACCATAAGGCATTAATTTGAAATGACTATTGATATAGAAGTAAGTTTTATAAATGTAAAGACTTATTGAAGAAATTGACGAAGATGACTCAGGAGAAATCAAATATAACGAGTTCAAGCAATTATTGATCAACTGATATACTTCACTTTTATTTCATTGCTTTTTGTCTCTTACTTTATCATTTACTCGCATTCTAAAATAATTAAATAAATTTATTTATGATAATTAGGCTCAGTTAAAATTTAAAATAGAAAAGCATCCGTTTTCAATGGGAAATATAACACCCGAAAGCAGATTCGCTTTTCCTAATCTCCTTTACAGCTTTGGGAATAGAGTAGAGGTATTCAGCAGGATCATACTAAAAATATTTTGAATTTTTATTTCTCTCTTCTTATTGTTTTTCAAGCAGAAAGCTTCTTCTACTTTTAGTTAATGTATAGCACACTCAACACAATACTAAGAAGGATCTTAACATGTAATGCTATTTGAAATGACATTCCACAATGGAGATTTTGATAGATGCAACATATATTAAAACTCTTTTGATAGCGTTTTTATAATATATTCCGAATATAACAAGTTCATCTAAACTGATATGTGGCTTTTCCTTTGGCATTATTTTCATTTTCACTTCCTTTACATTTTTAAACATCAATAAGCCAATCAAAATTAAGTCATGAAAAGTTACATTTCAAACTTTTCACAAACCTTTTCACAAAACTTTTCACAAACCTTTTCACAAACCTTTTCACAAACCTTTTCACTATTATTTTATCTTTTTTATAGAAAATGGAAAACTTTAAAATACTCATTTATAACCCTTAATTAAACTATATATACTAAAAAACTGTCTTCATTTCTTCTTATTTACTTTCTATGCCGCTTTTGTCATCTTCTCTCCTACTTCTCTCTTCTCTACTTCCTTTATTACTCCTACTGCTACTGTTTGTCTCATATCTCTTACTGCAAATCTTCCTAGAGGAGGATATTATTAAAATGATTCAACACATAATGGCTTACTTGGAACTAATTTTATGATAGCAGCTTCTCCTGATTTCACAAATTTCGGTTCTTCTTCGATTACTGCACCTGTACGTCTATCTACTTTCTACTTCAAATCTTCAAACTTACAAGCTATATGAGCAGTATGACAATCTAAAACAGGACAATATCCCTTCTGAATTTAACCTGGATGATTCAAAATTATCACTTAAGCTAAGAATGATCCTGCTTCTTTTGGTGGATCATCTTTGACATTTCCACAAACATAACCTCTCTTTATATCTTTAACAGATAAACCTTTTACGTTAAATCCTATATTATCTCCTGGAATCGCTTCTTCAAGAGTTTCATGATGCATTTCTACCGATTTCACTTCAGTTGTTAAAGCTACAGGTGCAAATGTCACTACCATGCCAGCTTTCAAAACTCCTGTTTCTACTCTTCCTACTGGAACTGTTCCTATACCTCCAATCTTATATACATCTTAAAGAGGTAGACGAAGAGGTTTATCAGTTGGTCTTTTTGGTGGAACAACTGCATCTAAACATTAAAGAAGAGTTGGTCCTCTATACCAATCCATATTATTAGATGGTTCAATCATATTATCTCCTATCCAACCTGAAATTGGAACGAATGGAATCTTTGCTGGATTATATCCTACTTTCTTCAAATATTCCTTCACTTCATTTTAGATTTCTTCAAATCTATTTTTTCCATAATTTACTGATTTATCATCCATTTTGTTTACTCCTACGATCATTTGCTTTACTCCTAAAGTGAAAGCAAGAAGTGCATGTTCTCTAGTTTATCCTTCTTTACCAATACCAGCTTCAAATTCTCCAGTACCAGCTGCAACTATTAGAAGAGCAACATCAGCTTGAGAAGTACCTGTTATCATATTCTTTATAAAATCACGATGTCCTGGAGCATCTATAATCGTATATTCATATTTAGGAGTTTCGAATTTCCATAGAGCTATATCAATTGTAATACCACGTTCACGTTCTTACTTTAGTTTATCTAGTACCCAAGCAAATTTGAATGAACCTTTGCCCATCTATTCAGCTTCCTTCTCAAATTTCTCTATCGTACGTTTATCAATACCTCCACATTTATAAATCATATGTCCTGTTGTAGTAGACTTTCCTGAATCTACATGACCAATTACTACTAAACTGATATGTGGCTTTTCCTTTGGCATTATTTTCATTTTCACTTCCTTTACATTTTTAAACATCAATAAGCCAATCAAAATTAAGTCATGAAAAGTTACATTTCAAACTTTTCACAAACCTTTTCACAAAACTTTTCACAAACCTTTTCACAAACCTTTTCACAAACCTTTTCACTATTATTTTATCTTTTTTATAGAAAATGGAAAACTTTAAAATACTCATTTATAACCCTTAATTAAACTATATATACTAAAAAACTGTCTTCATTTCTTCTTATTTACTTTCTATGCCGCTTTTGTCATCTTCTCTCCTACTTCTCTCTTCTCTACTTCCTTTATTACTCCTACTGCTACTGTTTGTCTCATATCTCTTACTGCAAATCTTCCTAGAGGAGGATATTATTAAAATGATTCAACACATAATGGCTTACTTGGAACTAATTTTATGATAGCAGCTTCTCCTGATTTCACAAATTTCGGTTCTTCTTCGATTACTGCACCTGTACGTCTATCTACTTTCTACTTCAAATCTTCAAACTTACAAGCTATATGAGCAGTATGACAATCTAAAACAGGACAATATCCCTTCTGAATTTAACCTGGATGATTCAAAATTATCACTTAAGCTAAGAATGATCCTGCTTCTTTTGGTGGATCATCTTTGACATTTCCACAAACATAACCTCTCTTTATATCTTTAACAGATAAACCTTTTACGTTAAATCCTATATTATCTCCTGGAATCGCTTCTTCAAGAGTTTCATGATGCATTTCTACCGATTTCACTTCAGTTGTTAAAGCTACAGGTGCAAATGTCACTACCATGCCAGCTTTCAAAACTCCTGTTTCTACTCTTCCTACTGGAACTGTTCCTATACCTCCAATCTTATATACATCTTAAAGAGGTAGACGAAGAGGTTTATCAGTTGGTCTTTTTGGTGGAACAACTGCATCTAAACATTAAAGAAGAGTTGGTCCTCTATACCAATCCATATTATTAGATGGTTCAATCATATTATCTCCTATCCAACCTGAAATTGGAACGAATGGAATCTTTGCTGGATTATATCCTACTTTCTTCAAATATTCCTTCACTTCATTTTAGATTTCTTCAAATCTATTTTTTCCATAATTTACTGATTTATCATCCATTTTGTTTACTCCTACGATCATTTGCTTTACTCCTAAAGTGAAAGCAAGAAGTGCATGTTCTCTAGTTTATCCTTCTTTACCAATACCAGCTTCAAATTCTCCAGTACCAGCTGCAACTATTAGAAGAGCAACATCAGCTTGAGAAGTACCTGTTATCATATTCTTTATAAAATCACGATGTCCTGGAGCATCTATAATCGTATATTCATATTTAGGAGTTTCGAATTTCCATAGAGCTATATCAATTGTAATACCACGTTCACGTTCTTACTTTAGTTTATCTAGTACCCAAGCAAATTTGAATGAACCTTTGCCCATCTATTCAGCTTCCTTCTCAAATTTCTCTATCGTACGTTTATCAATACCTCCACATTTATAAATCATATGTCCTGTTGTAGTAGACTTTCCTGAATCTACATGACCAATTACTACTAAACTGATATGTGGCTTTTCCTTTGGCATTATTTTCATTTTCACTTCCTTTACATTTTTAAACATCAATAAGCCAATCAAAATTAAGTCATGAAAAGTTACATTTCAAACTTTTCACAAACCTTTTCACAAAACTTTTCACAAACCTTTTCACAAACCTTTTCACAAACCTTTTCACTATTATTTTATCTTTTTTATAGAAAATGGAAAACTTTAAAATACTCATTTATAACCCTTAATTAAACTATATATACTAAAAAACTGTCTTCATTTCTTCTTATTTACTTTCTATGCCGCTTTTGTCATCTTCTCTCCTACTTCTCTCTTCTCTACTTCCTTTATTACTCCTACTGCTACTGTTTGTCTCATATCTCTTACTGCAAATCTTCCTAGAGGAGGATATTATTAAAATGATTCAACACATAATGGCTTACTTGGAACTAATTTTATGATAGCAGCTTCTCCTGATTTCACAAATTTCGGTTCTTCTTCGATTACTGCACCTGTACGTCTATCTACTTTCTACTTCAAATCTTCAAACTTACAAGCTATATGAGCAGTATGACAATCTAAAACAGGACAATATCCCTTCTGAATTTAACCTGGATGATTCAAAATTATCACTTAAGCTAAGAATGATCCTGCTTCTTTTGGTGGATCATCTTTGACATTTCCACAAACATAACCTCTCTTTATATCTTTAACAGATAAACCTTTTACGTTAAATCCTATATTATCTCCTGGAATCGCTTCTTCAAGAGTTTCATGATGCATTTCTACCGATTTCACTTCAGTTGTTAAAGCTACAGGTGCAAATGTCACTACCATGCCAGCTTTCAAAACTCCTGTTTCTACTCTTCCTACTGGAACTGTTCCTATACCTCCAATCTTATATACATCTTAAAGAGGTAGACGAAGAGGTTTATCAGTTGGTCTTTTTGGTGGAACAACTGCATCTAAACATTAAAGAAGAGTTGGTCCTCTATACCAATCCATATTATTAGATGGTTCAATCATATTATCTCCTATCCAACCTGAAATTGGAACGAATGGAATCTTTGCTGGATTATATCCTACTTTCTTCAAATATTCCTTCACTTCATTTTAGATTTCTTCAAATCTATTTTTTCCATAATTTACTGATTTATCATCCATTTTGT